>CP141147.1:26378755-26953887 GCA_035235625.1 Saururus chinensis
TTCTTTGATTTCATCCTAATTGATTGCTTTATTGGTAGCTTCTTTAGCAATGGTTAGATTCTAAATTAATCAAATAAATTAATTAATTATTTAGCAAATAAGTATCTTTGAGTCTTCCTTTTGTTATCCAATCAGCCTCATTGTCTTTCTTTATGTATATCAATCACAACCAATGAAAAGATTCTCCATGTATTCACCTCAGGGTAGTTAACTAGTTGTCCATTTGCATGCCAGATTTGACATATATATCTTCCGAATTATGAATTTCATCTTAAAATATCGATTATAGCCATAAAAGTCTTCTTTCCCATGGCACCAAAATTGTATTAAGCCGAATTATACATAGAAAAATATGGTCAAAATATTAAGTCTGTGTCAATCTGTCTAAATTAGCTTATTCCCGAATTTAATTCTTTTGATGCAAATTTGAAATCTAACGAGTCCAAAAGGTTGTGTTTGACCATTCCATGCATGTTTAAACCATTAGGAGCTCATTATTGACTTTTAAATAACTTCGGGTAGTTGAGTTTTACTTCCTTTTATACTTGGATCCTATCGAAACTTGTTTTGACATGTAAACACAACAAAGGCCCAACTCACCTATTCAAAATCTAAATAACACATATAAGCAATGAATTAACACAAAATATGATTGTAATTCAAGATTTCAAAGCATCTAATTGAACATTATTTTAGTGCATCACTACTACCCTACGTATTAGCAAATCATAGGCATATACGTAGCGTTACAAATTCCTATGTGTCACTAATAACTTTTATTTTATTTATTTTTTATTATTTTTATAATATAATATTTAATAAAAAATGTAAAAAATTTAAAATTAAATTCCTCTCTTTCTGGACACTATCTCTTCTCTCTATCTTCTTTCTCTATCTCTCCTCGCTCTACCCTCTTTCACTCTCTCCTCTCGTCTCTCACTCTCCTTCTCCTGTCACTCTCTCTCTCCTCTATATCTCTCTCATCACTCTTTCTCCTCTCTCTTCACTCTCACTCATGCGCATGAATGTGAGCCCCATCTATGAGTAGGGAGAAAGTAAGGAAATTTTATGTTATTTATTTATTATATATTATATATTAAAATAATAAATATTAATTTTAATATATTATATTTTGCTTTACATTTTGTAATATTTAATTATTATATATTATTTATTTGAATAATAAATATGAAATAAAATAAAATTATTGTTGACGCCTTTAAATAAGTATCGCAAATAGTACTACTATTTATGACTCTTTTTTGAAAGTGTTGCCAATAGTCTTAAATTTCTTTTTTTAAATAACCTTATTTTATTTTAATGGCTAATGTCGACACTTTTATATGCATTGCAAATATTAATTTTTAGTAATGGCTTGTATTGTGTTGCTATAAGTCATTTTTTTATAATGGCATCTTCATACTCTTGCTTAAGACTATGACCCGCTTCATCCATGTTATGAAGTTAAGGTCTATAAGGGCTCATAGACCCAAGTGATTGAGATCCTTAGCATTCTATGTTTACTAAGCCCTTCTTTTCTCATGTTGCACTAGAGTTATGTATCTTTTAATACTATAACCCATTCAAACCATCTCTATGGCCCTAAAGAGAAGAACTACATACAAAAAATCTCATGCCAAGTGGAGTTGGAAACCATGGTCTTATTTGCTACCATAAACCTCCTCTACATGGCTGAAAAGCTCACTTTTGGAATCTAACTTGACACTAGGCCCGTTTTTCCGTAAGTGTCATATACAATAACTTAGGGTCTTTTACTCTCTACAAAGGCTCAGACCCCTCATATTCATCATGATTTTTGAAAAATATAACGAATATTAAATACAATTTGCCAAGGATCACCGTGTACCAAAAAAGTAATTACACATACTTTGTATTATACAAAGATTTCCAAAATTTGGCATAACATGCCTTTATACATCAGTCAGTACAAAATTTCCAAAAAAATACATGAAAACTACAAAAACCGTAATTTTACAAAGAAAAGCTCTTCGTCAACTTCTTCGTATTCAAATCACACACCTGCAGAATCTGAGGGTGGGTGAGTAAATTTATACTCAGTAGGCTGAGTTAAGTTCTAAAATATGCACGCAAAAATATCGTGTCATCTTTCTTTCAAATTTTGAAAACATCAATCGTCACAGAATGTCGCGATACCAGACGACTTACACCCGTGCTCATGGGGCAACGGGAGACGGAAGGAAAGGGAATTCTCCATGATATCCCAGTCTTGTGTGCACCGGAAACCAAATTTGGTGGTATCCAAAATCATAATAACCCTTAGTTTCGAGAAACCAATGACTATCCAGAGGGTACGATTACCCAAAACTCGGAGAATTTTTCAAAAAAAGGAGAGGATTTTAATGACAAAATTTTCTTTGAGAAAATATCTTTAGCAAAGCTTTGGCGAGTCAAAATCTCGGCATACGATTAGAATTTAAAGCTGCCTACTTATAACGTGCGTGAAGTATAGGAGAATCCCCTCGTAGAAGATCCTTCCTTCGAGTAGAAAATTTGACAAACTTAACTCAGCCTACTGAGTATAAATTTACTCACCCACCCTCAGATTCTGCAAGTGTGTGATTTGAATACAAAGAAGTCGATGAAGAGCTTTATTTTGTAAAATTATAGTTTTTGTACTTTTCATGTATTTTTTTGGAACTTTTCTACTGACTGATGTATAAAGGCATGTTATGCCAAATTTTGTAAATCTTTGTATAATACAAAGTATGTGTAATTACTTTTTTGGTACACGTTGATCCTTGGCAATTGTATTTAATATTCGTTATATTTTTCAAAAATCATGATGAATATGAGGGGTATTACACAAACATACAGTTTACTTACCCCTCAATCATGCATATATATATATATATATATATATATATATATATATATATATATATATATATATATATATATATATATATATATATATATATATATATATATATCCATCACGCATTTCCATATTCACTTACATTCATCATAAAAGTAAACTGTACTAATATATATGTCATAAGTAGTTAATACATTGGTAAAAACTTCACTGAAAAATCATGAACTCGTGTACCATCAATCAACCCATCGATGTGTTAGTGAGCATCAACACCATCCTTTACATGCTAATCTCTTGCCAATAGTGACTTGACTAAGAAGAGTCTAATTTACCAAAGTCCTCACCAATGCATTGGCCTCACTATCGCTTGATTAGAAGTTCTTTAGCAATTGATCGGTGATGAACAAAAATACAATTTTTTGTCCAAATGCTTCCCACTATCTCCAACTATAAAATGAAGTTTCTAAAACTCTCAAGTGTGCGTGTTTGATGCATGTTTTTGTATTTTTACATCATCAATCCGAGTCATGACATCTAGTAGCATGACAAAGCTCTCAATAATGTCAATACCAAATTGATATTGTCATGATGTCTGGCCATGATGTACTTAAACATGCAATGTTTTTCTCTATATCATTGAATGTGTGGTCGTCTTCTTCGCCTTCTGGTCCATGTCGTTGCCCACCAATAAAGTGGGCATCTTTGGCAATTGGAGTTATTTACAATACAACTTTAGAATCTACCTTCAGCTGCCCGAGCATCTCCTTGTACCACTTTCTCATCTTTTAATGAGCTAGCAACTTCTTCCTCAATTTTTCATCTGCCTAGTTAAGTTTAGCGGCCTTCTCTACTTCCTTCAACAATTGGGTAAACCCGGGCTACCTCTTGCGCATCGAACCCATATAGAAGTGTGCTAAAAAAACCACACCTAAGTTAGCAAAAATAATCTCGTTAATAGTAATTTTATCACTACAACAAAGTGTAGTATTAGCGACGAATTATAAGCGTCACTAAAAACCTATACTTGCAACGTATAAAAAACCGTCACAAAAAAATGAACTATTAGCAATGCATATTATTATGCGTCACTAATAGTCATGTATTAGCGATGCTTAGTTTAAAGTGTCACTAATACAAATGATATTAGTGTCGCTTTATATAAATATAATATATATATTAAAAAAGAAAAAAATATAACTATTAGCAACGCTTAATTCAAGCGTCGCTAATAGTTCATCTATTAACGACACTATTTATATGTGTCGCTAATAACAAACAAACAAAAAAATAAAATTACTAGCGACGTATAGTTCTATACATCGCTAATACTTGTACTATTAGCGACATATATGCTATATGTCACTAATACTTGTACTATTAGCGACATATATTCTATACGTCGCTAATAGTCTTTATTTTTATTTTTATTTTTTTTTAAAATAAAATAATTTATAAAAAAATCTTAAAAAATTTAAAATTATTTAATGTCCCTCTCCCCTCTCTCTTCCTCTCCTCTCCACTTTCTCATCTTTAAATAAGCATCGTAAATAGCATTTGTAATAGAGATGGTTAATTATAAGCATCATGAATATATATATTAATTAATTTTATTTAATAAATAAAAAAATTAAAAAAATTCATAAATATAATATATATTTTATTCAATATTCACTATTTGTATATATAATAAATAAATATTAAATTTTTAATAAAAAGTAATGTTAATAATAGATTAAACTTTCACTAGTTAGGTATAATATATTTTATTTCTTAAACTTTCTTATTATTTTTAAAATATAATTTATAATAAAAGAGACAAAGAGAGAGGAATCAAATAGAGAGAGAGAAAGGGAAGAGTGAGATGGAGGAGAGAGAGAGGGTGAGAGAGAGAGAAGGAGGGAGGAGAGTAGATAGAGGGGAGAGAGAGGAGAAAGAGAGGAGAGAGAGAGGGAGGAGAGGGTAAGAGAGGAGAGGAGAGAGAGGGGATAGAAAAGAGAGGAAAGGGTGAGGAGAGAGAGGAAGATCTAGAGAGAGAGAGGAGAGAGAGAGAATGGAGAGAGACGGGAGAGAGAAGGGGAGAGAGAGAAGGGAGAGAGAGAGAGGAATTTTATTTTGATTTTTTTAAAAAGATTATTAAATTTTTAATTTTAAAAGTAAAAAATTAAAATAAAATAAAATATTTTATACGTCGCTATTAGTATATGTATTAGCGACATATAAAAGTATATGTCGCTAATATGTGCACTAATAGCAACATATATAATTATGTGTCGCTATTAATATTTTTATTTATTTTTAAAATTAATTTTAAAGAATAAAAAATCTTAAAAAATAAAATTTGAGGAGAGAGGGGGGAGGGAAGAGAGAGACAAGGGGAGAGAGAGGGAGGAGAGAGAAAGAAGGGAGAAAGAGGAGAAAGATAGGGAGATCTAGAGAGAGACGGGAGAGAGGGAGGGGAGAGAGAGGGGAGAGAGGGAGGAGAGAGAGAGGAGAGAGAGGGAAGGGAGAGGAGGAGAGAGATAGGGAGATCTAGAGAGAGGGAGGAAAGAGAGAGTAGAGAGAGAGGGAAGGGAGAGGAGGAGAGAGAGAGATAGGGAGATCTAGAGAGATGGAGGAAAGAGAGAGTAGAGAGAGAGGGAAGGGAGAGAGAGAAGGGAGAGAAAGGAGAGAGAGGGGGAGAGAGAGATAGGGAGATCTAGAGAGAGGGAGGAGAGAGAGAGAGAGAAAGGAGAGAGTGAGAGGGAAGGGAGAGAGAGAGAGGAGAGAGATAGGGAGATCTAGAGAGAGAGAATGGAGAGAGAGGAGAGAGATAGGAGATCTAGAGAGAGAAGAGAGAGACAAGGGAGAGGGAGAGAGAAGGGAGTGAGAGGGGAGAGAGAGAGGAGAGAGAGAGGGGAGAGAGAGGGGAGAGAGAGGAGAGAGAGAGGGGACAGAGAGGAGAGAGAGAGGAGAGAGAGAGAGGAGAGAGATAGGGAGATCTAGAGAGAGAGAGGAGAGAGAGAGAGGGGATATATTTTTTTAAAAAAATAGGACTATTATCGATATATATAAATTTATGTAGATAATACTACGATGTATTAGTGATGTATAGCTTCCATAGTATTGGCGACGCATATTTATATATGTTGCTAATACAGCGTTGTATTAGCGACATATAATGAAGTCGCAACTAAAGGTATTGTTAACGATGCTCAACCTAAGCGTCACTAATTTAATTTGTTTTTTAAAAAAATATCTGGTGAAATTCCCCCGCGGAGGAAATTTTGCGCGCGGGTGAAATTTCCCACTCCCTATAATACACCCCGGCCCCAGCCCCCTCCCTCATTTTTCCCCCCGCCGCCGACCACCACTTCTCCTCCCCGTCACCTCTCCTTCTTGCCGCCCCGCCGCCCTATCCGCCTCTCCCTGCCGCCACCCACAACGCCACATCCTCCGACCCCCCACCCCCTCCATTTCCCGCTGCTTTCTCTTTCGCCCCAACACCGCTGTCGCTTCTCCCATCCGTCCTCCGCCGCCCTCCCACCCCTCCAATCCCCCTCCCCTTCTCCGCCCCGTTCCCCATCTCCCTCTACTCCTTCCCCCTCCCCCTGCACAAGCCATCAACCGCCGTGCCCCCCCTCCGCCCACGGCCTCCGTCCTCCACTGCCCTCCCACCCCTCCGGTCCCCCCTTCTCCGCCCTGCCCCATTCCCCATCTCCCTATGCTCCTTTCCCCTCCCCCTGCTCAAGCCGCCCACTACCGCTCCTCCTAGCTGCCCGCCACCACGCCTCCCCTCCGCCCACGACCTCCATCCTCCGCCACCCTCCCACCCCTCCGGTCCCCCTCCCCCTTCTTCGTCCCGCCCTGTTCCCCCTCTCCCTCTACTCCGGTTTCCCCTCCCCCACTCCCTCCCCACTGCTCCAGCCTGCCACCACCCAGTCCCCCCCCCCTCTGCCCCTCCCGCTACTTCCCCCTGCTCGGTCACCACCCCCTCCCTCCCCCCCTCTCGCCCCCGCCCTCCCTCTCCCTTTGATTTGCAGAGAAGGGGGAAGGAGCCAGGGCACCTCCCTGCCTCGACCTACCAGCCCCTCCTCGCCCAGGTGTGCGCGGCCCCACGCAGGTGCCTAACTAGCACAGGTCAGGACTGACCTGCGTCACGGGTCAGTCTCATTCCAAACCGAGTCAGTGATCCAGTTTGGTAACATTTTTTTATTATTAAATTTTTTTAACGGCACTCATTAAGAGTGTCGTTAATAGATTTTTTAAATTTTTTTTATACTATTAGTTACGCAATTTTAAGTGTCTGCATTAGTATTAAATTATTTTTTTATTTATAAAAAAATTAATTTTTTTTTAAAAAAATTATATTTTAAAAAAATTAAAATATTTTTTATTAGCGACGCTATGTAAACATTGCTAATACTGCTAGTTATGTTAGCAGTAGGCAGTTTCATCAACGTATATAGCGATGTTTTTTATGCATCACTAATAACTATTAGCGACGCTTATGATGCTATTAGCGACGCTTTTAAGCATCACTGATAGTCAATTTTGTTGTAGTGTATATAATGTATGTCGTTAATGGATAACATGCTTACTAAATTAATCATGTCATTGCTTACACAAAATACTCACATCATGTAATTGAAGATACACGATACAATAATTTATTGTGTTCTCAAAAACATGCTAACATAACTAGTTGTGATCAATAACATGAAAATCAAATTAGTGTGTTATCCAAACCACGCTAATTACACTAACGTGTTATTGATAAGATGATATACCTCAAATATTAATATGCTGTTGTGTTATCAATTCTAAGCTAATATAACTAATCATGTTATCAATAATACAAAATTTACCAGTAGTATGAATGAAGCCCCAATGAGAATACCGACTATGGCAAAGCGCTTTTCTTATTTGCTCCTCATGTTGTGGTGGGCTAAGGATATGTCATGACATATGTCATGAACTTCCGCCCAATTATACCTCCCCACAAGAGCCGGTTCATCGAGGAAGTCACACAGAGATGGGGAGACGGATTTGTTGCTATGTGTGAATAATACGAGGGCCCCCATGTGCACAATGGCCAAGCTACTAAGTCTTCGTTGGAGACAACACGCTTATTTTTTGCCACTTCCTTCTAAATTTCTTCAATGAGATTTTTTTTTCAGTTGCTTCCCTGCAAAGAACCTTTTGAAGAATTGCCCCTTACCTTAAACAACCTCCCTGTCACCACTATCCAACTTCAACAAGTTTTTTTTTGCCCTCAAACCCTTGATCAGTGCAACTTCTTTCCTATGTGAAGGGTAGTATTTTGCCCCATATGTTGAACACCTCTTGTGAGTATTCCCAACGCTCACATATTAGAATGCCTAGGAGGGGCCTGAAAATTATGGTTTGCTCGTAATCGTATACTAGGTAAAACCTAGTCTCCAACAAAATTGCCTTTCATCTCGACCTCTATTCAACAAGGTCTTTTAATAGTCAGAGCCCACCAAGAAAACTGTTTGTTCCCAGTCCAGTTTCTTCTCGTACACTCTCTTCTTCTCTTTTAAGGCCTTCACTGGTTCCATCATTTGACTGTAATTTTGTAGTCTTCATATGTAAAAGATGTTATATATTTCAACTATGGGTCGTGACCAAAATCAAAGAGTCGCATTGAGAATCGCATATCATGTTATTGATAACATGATATGTATACCTACCATACATGACTTCTCAAGATCATATCGTATATTGTATTAATGATCACATGACTATGTATTGTGCACATGTATTAAAATACTACCTATTGTGTGCCCCATAATACGAAATATGAATAATCATGTATTCAAACTTACGAAAAAAATTAGAATTTGAATAATAGGCCATTACCACGGAAGTCGCCAACTGGTTGATGCCAATGAACCTCACCAAATTAACTGATCAATAGGCCGTTGATCTTAACCACAAATAATTACTTTACCAAGGGCACGTAAGTATACCCTCGGGCCGAACCTCACTTCATGGTCAGAACTCACTTCACGGCTAAAACTTTGCTTGACGAGTCACATTTTTGAAATGTGGAGTCGAAAATCAGACCTCCCACTACATTTTTGCTTCTCACTGATAGGACTTTAGAAATTTTCAGTGAGATGGGTTGCTTCGTGATGGGTCATTTATGGGTAAATGGGTTAATTTGTTTGGTTTACACAATATAAAACCCTAACCTAGGGGTATTTCAATTCAGTTTTCTTATAATATCGTGTAAGTCCAAATTCTGTAACATTTTTACTTTAAAATCAACGAATATGAAATATTAGCTTCTTCGGCTAGGTCATACGGAAAAACTCAACAATTTATAAAGAGATGATTTACAGGATCACTTTTCTTCATCTCAATACTTATATTTTTTTAATATGCACCTATATTGCATTAAGTTAATTTCAATGATTCTCACTGCATCATTCCTAACACGTCACCAATGCTAGATTGAACATTCAGTGAGCAAAAATGTCTTTATTGCTTCTCGCTACCTGAACCTCGAGTTGAACTGGCGAATATGGCATGTGTTCATGGACCACTAATTTTGCTCCGCTTAGGCCGTCATCTCCTCTTTAGATCCTAGCCAACCACTGCAATTAAAATCCCTAAGAACCACGGCAGATTGCTCTCTGCACAACACATCCCAAAGATTAAGCTGACCTGAATGTCCATGGCTAGGAAGACTGAATATGGGGAACGATTGAAGTTTTTTTTGCACCCTTTCTTACATACATCTGTTTTCAAACAAAGCTCTTGAGGAGCAATCCCAGATTAGAGAGAAAAACATGATGAAGACGGTGAGTTTCCTAGTTGCAAATTAAGGTGGTGAAAGTGGCAGACGTGGTGTTCGCTATAATTTTCAATATGTTTGGGAGGGGGCATTTTCTTATCCAAGGATTTCATCGAAGCAGGGAGTTGTCTAAGGGTTATCGTTTAATAGTTCAATGAACTACATATAAACTTATAAATAATGTACAAAGATACAGAATACCTTATACTTTTAGTTTGTATGGATTTTGTTAAGCAGGACTAGAGTTTGTTGAGACGGTTCAGCTAGAAAAACAATATAGTCCCAGTGCCACATATATACTCAAAATATTAAAAGGGTTTACTGACATATACCCTTGTGTCATGGTAGCTGGCCAGTAGCTCATATGTCACGCGTCCAAGGATCAAAATCAGAACCAATGTACTATAAAATGGCCGGCTACCTGACACCAGCCTAAATTGCAAAGGCTACCAAATTATTCCTAGTTTTTAGTAAGTTTTAAAAGAAATAATTATTTTTAATATTATGGGGGCACTCATGCTCTTAGACATAAATAATGCCCGATTAACTAAGAGTTACTTTTATATGACAAATATGTTCTTTCAAATTTCTTTTTAAGTTTCATGCAATTTAAACATTGAGGAGTGCTATATAACAGACACGATTCACAGGTCCATTTTGTCATCTCTTCCACTTTGCCCCCCGCGAATGGCTATCGGCCCCCCACTTCTGATGCAGTAGAAATGAGAGTAGGAAAAGATCGTTGAAGCATTTCGTCAAACACTTAGAATCAGAAAATGGAGAGAAAGGGTATTTCAGACTTTACAGCGTATTTCGATTTATGATGGACGCACAATATTATCGCACAGATGGGAATTAAGGGCATTATCGTCTCAAGGGTATTACCGTCAATCACCAATGCGGTTGTTTGGAACGCGTCGGATTTTTAATCAGCGGTTCACAAATGGGGGATATGGGTCATTTCCTCATAACCGTTAATTCGGTTAATCGTCTTCTTCCTCCGACTGTCCTGATTTCAGCTTATAATAGGAACTGAGCTGTAGATTTACGACGGCAACGTAACGGTGTCTCTCAGCTGATCCTTGAATATTCATGAATAGTATAAATGCGTTTGTGTAACAAATTAGAGGGGTGGTTATTGATTTAGAATTTCAAATGTGATTGTAATTTTAGTTGGAATTTCAAGTGTGTTGAAAATTTTCAATTCTGAAATACAAAATCTCTCTTCAAGATTTCTGTCCGCGATCAACTTCGCTGTCTAGCCGTTTCAACTCAACCTCCAAAATTACCCTCCCTCCTTTGTTTTCCATGTCCGGCCTTCATCTCCGACCACGCTAGCTCTTGCACCACCAACCCGCCGCTTTCTCCCTGTGAGACCACTTGCTCAAGAGTATCTCCACCTCCTCTCAATGGCTGCCTACCTACGTACCCTTAATATCCCCACCATTGTCCGTTTATGCACCTCGGCCGAGCCCTCCCTCATCACCCTGAAATATACATGTTAGATAACATCGACTACCAGTACCCCACCTTCGTCGCCTCGTCATGCAACCCCACGGATTGGCCGATCCAAAAATCAGCCCGTTACCTACCCATGCTGTCCGCTTCAAAATGGCCTGCTCCCAGCCCATTGTTTGATAGTGGTCATCAACACATGGAATAGATACACAGCTCCCAGCCAGTAAATGCAATATGGTTGCACAAAAGTGTAGAGAAAGAGTGTCCATTCTTGATATCAGCGTTTGTCTATAGTTTGTCTTTTTAAACTTCTTTCCTAAAGCTTGGGCTAGGGTTGGTAGAAATATGTTCAAATGGTTTAGAATTAAGTACAAAACCATGATAAGAAGAAAAGTAGATAGACCTTTCCCTGTCACACTGAAGAATAGTTCAAGCTCTACATGTATTAAATGGGATGGGAGACACTTTAACAATATTGTGTTCAAACTTCTTTCCAAGGGTAGAGGTTTGACATAGATCGGGGGGCTAAGATACATCCATAGGCTCAATAATTATTTGATAAAAATAAATGAGAGTAATATAGAAATTGAATATAAATAAAAAGATAATTGGCTTTAACATTAATATGATTCAAGATAAAGTGATCCAATGGCAGAATAGTATATGTGTTGCCAACGCAGGCAAATTGAGATGATGAAACATAGATGACAATGGAGATAATTAAAGTATTGGGCACCATACTCGGTATCACTTCATGAGGTACGTAGGTGTTAGCCCCTCCACTTTTTGCATAGACAAGGGGGTGCCTACCCCCTATACTTGGCAGCGAACAACCAAGTTAGCTTAGGCGACAGACAGTCTAGGTAACCCCTTGGGCATGGATGGATGTTTAGAGCAGCGTGGGAGCAATTCTGGATGCGCACTCGCCTTGCAGGGCAGGCTGAGGTAGAGTCCCTGCATGGGCAGGACTCTAAGTAGCGTGTTGGGCGCCACAACCCCTTAGGGACGTGTTCCTAGGGGTGCTAGGATGCAGGAAGGCATCACGGCTAGACTCCTAGCGCGGATAGGAGAGGATGCATAGGTTTCCTTGGACGGATGGACTATAAAAGTAGCAGGGCACTGAACTCCTAGCCGAAGATGGATTCCTTCACAGGTTTCCTGATTTGTGTTGGGATGCCCCATTGGGCTAGGAGAGTTGGGACAGGGAGGGACTCTGTATACATGGGCTGGGTTGTATTCCTAGTGTGATGAGGACTAGTAGAGTGGAGTCTATTTAAAGGGAGAGGATGGAGCAGTCATGGCTGACAAGGAGTTGTTGAGGACGAACCAGAGAGAACTCTGTGCAGCGACTTGGCTTATCAATCCCAGCCCTCTCCTTGCCATTGCAACCAACAGACTAAGATTACATAACATTGGGCAGAGCCCTTTGTGCCAGAGACAGCTATGTTGGCTGATTATTTGTCCCCCTTGCGCATACGAGAGGAAAGGTCGCGAAAGTAGGTTGCTAACTGCACGCTACAGTTTGGCCATCACGGGTGTGAACGCTAGCCAAAGCTCTACGCCAGTGATAGTTGGTTCCATTGCCGGGATCCCAACGAACCAAGTACATTTGAAGGGGATTTGGTGAGCAAGGACCTGGGTATTCCTTGCTGATTGCTGACAGACGACGTATCACCATGACAGGCTCCATGTTGCAGCGCCTTACTGATGTTGTGGTGAAGTACGATGCTTTGAGGACGGCCAATGGGATGCTGGATGAAGTCTAGACTTCTCTGCATTCTATCCAGGATTGCATTGGTGCCTTCAACCAGTGTCTCTCCCTAGTAGAGATCAGTGCCTATGCCGATGAGTCAGGTGAAGGCACTTCCACTAGATGTGTTGCCTGATTCAGTTCACTAGCTGTGAACATGGCAGCCACTACGGATTACTTGAAGGATAAGTTGCAGGATTTGAGGGCCGAAACTGAAGGGAAAGTTCAAGAGTTGATAGACAAAATAGCATTGCTTAAGCCGACTGTTTTGAACTCAGCCCCTGTAGCGACAAAGGCAGAACCTAGATCGAAGACGGGGCAGACCATGAAGAAAGTGAAGGTGACTGAACTGAAATCCTACTCTGGCTCATGGAGTGCTAAGGATATCAAAAACTTTGTTTGGGATATGGAGCAGTTATTCGCGATCACCCATACCTCGGACGAAGAGAAGGTCATGGTGACGAGCTTGTATCTCTCAGGAGATGCCAAGCTTTGGTGGCAAACCAGGCTAGAAGACAACACTACTGCTGGGCGTCCCCCTATCCAGACTTGGGTGATGATGAAGAAGGAACTCAGGGAGTAGTTCCTCCCCACGAACACGACGTGGGTTGCACGAGATTCTCTCAGGAAATTGAGGCAAACAGGGACGGTCAGGGAGTATGTGAAGCAATTTCAGTCCCTCATCTTGGACATCAAGCATATAACATAGGAGGACAAGTTGTTCAACTTCCTCACCGGCCTCTAGAATTGGGCATTGAATGAGTTGAGAAGGCAGAACGTACGAGACCTCCCCTTAGCCATCACAGCGGATGAAAGGTTGGTTGACTACAAGTCAGAACCAACTACGCAAAACATGATACAATGCCTTCTTCCTCTAGGGGCAGTCTCAAGCGGAATGGTGAGGCACGCAGGAATGAGTTTAAGGGGAAGCATAGTGAGCAGGCTGAACCTTACAAATCCAAGGGGATAGCTTGCTTCATTTGCTAAGGCCCTCACCATGCCAAGGAGTGCCCGAAGAGGGAGAAGTTGAACGTTGTTGTTGTTGAGAACGACTCTTCTTCAGAAGAGGGGGTCACTACTCGTATGAACCTCATGCAGATTGTGAGCACTATCCGAAAGGAGAAATTAGATCATAGCGGGTTGATATATGTTGAGGCCATTCTAGACAAACAGCCAGTGACACAGGTGCTTCTCACAATTTCCTAGCAGAGAAGTGTGTGAAAGCTTGGGGTTTGAAAACAGAGAAGGCTCAAGCCCGGATTAAGGTAGTGAACTCAGAGGCAGCCCCTATCCTAGGAGTTGTCCATGACCTGCCAGTGCAGATTGGTGATTGGACGGGCAAAGTTAACTTCACCGTTGTTCCCTTGGATGACTTTGAGTTGATCCTTGGGCTGAACTTCATGAGGGTGGCTAGGGTGTCCATGATGCCACACCTCAGGGGTATTCTCATCGGCGATGAGAGGATCCCTTGCTTTGTTGCTAAGAACATAGGTGAGACAGAGGTGCAGGTTGTGTCTGCACTTCAGCTGAAGAAAGGCCTTGAACAGGGCCATAAGACCTATTTTGTCACAATGGTGGAATCAGAGAACACAGCCAGGGATGTTCCCGAGAAGGTGGAGAAGTTGTTGAGTGAGTTTGCAGATGTGATGCCACCCGAGTTGCCGCAAACCCTCCCATCACGATGTGTTGTGGATCATGCTATTGAGTTGATGCTAGGGGCTCGTCCTCCAGCCCGAGCCCCCTATCGCATGGCTCCACCGGAGTTAGCGGAACTCAGGAAGCAGCTTGACGAGCTGTTGAAGGCGGGCTTTATCAGACCATCTAAGGCTCCCTTTGGAGCCCCAATCCTTTTTCAGAGGAAGCAGGATGGTTCCTTATGTTTATGTGTGGATTATCGAGAGCTAAATCAGATCACCATGAAGAACATGTACCCAGTCCCTCTAGTGGCTGACTTGTTCGACCGCTTGGTGAAGGCTTCCTATTTCACCAAGCTGGATCTCAGGTCGGGTTATTGGTAGGTGCGCATTGCTATAGGCGATGAGGCAAAGACAACGATGGTGACACGTTATGGGCTATTTGAGTTTCTGGTCATGCCCTTTGGCTTGAAGAACTCACCAGCCACCTTTTGCACGCTAATAAATGATGTTTTCAAATCCTACTTGGATTAGTTTGTGGTCGTCTACCTTGATGACATTGTGATATGCAGTGCTTCCTTGGATGAACACATTGGTCATCTCAGGATTGTACTGGAAAGGCTAAGAGAGCACAAGCTGTTTTTGAAGCTCGAGAAGTGCCGCTTTGCACAAACAGAGATCGAGTTCCTTGGGCATTGCATAGCAGAGGGAAGAGTAAGGATGGATGGGCGGAAGGTCACGGCAATTGCAGAGTGGCCAGTCCCGACTAAGGTGACAGAGCTGAGATCTTTCTTAGGACTTGCAAACTACTACCGAAGATTCATCAGGAACTACTTAAAGAAGTTAGCAGTGCTGACCAACCTTTTGAAGAAAGACATGCCTTAGTGCTAGGTTGAGGCATGCCAAGCAGCATTTGAGCGGCTAAAGTAGGCGATATCCTCTGGGCCTGTGCTCAAACTTCCCGAGTTTGATGTGCCCTTTGAGGTGCAAACTGACGCTTCTGATTGGGCGATTGGAGGTGTGTTGATCCAATCCAATCACCCTGTTGCATATGAGAGCCACAAGCTCAATGAAACCGAACAGAGGTATTCAGTCCATGAGAAGGAGATGACTACAGTCATCCACTGCCTTAGAACTTGTAAGCATTCCTTGCTTGGAGGGAGTGAAGTTCCTTGTTTGGACAAACAACATAGCCACGAGCTGCTTTACTATGCAAAAGAAACTTTCTCCCAAGTAGGCACGTTGGCAGAAATTATTGGTTGAGTTCAATTTCGTATTGGCGTATAAGCTGTGCAAGGCTAAAGTTGTGGATGATGCCCTCAGCCGACGAACATACTCGGAGGCAACGATGGCGACATTAGTACAGATTGCAGGGGATATGTTGGAGCAGATACAAGAGGCCACAGAGAAAGATCAAGTCTACCTAAGGCTTATCGAATCTGTGAAGGATGGGTCTACATGGAGATTCTGGTTGGAGGAGGGGGTACTGTATGCGAAAGAAGGACAACCTTACATCCCCTTGGCTGGCGGTTTGAGGCGCCGGTTGCTGAGAGAGACCCATGATTCTGTGTGGGCAGGTGACCCCGGGCAAGAGAGGACTCATGCACTCTTGTCCCGAAATTACTTCTGGCCGCGGATGTTGGAAGATGTTGAGCACTATGTCAGAACGTGTATGGTTTGCCAGCAGGACAAGATGGAGAGGCAGAGAGAAGCGGGCATGTTGCAGCCCCTTCACATCCCAGACCGACCATGGGTCAGCTTGTCCATGGATTTCATAACTGGTTTACCGATTGTGCAGGGATTTGGATCGATTATGGTGGTAGTAGACTGCTTCTCTAAGTATGGGACCTTCATAGCAGCCCCGAAAACTTGTAGCGCTGAGACGGCCACAGACCTTTTCTTCCGGAACATTGTAAAGTATTGGGGACTGTCAACGGACATCGTAAGCGATAGAGACACCCGTTTCACAGGCAGATTTTGGACTCAACTGTTTGAGATGTTAGGCACTCAACTTAACTTTTCGACCAGCAATCACCCTCAGACGGATGGGCAGACAGAGCGGGTGAACGCTATATTGGAGGAGTATCTACACCATTTTGTCACATCAAACCAGAAAAACTGGGTCGACTTGTTGGAGGTCACTCAATTTTGCTATAACCTACACACGAGCTCAGCCATAGGTAGCAGTCCCTTTGAGTTGGCCATGGGCCAGTAACCTCTTATGCCAGCGGATGTGGCTTTGCAGTGGACAAGAAGCAGGTGTCCCGCTGCCTATCGCTTGGCAAGAGGGTGGACTGAGAGAATGGAGGAAGTGTGTGACTACTTGGCCAAGGTGGTCAAGCGGATGAAGAAGTATGCAAACAGAGATCAGAGACCTCTTGAGTTTCAGGTTGGGGACAAAGTTATATTGAAACTTACTCTCCAACTTTGAAAGAAGCTGCGAAGGAAAGACGTGCACAAAGAGTTGATATTGTGGTATGATGGTCCCTTTGAGGTGAAGCAGCGAGTGGGCCAGCTGGCATACCAACTTGAGTTGCCTGAATACTTCAAGTTTTACCCTATTTTCCATGTTAGTTTCCTTAAGCTGTTTCATTCAGACTTAGAAGATTCCAGCAGAGGTACTTTGAAAAGAGCCCCACCTACGATAAGAACCTCTTTCGAAAATGAGGTTGATGTTATTCTTGACAGAAGGGTCGAAGGGATGAGTAAGAAGAACAGGAGGATCTTCTACTTGGTTAAGTAGAACGGTCTTCCGGAGTCGAAAAATAGCTAGGAGTGAGACATTGTGTTATGGCAGTTTGAAGACAAGGTTTGTGAATACTTAGCCTCGATGAGGGCGTCAAGCGGATTGGTTGGGGGAGGCCTGTTAGCCCCTCTACTTTTTGCATAGACATGGGGTAGCTATCCCCTATAATTGGCAGCGGACAGCCAAGTTAGCTTGGGTGATGGACAACCTAGGCAGCCCCTTGGGCACGGATGGATGTTTGGAGCAACGTGGGACCAGTTCCAGATGCGCACTCGCCTTGCGGAGCAGGCTGAGGTAGAGTCACTGCGCGGGTAGGACTCTAAGTGGTATGCTAGGCGCCATAACCCCTTAGGGACGGGTTCCTAGGGGTGCTAGGACGCAAAAAGGTAGCACAGCTAGACTCCTAGCGTGGATAGGAAAGGATGCACAGGTTTCCCTAGACGGATGGACTCTAGTAGCAACAAGGTGTTGGACTCCTAGCCGAAGACGGATTCCTTCACAGGTTTCATGATTTGTATTGGGATGCCCCATTGGGTTGGGATAGTTGAGACAGGGAGGGACTCTGTATACATGGGCTGGGTTGTATTCCTAGTGAGATAAGGACTAGCAGAGCTGAGTCTATTTAAAGGGAGAGGATGGGGCGGCCATGGCTGACAGGGAGTTGTTGAGGGCGAGCCAGAGAGAACTCTACGCAGCGACTTGGCTTGTCAGCCTTGGCCTTCTCTCTACTATTGTAACCGACGGACTGAGATTACATAGCATTGGGTGGAGCCTTTTGCACCAGAGACAGCTGTGTTGGCTAATTGTTTGTTCCCCTTGCGCATACGAGAGGGAAGGTCGTAAGAGTAGGCTGTTGGCTGCACGCTACAGTTAGGCCATCACGGGTGTGAATGCTAGCCAAAGCTCTGCGCCAGTGATAGTAGGCATAATGACTGTCTTTTAAGGAACCTCTACTACTTTCACCACAGCACAATTTAGCATCATTCACCCCTCAAATAAAATACTCAGACCACCCCACATTAAAAAACTTCACATATTTAGGTTAGAAAGTCTAATCTAATCTGCAATTTTAATTCAACCAATTGCTTTTTTGAAGACCCCGCAACTCTAAAATAACCGTTAGTCCAGTACCAACATGTGTTCATAAGAAAGCATTCAACACAAAGAGCATATATGAAATAAAGCACATGAAGTTTAACATAAAAAAATGCGAAGTTTATAAACTAACCATAATACACTTATAACTAAGAACCAATAAATTAACCATAACACGAAGAGTTGGTACTTGAAGAGCACCGAGTTTTAATCACATTATAGTCTTTAGAGAGCTTTCAGTTTTAACATAATCCATTGCTATAATAAGAGAATGTTGGGTGATGACTGGCCTTTCGAAAAAATTTCTTTCACACAAATGTTGACGGATACCATACACAAAAATGAAGTTCATTATTGTGATGAGGTTGCGCCATGCTCGTTGGAGGCCAATCAGTCATCAGTCGAGGTATATTTATTTTTCTATTCTAGATTATGGCATTGTGTTTTTTCTTCTATTTCATGGGTGTTGTGTTCTTCTATTCTAATAACCTTTATTTATACTTATTTAATAGTCTCATGGCCGGCCCTCACACTCACAGTCTCACATAATGAATTGGGATATAACTCATGTTGTTTCTACTAAGCAGGTAAAAAATATTTGACTCCTTTTTTGGAACTCATTTTGTACACGCCTGATTAGAATGCTTGTATTGCAACTATGGGAGGAGTGGACCAATATGATTAATTCGGTGCAAGATGTATGTTTGCAGAATGGAGTAGTGGCCACAATCCATAAATTTTATTTAACAGGGGCAGGTAAATCAGGAAGATTTATACTTGCATGTGAAAAATCAAGAATATACAGAAATCATAAGAAAGATGCAACCAGTAGTGGAAAGTTCAAAAGAAAACAAAAAAGCAACCGATGCGGGTGTTCTTTCAAAATAAAAGGAACCCAGGTGCACATCCCAAATTTGGGAAAAAGATGGACGATTGAAGTTGCATGCAGGTTTCATAATCACCATCTTCTACAGTTTAGACAAGGTCGTGCATATGTTGGTAAGCTGAATAATAAAGAAAAGGAAATTTTGAAAGATATGTCTGCAGTTGGTGTGAAACCCACCGATGTTTTGAAAACCATTGAACAGAAAAATCCCAACAATCGAAGTACAATCCGCACTATATATAATACAAGAAGAGATATACACATAGCTCAACGATAAGGTCAATCGATGGTTCAAGAGTTAATAAAAAACCTTGAAGTAGCCAAGTATATTAACCATTATAGGAACAATGAGAAAGATGAACTCACACATCTCTTCTCTGTTAGTCCAACATTTGTTAGGCTTGCGCAGTTACTTCCACACATCTTCATCTTGGCTGTACATACAAGACGAAAAAATCCAAATTTCCAGTGTTCTCAATTGGTATCACATCAACATATAAAAACCTCTTCATACTTCATATATATGATGACAGAAAAACAGGAGAGTTACATATGGACTCTTGAGAGGTTTAAAAATATGCCTGATAAAGAGACACCACAAATATTTGTGACAGATATGGAAATAGCATTGGTAAAGGCCATTGAAAAGGTGGTTCCTGGATCAAAACATTTATTATGTTTTTGACATAGATCAAACTGCCTATTTAACAAGTGCAAAAAGATGTTTAAGACCAATAAAGAGTGGGTTAAATTTTTGGCAAGTTGGAATAACGTTGTATACTCTAAAAATGAAGGTGACTATGAAGAATGCCTAAAAGAGTTGAAAAATGAGTTCAAAGGAATTTTCAGGTGTGATTGACTGCATACATTCAGAGTGGTTGAGCGGTTAGACCCATATAAGGAGCATTTTGTTGGTGTTTGGACCAACAAAATATTGCATTTTGGTAATATAGCTTTAAGTCGTGCTGACAGCGCTCAGCAATAATGTGCAATCTAAGGTCATCAATAGATAACCATTAAAATTATGGCGCAACATTGACGGAACCATGACTCTCTAGTTTAACGAAAGAATGTGGCTATTTAGACTTTTTTTTTCCCTAGACCCCCCAAATAAAAGAAAAGGTTGTAATTTTTTTTTTCTTACTTCTTTCCCTGTGTTTCTCTTATCCCTTTTACTTATATTTTCCCTAGTACGTAAACCTCATCCTCTTTCCCTTCTCCTCTTACGACATCTCCAGTACCAACTCCGGCAACGTTCATAGACTTGCCGCCTTCCCCTTCTCCTCCGAGAACATCTCTAGCAAAGCTCACAATGCTATGGAGGCATGCTAACTATGCACACAAGTTGGTGGCAGGGGCTAGCCAGCAAGCCAAATCTGGCTGCCCGATCTAGTCAGCCTGAATTTGGTCACTTTGGCTACCGGCCACAACCAGATCTACCTATGGTCGGATCTGGCTGCTAGGGCTAGATCTGGCCGTAGCCAGAGTTGGATCTGGCCGTGCCCAGCAACCAAAGCGATCACGGCCACTGCTGCCAAATTTGGTCACGGCTATTAGCCATTGCGGCCGCGCCCAAATCTAGCTGGGGCCGGATTAAGCTGCTGGGGCCAGATCTGGCCACAGCATGTCACAAACTGCGTTTCTGACACCCTACCAATTCCCCTTTTACTTTACTTACATGTACTTTTTTTTATTTTCTTTATTAATATTTTAAAGTGCAACCATGCCCGTACAACCACTTTAGCTACCACTCTAGTCATATACAAAAAATATCTTATGTTATATAAGGGGGAGTGAGTACTTGTGTTGTTGGCTATAGTGTTGTTGCACCTATTACTTGTAAACATGTTAATAGTGAATGCATCAATTTTCGTGCTTGTGTTCATTCTTTTCCTTGCAATGTGACTCGCTTTTGCCCCCTACCTTTTTGCTTTACATGAGCACCCGCAAATAATTTTTGCAATGCATCCATGCAAGGCAAATCATTCATCCCAAACAAAGGCTTGCTTCATGGGCCTCAAGCTTGCAAGCGCCACACGGTTGCCTGCCCAAAGGGCACGTCTATGACAGTTGGTATCAAAGCCAAAGAATGGACCATCCATCAAGCTTCTACTTGCGATGCCGAAATTTGTGGCAGGTGAAGTTAGTGGAGTCGAGCATGTGGCTTCATACCCACAAGAGAAAAAGTCATCCAAATTGCAAGACCACTCTGAAGTCTTGGAGGAGCAAGTTGCCCCCTTGGTTAGCGGGATTTTTGTGTTGGAAGAGAAAGTGAAATCTCTTGAAAGGGTGGAGAAATAGAACCGCGAGACATGATCACAGAACCATGATGTCAGTATAGAAAACCGCATGTTGATCGAAGAATCGCAAGCGGATGTTGAGAAACTATGCGAGGAGGTACAAAACTTGGCTGCACAAGTGAGCCTTCTCCTCCGAACAACGGCTCAACAGGAGCCTGTTGGAGCTGTCAAGCGCCCCAAAGTGCAAGAACCTAAGGTCTACCAAGGAGAGCAAGATGCTAAAGAATTGTAAAATTTTTTGTTCAACATGGAATAATACTTTCAGGTTCTTCGCCTAGAATCGGAAGAAGCTAAGGTCACAATAGCCACAATGTACTTATCCGGCGATGCTAAGCTTTGGTGGAAGATAAATTATGAAGAAATTTTGAATGTTCATCTTAAAGTAAACACTTGGGAAGACTTGAAGGGTCAGTTGAAGACCCAATTTTTGCCTGAAAATGTAGAATTCATTGCCCAATAAAATCTCTGTCGCCTCCAACAAATAGGAACTATTCTAGAATATGTCAAGTAATTTTTAGCCTTGATGTTGGACATTCGAGATATGGCCAAAAATGACAAGTTGTTCTACTTCCTTGAAGGCATCAAACCATGGGCCCAAATAGAGTTAAATCAGCACAAAGTGCGTGATTTATCTGCCACTATCACTTAGGCCGAGTGTCTCATTGATTTTACTACCATTGACAATACAAGGAAACCAGGATATTTCCAGAAAGATTAAGGTCTGCGACAAGGTCAACGAGACCAAAGTAATTACCCTAATGAGTCTTAAGACAAGGGCAAGGAAAAAGTTGGAGAAAAGAAGCCTTTTTACAAAGACTTCGGGACAAAAGTCGACAGTTCCACATTTGCCACTCGGCTGTTCCAATCCTTCAATCGTGCTAGGGGTCCATTATCATACTTACTATGTGCAGGACCCCATCTTACTTGGCAATGTCATAAAAAAAAAGCACTCAATGCCCTCGTTGCGAGAGAGTCAGCCCGACTTGAAGGAAATGATAAAGCCTCCAGCAATGAAGAAGAAGCACCCAAGATGGGAGCGTTGAGATTGCTCAATACCATCGTTACTCAGAAAAAATAGTCATCTCGAGCAAAGGGTCCGATGTACATTGAGACTTACTTGAACGACATTCCAACAAGAGCAATGGTAGACACGAGAGCCACCCACACCTTTATATCGGACAATGAAGTAAGACGCATAGGGCTAAGGCTCATCAAAGATTCTAGCCAAATGAAGGCGGTAAACTCTGAAGCCCGCCTTATCACCTTGTTGGCTAAAGATGTTCCCATTTAGATTGGCAATTAATCTGGCACAACAAATCTCATGGCGGTTCCCTTGGATGACTTCCAAGTTATCCTTGGGATGGAATTCTTGCAGAAAGCGAATATTGTCCTGATGCTACATATGAGTTCAGTCTGTATGTTTGAACCCACAAATCCCTGCATGGTGCCGGTTGTTCAAAAGAGCAGGACTGATACTGCACATTTATTTGCCCTCCAACTAGACAACGGGTTAAAGAAAGGTGATCCAACATACTTTGTGGCTTTTCATATGGAAAATCAACCACAAGAGGATCAACCCTTACTGAAAGAGGTCCAAGCTGTTTTGATTGACTATGCTGATGTTATGCCTGAAGTCTTACCAAAGTGTCTCCTTCCATAGAGACCCATTGACCACCAAATAGAATTGGAGCTTGGTGCAAAACCACCAACCCACGCTCCCTACCAGATGGTGCCCTCTTGAACTTGCCAAATTGCCAAGACAACTTAATGAATTACTTGATGCATGTTTCATCCGCTCCTCCAAAGCCCCCTTTGGAGCCTCGGTTCTATTTCAAAAGAAATATGATGGGAGTTTATGACTTTGTACCGACTATCGAGCATTGAACAAACTGACAGTGAAGAACAAATATCTCCTCCCGCTAATCACATATCTTTTCAACCAACTTGGCAATGCTCATTACTTCTCCAAATTGGATCCTCGATCAGGTTACTACCAAGTGCATATTGCCGATGGTGACGAAGTCAAGACTACATCTGTTACTCGCTATGGTATGTTTGAGTTCTTGGTCATGCCTTTCAGTCTCACCAATGCACTGGCCACCTTCTTCACACTCATGGACAATATTTTTCATGGCTTTCTTGACCACTTTGTGGTCGTCTAGCTCGATGACATTGTGGTCTATATCAATACACATGCCAAACATATTACTCACTTGTGAACCGTGTTTGAGGTCATTCGGCAGAACAAACTATACGTCAAGTTGGAGAAGTGCTCCTTTACACAACAAAAAATTCTCTTTTTGGGACATCATACCTATAGTGGACAAGTTTGAATGGATCACGACAAGGTTCATGCAATTGATGATTGGCCGGCCCCTACCAAAGTAAAACAATTGCAAGTTTCTTGGGTCAGTAGCCACAACCACTGCAGCCAAATCTGGCCGCTTTGGCTGCTGGCCACAGCTGGATCTGGTTGTTGGCCCATATATGGCCGTGACTGGCCATAGTGGCGAGGACAGGTTGCCAACGTTGGCACCAGAGAAGAAAAGGAAGTGGGGAAGAAGAGAAGTGGGGTAAAAATGGGGAATGTGAGAGATTTTAATAAAAGATGGTAGGGTAGGAGAGAAATGGGGGACAAAGGGAAAAAAAGGTGAGTTTGAATGTCCATGTTCTAAATGGAATTAAAAAATCTTTTGAAGAGAGCCATTCTGGAATCCCGCACCAATTGAAAAGGGGGATTTTTATAAGGACGTGATAGAATAAGGTCGAAATAGGCACTCCTTATGGTAGAAGAATAGATAAAAGAAGCAGCAATACAATACTACAATGAAGACAAATATGACCACAAATTGCTGATGTCACATGGTCCCCCATGCAAACACATAATTTCAAACTTGCTTATGCAAGATCGCCGTCTTCCCCACTCAATGATTAATGAACATTGTCAAAAGCTATGGTACATTAAGAATAAGCCACATGCTAAATTTGTTGAAGTATTGAATGTTTTGGATCAAATTTATAAAAAGTAGGAAGAAGTAGAACTATTGCAAAAAATGAAAAAAACTATTGGATCCCACTTTTATCCAAGTTGTTGAATCAAAGATTTTGTCAAGATCATGAGGTAGACCACTTCAACATTGCCCACAAGAGGGGTGGAGGGCATGGTATGAGCTCGAGAACAAAGGAGAGGTGGGGGCTCTAATGGTCAAATCCATTTGGTGGCGGAGCTATCCGACAGTCAGGTGGAGCAAAAATGATGCCTAAACCCTAAATTGCACACGCGGCCATATGCATATGTATGATGGCTATACTCTTGTGCGATGGATGTGTATGTATGTGGGTGGAAGCATGGGCGATGAATGGTAAGAGGTGACAGAGAGTTTGGTATGGATTTAGATGTGGATGTGTAAACGTATGACAAAATATAGATAATGTAAGCTTGATGGGAGAGGTTTGGATTGGATTGGTTTGGATCAGAGTGTACGTTAAGGGATTGTCAGACAGTAAGAGTATTGCATAATTGTACAAGCATAATGTACAAATTATGAAGTGAAAAGTAAGCATAATAAGTGAGGTATAAGTAAGAGGGTATAACTGGGTTTGGCTCTGATGAGTTCAATTTGATGACATCTATGTAAGATGATTTGGCCATAAGGTAGATGGTGGAGATTGTATGAATACATAAGGATTTGTGTATGGTGAGTTATGATTATAAGATGGATAGGTTAAGGAAGTCTGCTGCCTTAACGAACTCAGGCTCAGCTTCGGCTTGATCAGTGGAGCACTATATGTTTGAGAATTGTGTGGCATAATGATACCATATAACTTACTTTATTCAAACTTGAATTATAAGCAAAGCTAATGATAGCGTTGTGAGTTTGAGACCTGAGGGTTCGATGGATTATGTTTTGTATTTGAGCTAGCCGATAATGAGTTGGCTGAGCATTTATCATGTCTTGTTATGGTATTTATCCTGCGGAATGTTGTCTGTGTGTTGTATTGAGCCCCATATGTCTGATGCTCTGTTGAGAGTGATGTATGTTTTTAACGTCTATGTGCTATATTAAGCCATACATTTGATGCTCAATTGAGTGTGCTGTATGATTTTGCTCAAGAGTGGCACTATATAATTTCTGCCTGAGTGCCATTGTATGATTCTGCCCAAGAGTGGCACTCTATGATTCTGCCCAAGAGTAGCATTGACACTATAAGACCCCTAAAGTGTGGGTAATTATATGACCCCTTATGTGTGGGTGTTTATGTTTGTGCGCTCAAGTAAGTAGTATCATAAAACTGCTTTTACCTGTTTGATCTTATGCCCCATGAGTATTGGTGTGCCTTGTATTCAGAAAAGTCTATGATGTTTAGTCACTCTCTGGAGGTTAAGGTGATGCCCCAGTGGCATTCTTTTTCATTTCGACGTTGAAGCTTATTAATGGTAATGAGCTTCAGTTGTCAATAGTATGAATATGACTATATGAGTATGTATGTTTCTGAGTAAGTGTAAGTTTTTTAGTAAGATTGTAAGAGTATGATTCTGAGTAAGACTGTAAGAGTATGATTTTGAGTAAGACTATAAGAGTATGATTTTGAGTACGACTATAAGAGTATGATTTTGAGTAAGACTATAAGAGTATATTTCTGAGCAAGACTATAAGCGTAAAGTTGTACGAGTAAGGTCGTACGAGTAAGATTATACAAGTAAGGTCATACAAGTATGTATAAATTATATAAATAAACGTATGATTATACAAGTAAGATCGTACAAGTATGTGTAAATTATATGAGTAAGCATATGATTATACGAGTAAGTTTGTAAGACTCTGATTAAGAGTGTATGTGTAAGATTAGTTTGATGATATGTCTTTGGCATGATGGTATGCATGATTGTATGTGTATGAGCATGATTAGTATATGTCTGTCTGCTTCATGTTTGAGTTGCATGAACGCATCTATGTATAGACTTACTGAGGTCACTGTTTAGAACTCCCTTATTGGGTAATGAAAATACTCATTACCCTATTTTTTAGCCCCGTTGCTCGGGAGGTTTTTTCAGGTTTGTGGTGGAGAGCTCCTAGAGATGGATGCTTGTTTCTGCAGTGGATTGTTTTCATTTAACTCAGGTACATCCTTAACTCACTGAGAGTATTATTTGTGTCACGATCTCTTGTATTGGGTGAGATGAGAATTAAAGTATTTATGCTTTCTGGACATGTAATTTGGATTAGACTATGGACTGTTATGGGACTTGCACTCAGGGATGTCTGGGAGAGATTTGTATTTAAAGTCTATGATCATAGCAATTTATTCGTACGTTTATTTTTTAGTAGTACCTGAGGATGTTTAGTTTGGTCATACGACGTTTGATTAAATAAGTAAAAATTTGTATGGGAAAAACTTATGTTTGTTGTTTTAAATTATAAAAATTATTTTCACAGGTTTTGTATTTGTCATTTTTCCTGATTTATAGTTTTATTACAAAAAAAATTCATAAATTTTAAAGAAAATGTGATAAAAAATCTCAGGTGTTGCAACGGTGGGGTTAAAACAGAGAAGAAGGGATGAGGTGGAATGAACTCGATGGAGGAGAGAAGGCAGGGGCAGAGGGTGAATCAGGCCAGGTGGGGTGGCCCATTGCCGTCGTTAGGCCGGGCAAAGTCGTGGGTGGGCAGCTAGCCCTTGCTTGCCACAACAGTGATAGCAACTCACAAAACAGAGAGATAGAGAGGGCTAACCGGGCGAGTCTGACAGAGGGCAAAGTGGCTATGGGGCCAGAACTGAAGAGGCCAAGGCGGCCAGATGGAGTCCAGCCGAGCCATCGACTGCAGGTGGACTAGATTGGGAGGGGAGGGAGAGCTCTTCCGGACAGTTTGGATTAGACTCGGTCGAGCTCGATCCTTTTTATCTTCTTTTTTTCATTTCCTTTCTCTTTTCTTTTCTTCCCTCTTTTTCATTTTCTTACCTTCGAGGAGTGGTAAGGCCCAATGACTAACAACTAAGTCCCACACCTAACTCTATAGGTAAGAAGACCAAGGTCAAATACACAAAATTAAATACGCCAAAGTATCACTTTTTTTATAAAAAATAATTAAAAAAGCAAAAAAATAAAAAAAATTGTAAAATAATGAAGAACATTACAAAACCCACATCTAAAAGAATATATTTTTTTAAACTACCCAATACTTAAATTTAAGAAAATAAAGTTATTAATATAGAATATATTTTTTTCAAAATTAAAACTATTAATTTAGGATGGAATGAGTATTAGGTATGCAAATATACATAAACATTGTGGGCTTAAGAGCCCAACATATGGAGGGCTTATGATCCCTAACTCCCCATTATCTCCTATCTTTCCATTCTCTGTGGAATAGTTGGCCCCTTTGTCCCTTTTCTCTTTGTTGGTTGTGGCTTCCCTCTTGGATTGAGTCGTGCCCTCCTCTCCCTCCTTGCTCTCTTACTCACCTAGTGCTAAGTGACAATGGCCCCTTTCGGCGTGTGTGGCTTGGAGTAACTGGTATTGTTACATAGAAAGGTACTCCTTAAATTAATTTTTAATATATATAATAAAACATATTTTACAAGGGTGTTACAACATGTTTTTACCATGTTTATATGCTGATTATTATTTTGTGAAACCGAATTATTGCTTATAATTTTGTGTGAAGTATTTATTCTAAGTAATTTACATATTTAAAATATAATTATTGTTTATAATTATGTTTGTTCTCATTTACACGTATAAAATTGAATTATTACTTATAAAAAGCCGTTACCATGTGCCAGGGTCCCATCCGAGAAAATATTAGGGCGCTTCTAAACTTTCGCGTTAAAACTGAACACCACCAAACTTCCGCCAACATAAGAGCAGCGAGGCCAGTACAAGACAAGAACCAAACAAACGCAGTTCAGCATGATCCAGCTCCAGCCCGTACAGGAAGTAGACCTTCTCCTGGAGCACGAAGTTCCGCTCTATGGGGAAGACGACCAGCCACCTGGCCACAGAAAATATTCAGGCTCGGGAGGCAGCGTTTCCAGGCTCCAGCCTCCAGCCTCCACAACCTGTCCTGGCCCCCACTGCAGCAGGAGGAGAAAGATAAAGCCTCAATCAGAAGAGCTTCGATGCCATTTACAGAACCGCCATCGACCCAGTTCAGATGAACGCACAAAGTGACAGATTTTGGCATCAAAACAACGCCTTGACCGCTCCCTGGAATGATAGAGGCCTCGAACTCAGTGAGGTGAAGGAAATTCTGCTACTTTTCCGAATCAGACGTGGGGCAGAGATGTGACGACATAACAGGGAGGGGGGAAGCAGAGTTCGGGGCCTGGGGCACGAAGAGGAAGGCGGTGCCGGAGAAGGTAAAAATGGGATTTGGGGAGGGGTGGGGTACAGAGGACAGAAATAATGGGGTAAACATACCATGTTGAAAATTCTAATTTTTTAGGGTAGGGGAGTTTTTTGGGGTGAGAAGTCAGCTGTGGGATGATGCGCTTCTTGTTATATCTTTATGTTTATTGACGATTTGTGATGTTATGCATGTAGGTGTAAGTTATTCTTCATTTCTGGCAATACTGTCATATGGGTTTTTGTTCTCGTTTAATACGATGCGTATAGTAACGTTTTAGAAAATGGTACATGCACAATCCCTGAAGCTTTCTATTTGATATGGCTTTTATACTTTGGATCATAAATAAATGTTGATTTCACGAAGGGGAAGCTTAAAAAGGTGCCTTCTTTTCCTCAATCCCATCTTTCAGAAGTCTGCTGTGGATTGAACTTTATCGTATTTGGCTTCATATTATTCAGTTTCTTTTCATATTATTTCAAATTTACTTGTCACTCTGGAATCAGACAGTAGTAACTTAAAACCATAACAATCTTTTTTAGAATGTTTAGAAGTTTGATTTAATTTATATGGCAATAGGGGGATAGGATCACATTTCTAGAAGTCAGCCAGTAGCTTGGTTGAAACCAAACATTTATTCAATTACTAAATTCAACAAGGAGATGTTTTTCCTTTGTCAAAACATGCATACAAAGTTCTATTGTGGCAATCCGAGAGCATCAATTATTGTTTGCGCATAGGAACTAGAAGAAGAGGCTGCTCTTTCTGTAGTGTGACTCCAAACTTCTCACTCATGTCTAGTTGGCTTGGGCTTTGGTCCTGTGGAAGAGACCAAGTGAATGAATTAATCAGATAAGCCAGAATCAAGTGAACCTGTCTGGTGGCCATTGGAAGTCCTGGGCATATTCTCCTTCCTGGGCCAAAAGGTATGAATTCAAAATTATTTCCCTTATAGTCCAAGTCTGTGTGGAGGAACCTTTCTGGTCTGAATGTCATGGGATCTTTCCAGATTGTTGGGTCCCTTCCAATGGCCCACACGTTGACTTGCACTTGAGTGTCCTTTGGAATAGTGTATTTCATCATCTCGCATGTCTCAGAAGCACGGTGAGGCAGAAGTAGAGGGACAGGGGGATGCAATCTCAGTGACTCCTTGATACAAGCATGTAGGTATGGAAGTTTGGGCAGATATGACTCTCTCACTACCTTCTCCTTGATCTCCGCTTTTAGTTCTTTGTGAACTTTGTACATGGCTTCTGGATTCTTTATAAGCTCTGCGATAGTCCATTCAACTGTTGAGGTACTAGTGTCAGTTCCTGCTGTAAATAGTTCCTGCAAAAGTAAACAGTTGTTTTTAATTAGACGGTGATTTGTGAAACTCATCCCATCTGGTCAAATATGGCTAGAATATTTATCAGTACTAGGAACTTGCATATGGATTCCTCATGTTGTTCTCATGGTGTCAGTTTCCTTTTTTTGTCTGTATTTCAGTATTGTGTTATGAGCAAAATATTCTTAGATTGTGATGTTGTATTCTTAATGATGTGTCAAGTGCATCACATTTATAGTTTATCAAGCTGTGGATGGGCATTTGTTAAGATAATACCGCAAGAAGATATTGTTTTAGACATGACCCAAAGAAGTTGAAATAGCTAAATTATGTATGAAGTAGATAGATGTTCTGGAAACCGAACTGCACCGGACAGTTGGAACAGGTTCTATTGGAAATTTCGAACCCAGACCTGTTCTGGTCAGTTAGGTGTAAGAGTTTCAGAAACCAAACAACCACCGGTTCAAGTGGTTGAACCAGCTGGTCTGAATTTACAAGACTTGAACCTGCATCTGGTCCAGTCATCTGCTTAAATCATCAATTTTCATTAATATGGTAACTCTCAAATCAGTTCATTTTAAAAATCCAAATGGGGCTTTTAATTTGGGATGGAGGGAATATCAATATTGATAATTTGTATAGAACGTCATATGCTAAAACCTTCACATTTTTAGGGGGAAATCGGAGCTTCATCTATTAAAGTCAGCCGATGGGATACATTTAAGTGAATACGTGGCCTTGAGACTACTGTTTTCTTAGCTTTATGTCTGAATCAACACAGTCTGTTGTTGCTCAACAAAACGAAATTTTTACAAGATGAAAGAGTAAGCATTCTGTTTCGTTGTACATTGTTTATAAGCTTATATGTAGTTCATTCAACTATCCAATAATGACAGCTACATAATTGAAATGATTCAAGATCAAAGAACAGTAAGTTTAAGTTGTTCAGTTACATTATTTGCAGCATATATATACTCTCCGAGGACCAGACTGATCCACTTGACACCTTTAAGTAGTAGTAAATTATGTGCTAAATATAGTATGATTAACCTTACAAGGATTTGACTTTTCAGATGCATGCTGATTCAGGTTTACCTTGAGGTTGATGCCTTAAAGTACAAGAGGAAAGAGATAGGGTCCATACCAGCACCAAACTGTTGATCAGATCATTGTCAAACTTTTTATCTAGCAAAACATCCAAGAAATTGTGTTTCCTTGATGTGTCACAGTCTTTACCTTCTCTCCTTTCCTTGATAAGAACCTGCCATATAAATTATTCACACTCTTAACACACTCTAAAGCTGTCTTGTTGAGGCCTTGCAGATCAAATCTTGCTAGAACCGGGTAGAAGTCAGCTATATTTGGAGTTGCTCCCAACTCCATCATCCTCCAAATATGACCCTTTAACCCTCCAACAACTCCCTGCTTATCCTCCAAATCGATGAAATCCTTGGAGAAGAAAATGTTTCCCAACATATTAAAGACTGTGGCAAACACCACTTCTGCTACTTTCACCACCTCACCTTCTTTTGCCTCCAAGAAACTCACCATTTCCAATACTTTTTTCTCTCTAATCTGTGTTTGTGCCTCAAGGGCATTGGTTGAAAACAGATGTGTCCGGCAAAGGGTGCGGAAAAGCTTCCATCGTTCCCCACACTCAGACTGCCAAACCAAGGATACCTCATCCAAGTCGATTTCTCTTCTGGGAGTGATCTTTGGGATGTGCCGTGCAGAGAGCAATCTGTCATGGTTCTTGAGGATTTCAGTTGCAGCGGCTGGCGAGGATCCAACAACGAGGAGCTGACTGCCTAAGCGGAGTGAAATTAGTGGTCCATGGACACACGCCATGTTGGTGAGTTCAACATGGGGTTTCTTTCCTATGTGGCGAAGGTTTTCAATGATTGGCCATGGATGAGGCCCTGGTGGCAGGGGGGACTTGAAGAATTTGGCCAAACAAGGTGCTTGAGGATCAGGAGAAGTGCTGGAAGGAATAGGAAGAAGAGACCGAACTCTCCAGGCGTTGGCAATGAAGACATGATTTTTGCTCGTTATTTGTTCAATCTAGCACCGGTGACATATATGTTAGAATTGATGACAAAGAGAACCCTTGAGATGAACTTAATGCAATTTAGGTGCATAATTAAAACATCTAGTTCTGACTTTCCGCATGAAGAGATAATCCTGTGAGTCATATCATGCCTAAACAAATTCTAGTGTCTTATCATTGTACTGACTCTAATGAGGGAATCTTTCTTCTAGGGCCAATGGATACAACTACTGTGTTTTTGTTGAATTGTATTTTCACCAACTTTCTTTCTGAACTATCAAAATTTTGCTCAAGATCAAAATATAAAAAAAGGTTAATCAGAGAGGCTTACCCAATGTATTACAAGATCGTCTTTTGAGAACCTTAAATAGAGGTAAATCTATGCCCCCTTAATCATCCCTGCTTCAATGCTCAGTCCCTTACATGTCTCTAGAGCACGCCGTGGTATTGGATCTTAAAAAGTTCATCTTAGGGTAAGATCTAAGCTCAGTTGGGAGCCTTTTAATGGAGACCTGCTCACTCTAGTATGTTGTCATAAAATATATCTTGGAGTTGAAAGGGTAGTTTTGTGCGTACGAATCTTGTCCTGAAAAATGCAGAGGACAACCTTTCGAGAACTCAGTTTTACCTTCCGATATAATAGGCTTTGCAGGAAGCGTCAAAGATGCTATAAGGCATATAAATTTGTTCACGAGTGTCTTCTTGTGATGTTGAAGCATCCCACTAACCCCAAGAAACTAACTTGGGCAATGGATATGCTGTTGATCACGTTGCCATCTCACTGACCCTCTCTAAAACATTTATGAGTTCTGTTTATGTACCTCACTCCACCTGCTGTGAATTTTTCCAGGCCGTGTGATTTAAATTGTATGACCGAGTAGGCAGGTTTGAATCAGCTTCCCTGATGCTAGCATTCAGATAGTCACGTCAAGCCAAACGCATATTTTATTAATAGGCAACCCATGTATATTAAGCTTCTTCAACATTTATTTTCATAACCCTTAAGGCATTTAATTTTCACATAAATGTGGGTTTCGTAAGAAGTAACATCTCTTGAAAAAAATACTCGTCTAAAACTCCTAAGAGACCCTAAAGGTGCAAGATAGCATTTGGATAGGATATTCTCTTTGATAAGTTATGGACTCGGCCCATATTGGTTAAGTGACCAGCTAGGGTGAGTCGGTTAAGGGTTGAGGTGTTTAAGTACATTGGGGTGGACCTACGACCTCATACATGTGTCACCTAGGTTTGGTGGGCCTCAAACGCACGCACATAGCATATATATATATATATATATATATATATATATATATATATATATAGAGAGAGAGAGAGAGAGAGAGAGAGTCCCGTTTATATGAGCCCGAGCTCATATATCTCTAAAACCCATGAGTATTATGGGCCATCGGATGTAAATCCGACGGCCCATAGAGCTCGGGCTCACATAAGCATATATGAGCCCGGGCTCATATAAACTTTTTCCATATATATATATATATATATATATATATATATATATATATATATATATATATAGAGAGAGAGAGAGAGAGAGAGAGAGATGTTACAGTAAAAAACACTCATTTTGTGTGATTCAATGCAAATGGGTGTCTCACACATTAGTTTTTTATCCAACGACTCACAAGATGGGACTCGCTGAAAGCAATGACATATTCATTAAAAAATTTATTTAATTCCTAAAATGCCCTTGTCTAAACCTATTCCCCTTCCATTGTCCCTCCTCTCCCTCACCAGTCACCACATGCCTTCTGTAGCACCTCCGTTTCTCTCTTCGCCGGAAATCCCTTCTGCAACTCCCTGTCAAACCACTTGTTTCTAGATGGTGTCTTGAAGACACACTATACCCTCTCCTTTCTCCTCCCCCAACCCCCCCTTTTCATCATCCCTCCTCTCCCTCACTGGATTCCCACCAGCGAAGAGCATCCTCCCTACCCGACAACCTACTTCCGTAAGGTGGCTTGAAACAATTTACCCTCTCCCCCCTCCCCTCCTTCTCTCTTTTAATCCAATCACTTGGGCCTTTTTTCTAGAATGAAAATTTGTGCATTTCTTCCATTCTATAGATTCTAGAAGTGGCATTTGTATATGGCAGATTTCATCATATGATACAATTTTTGACCAAAAATATGGTTTGGATTCACCTTATTTTTGTAGACAATTTCATTGAATTTATTCTTAAGTATGTTGTCTCTCCTTGTTTATTGGGTAGTTTCTCCCCTCATACTTTTTATGACATTGTTTGATATTGGGCAAGACATGGTTCAATGTTCATATTTGATTTTTGCATGTTATGGTTATATGGTTTAAGGCTTTGATGCTCTTTGCATAGAGCAAATTGTTCACCATGTAGACAATAGATGGAGGGAAACATGATTTAGCATGAGAAGATGGTGTTTATCTTCAATGGTGCTCTAGTAAAGCATTAATCTAAGGTGAAATACTAATTCCTTTTGCCTGCATTAGCATAATATCGCTGCTTAACTTATATGTACACTTGACTTCATGTTGTTGGTGAGAAATTGTTGGATGTATTAAATACTCCATCAAGAGGCAGTCCAAAGAGTTGTTTCTAATTGTTTGTCCACATTAATGTACTCAAAATAGGTAAACTTATTGGTTATGTATGCAGATATGTTGGTTGAGAATTTAATCAAAATTATTCACCATGTCCATAGAGTTGTTTCCAGTTGTGGCTCTCATAGATTTCACCATCTGACACAAAGAGTATCTCAGAATCAGGTTTGGATTCATCTTCATTCTACACATTGTTATTTCAAATATTGTCTATTTGTTGAAAATTTCATAAAAATTAATTTTATGGAGCAATTGGTTTGGATAAAAATTAATTCAGCCATATCAAATATCCCAATATATGAAATCTCTTCTCCCTCTTGTACACAAGCTAAATTCTATGTAATGCTTAGCGATTCTTACCCATAGTTTTCCTCTTGGAATTATATTAATAGATCATTCAACCAAGTAATGCCTTTTCCCAACAGCTCTTTAAATATAATCACTTACTAAACCTTGTATTTGGGCAATGCAACTTGAGCGATGGGCTAAATCTATGAGAGATAATGAAATTTTGAGAAAAGAACTTCCAAGTGACAGAGAAGTGGTTGAAGCTAATACACATAATCTCAGTCAAGATTGGATTACGCCATAATCTCAGTCAAGATTGGATTATGTCATTCATTCAAAAGGGATATTCTTGAGAGATGCTATTTATGCAAAGATGATTTACATCCTGCCTTTTCTATACAACCAAATCCCATTGATTTTGTGATTGTTACACACAATGACTGAACGTAATATTATGTTGTAGATTCTTTCCATTTGTATGATGTAAAGCTTCTAATATAAATTAAGATGACCAAGCCCGAATGATTTAGCAGGTTGTGTTTTTCTACATGGTATCGGAGGAAGCTAGGACCCTGTGACCCTTCCCCTATGGCGACTTCATCTTCCTCCCCAGATTCTCAACTTACATCCAATTCCACCACCTTCCACATCTCCATTACAAATATTACACATCATGTCCCGCTCAAACTTGACCATACAAATTATCTCTTATGGAAGTCTCAATTTTTACCTGTTTTACGCAGCCAAGATATGCTTGGCCACGTTGATGGTAGCACCCCTTCACCTCCTAAGCATTTACTAGATGCAAATGGATGTCTTCAACCAACTATCAATCCTGTGTACAATATGTGGTACAAGGTTGATCAATTACTTCAAAGTTGGATTTTGGCTACTCTATCTCCTACAGCCATCGGCCAAATGTATGGCCTTGACACGGCTCTTGCTATGTGGCAGGCGCTTGAGAAGCGCTATGCTTCACCTTCGCAGACACGAATTATGCAATTGCGTTTTCAGTTGCAAACTCTCAAGAAAGGATCCCTCTCTATAGCTGACTACCCAGAAAAAGTAAAAGAAATTGCTGATCAACTCGCTGCTACTGGCCACCCTGTACAACAATATGATTTGGTTCTTTATATTCTTGGCGGTCTAGGTTCAGAATATGAACCTTTTGTTATGGCAATCACATCTCGTTCTAATTTCATTGACCTTGAAGATTTATATGGTATTCTTTTGGCTCAAGAGCACCGTATGTCTCTTGCCAACCAGATATCTTCTCTTGACATATCTATTCCCAGTGCCAATGTTGCCACTAGTACTCAGTCAATGAAACGTGGCAACCAGTCAACTTCTCAAAATAATCAGTCCTATGCCTTTAACAATGCTCGTGGAGGTTCCAATTCTCGTGGACGAGGTCGGGGACGTGGTCGTCAACAACAAACCAACACCTACCATTATAACAAGCCTAAAACCATCTGTCAAATCTGCAACATTCCTGGTCATTATGCTCTCCGATGTCGTCATCGTTTTGATCATGCCTTCCAATCCACCTCTCAAGCTACTTCACCCTCCACTGCACTTCATGCTGCTGCTGCTAATGAGTTACAATGGTACCCAGACTCGGGAGCGACTCATCACATGGTGAATGATCCCTCTTCCTTATCTGACTGCACTCCTTATACAGGCAACGATCAAGTTTTGTTTGGCAATGCTCAGGTTTGAATATATCACATATTGGCGCATCTAAATTATCTCCTTCCCTGCTTCTTATGAATGTTCTCCATGTTCTTGGTGTTACTAAAAACTTGTTATCTATTTCACGGTTGACCCGAGAACATGATTGCATTGTTATATTCACCTCTTCTAGATTTTTTGTTAAGGAACGGAAAATGGGAAGAATCATGTTGCAGGGACAGAGTAAGCATGGACTCTATGAATCGACTTCAATGTGGTCATCCTCTCCACCACAATGTTTTCTTGGAGAACGTGTATCTTCTTCTCTTTGGCACAAAAGACTTGGTCATCCTTCTTTTCCCCTAGTTCATCGTATTATCAATAAATATGCCTTGCCTTTGAAAGGCAAACTCTCTCCTCCATTTTGTGACTCATGTCAACTAGGCAAATCCCATCGCCTACCCTTTCTTTCTTCCCAAATAAAGGCTACTAGGCCTCTTGAAGTAGTTTATGCCGATGTTTGGGGACCGGCTCCCATTACTTCTATGGATGGCTTCAAATATTATATTTCTTTCATGGATTGTTTTTCTCGATTCACTTGGATATTCCCCTTACATTGCAAGACTGATGCTTTTACTATATACGTTAAATTTCAAACTCTTGTAGAAAATTTACTTGATCATAAAATCATGGTTTTTCAAACTGATGGAGGAGGTGAATTCACTAGTAACCGATTTCGGGATTTTTTATCAAAACATGGTATATTGCATCGTATGAGTTGCCTACATACTCCCCAACAAAATGGAGTCGTAGAGAGGAAACATTGACATATTGTAGAAACAGGGCTTTCTTTATTGGCTCATGCATCTATGCCTTTATTTTTTTGGGATGTCGCTTTCACCACAGTTGTTCATATCATTAATCAGCTTCCTAGTTCTGCTCTTCATAATTGTACCCCATGGGAAAAATTATTCAATCAGCATCCTGATTATTCTATGATGAAGGTTTTTGGATGTGCTTGTTACCCATATTTGAGGCCCTACAACTCCAATAAATTACAATTCCGGTCATCTCAATGTGTTTTTATTGGATATCACCCATCTTATAAAGGGTACAAATGTTTACACTTACCATTTGGGCATCTATATCTATCTCAGCATGTTGTTTTTGATGAAGAAACTTTTCCCTTTGCAGCTGGTACACCTATGCAGTCCTCTATGCAACAAACTGCCAGAACATCTATCTCTAAACTTGTGGCGCCAATCCCTCCATCCAATCACAAAACTCCAATGCCAAGTGTGCCACCCATGCCTATCAATCATCCACTACCTAACTCTAACCCCAATCCTTTAGATATACCTTTCTCGCCCAGTAGGCCTCCACTATCCAATCCTATGCCTCATATGCCCAACTCTTCCATAAACTCCACTTCCAGTCTCCATATTGCTCAACTAGACCCCCACTCTGCTACAACTATGGCTCTACCATCCAATCCTCGTACTTTGGCGCCCCTTGCCTCTCATCCCATGACCACAAGATCCATGACTGGCCACCTTAAACCAAAGAGCCTTCTCTCAATTCACCATCCTCTATGTCTTACTGCAGCTCTATCTAGTGCTCCTGAACCCACATGTTATAGTCAGGCTGTCAAACTTCCGGAATGGCAGGCTGCCATGGATTCTGAGTTTAATGCTCTTCTTCTTAATCAAACATGGAAACTTGTGTCACCTCTCCCTAACAAAAATGTGATTGGATGCAAGTGGGTGTTTAAAATTAAACAGAAGGCTGATGGTTCAATTGACCGCTACAAAGCCCGCCTTGTCGCCAAGGGCTTCTCTCAACAAGCAGGTTTTGACTATCAAGAAACTTTTAGCCCTGTTATTCGCCCAGTTACTATTCATCTTATTCTTACTATTGCCCTCTCTCATGGTTGGGCTATTCGCCAGCTTGATGTTCAAAACACCTTCTTACATGGGATTCTTCGTGAGGAGGTGTATATGCAACAACCTCCTGACTTTATTCATGCTCGATTTTCTAATTATGTATGTCGGTTGCATAAGTCCCTCTATGGACTTAAACAAAAACCACGGGCTTGGTTTCAACGTTTAAGCACCTTATTGTCTTCTATGGGCTTTTCTCCATCAAAAGCGGACACTTCCCTATTTATTTACAATGATGGCACTCATATTGTTTATCTCTTAATATATGTTGATGATCTTATTATAACAGGGAATTCAATAGACTTCATCCAACATATTATTGACCAGATGGGGCACCTTTTTCCTATCAAAGATCTTGGTCCTCTTCATTACTTTCTTGGTATTGAAGCCCAATTTACTTCTAAAGGATTGTATCTTTCTCAAACCAAATACATAGTGGACCTCTTACAACGTGCTAATCTATCTTCTATCAAACCTATCTCTACACCCGTCCAAAGTGGTAGTAAGCTGTCCAAGCATGAAGGCAATCCTCTACCTAATCCTACTAAATATAGGAGTCTTGTGGGGGCTTTACAATATGTGACACTCACTCGACCAGACATTTCTTTTGCAGTTAATCAGGTTTGCCAATTTATGCATGCCCCCACCACCACTCATTTAACAGCTGCTAAAAGAATCCTTCGCTATCTCAAAGCTACTTTGCATTACGGCCTTCTTCTTCAAAACTCTTCATCTTTACCATTATGGGCCTACTCGGATGCAAATTGGGCTGGATGTCTAGATGATCGCCGCTCTACATCAGGTTTTTGTGTGTTTCTTGGCCACAATCTCATCTCATGGAGTGCAAAGAAGCAAACAACTGTTGCCAGGTCCAGTGCTGAATCTGAATATCGGTCTTTAGCGCTCACTGCTGCTGACATGTCTTGGATTAAGCACATTCTCCCGGAGTTGGGACTTTTGTTACCAAACCCTCCACTAATTTGGTGTGACAATGTGAGCACCACTTACATGGCTGCTAATCCTGTTTTTCATGGCCGGACCAAGCATGTTGACATTGACTATCATTTTGGACAGGAACAAGTAGCCCTTGGCACTCTAATTGTCAAATATATTTCCACCAAGGATCAACTGGCTGATGTTTTCACCAAAGGTCTCTCCCGCCTGCGCCATCAAGTCCTCACATCCAAGCTCACCGTCCTCCCTAAGCCTGATGCCCTTGAAGGGGGGTAATACACATAATCTCAGTCAAGATTGGATTACGCCATAATCTCAGTCAAGATTGGATTATGCCATTCATTCAAAAGGGATATTCTTGAGAGATGCTATTTATGCAAAGATGATTTACATCCTGCCTTTTCTATACAATCAAATCCCATTGATTTTGTGATTGTTACACACAATGACTGAACGTAATATTATGTTGTAGATTCTTTCCATTTGTATGATGTAAAGCTTCTAATATAAATTAAGAAGACCAAGCTGATAAGTATGAAATCTATAACTATTTTATATGTCTTTTTACCTTATTTGCTAGTATAGATTAGGTTAATTTAGAGTTGGTTATGGTTTATTTAGATTAAGATAGATATTAGTATTTTAGTTTAATTATTAATGATTTTGTAGTTATTAGTAGTTTAGATGTGTATTTAAACAAAGTTGGAATTTTAATTATATTCTACATGTCTAAAATATGGTATTTTATATTTTGTAGGTAAAGTGCGCTTATCAAAGTACTTGGACGATGTTTGAAATGCTTGAAAATAGTCTTCACATGCTTTAAAGTGATTTGGACAACTTTTCGGAGTTATAAACAAGTTAGAAATTAATATGGACACAAAGGAAAGCTTAATGAACAGAATATGAACTGTTCAGGAAAACAGAAACACTGTAGCCGATCGATCGGGGTCACTTACCGATCGATCGGGATAACGTTAATTCAGATGAAAATACAGTGTAGCCGATCGATCGGGAATGCAGGGCGATCGATCGGCATAATGTGCAGTTTCCTTGTTTGACCCAAATTCCAATCCTTTTCATATTGGACTTCTTCCTACGGAACTTATGCCTATAAAAAGACATATTTGGCTTAGAATTAAGGGATTCCAGTAGATTTTAAGAGGAGAAAAAGGAAGAAGAAGATGAAAGAGAACTCAAAGCTTTCAATGGAGATTCAAGTGTTTTCTTCTACAATGGAAGGCTAGACTTTTCTTTTACTTAGGAGTTGATGAAGCTATAGATAAGTTTCAGTTTCTTTTCTTTTTAATTTAGATCTCAGTTGTGAATGATGACAATTGTATGATATGGATTTCCTTTTTAATGGAAGAGCTTTTAATGTTTATTCAAGTCTATGTTGATTTATTGTCTTGTAGATGATAGATTGATATGGTTTTGATATTTGCATCGATTCTAATTTCTGTGATTTAGATGAGATGGTCATACAATAGTTTTAATGTTCAGATAATTAATGACTTGGATGAGTTATACTAAGATTAGACGGGTCATGCCTATAGCTAGTTTAGTGTAGATGATTCGTGCTATTGTCGAAGATAGTTCATGCCATGGAAGTTAATCAATGATTCTTTTTGAAGTAATTCTAGCTTGTAGCTGAGAATACTTGTTCATGTTCACACTAGATTTAGATTAAAAGTTAAGGAATTGTTATGGTTCTATAGTGAATTTAATTTCCTAAGTAATTTTCATCATATCAATCTCTCATTTTTAAACTAGTTGATTTATTTCCTTTACTTAATTAAAGTTTAAGTTTGTTTTAGTTTTCAATCAACAAATTCCTCTTTAGATTTAGTAATAACCCATCCGTCCCTGAGGTTCGACAACCCTTAAATACTTATCCTAGTACAATTACCTTGTACACTTGCAAAGGGTTTAATTATAAACGATCAAGTTTTTGGCGCCGTTGCCGGGGACGGTGTTGATTTGTTACTAAATTAGTATTAGGATAATTCTATCTACTTTAGATTCAGTTTACTTTAGTTTTTAGGTTAATTCTTAGTTTCTTACCATTTTTTTTTAATTTGATTTTGTAGGCTGAGTTGAAGATCGTGCTCTCTACACTTGTGGCCACAAGTGGACATCAACAAGCATAGTGCTTCTCTTCGGTTTGCAAGATCCTTTTCTCTCTTTATTTTGATTTATTTTTAGTTAGTTTTTGCTTATTCTTCCCCTTTTTTTTACACTTAAAATTGTGTGGTGTGTTTGTGATGTATGCATGGTCGTCGCTCCTTACTCCCCCGATTAGTACCATTTGACCCTGAGCCTGAGCGGACATCTAGGAGAGCTGAGTTGCCCTCGACCTACATCCCTACATCCCCAAACTCTCCCACCAATTCCTCCACCCACACTACTTCTTCCCTCATAATGGCTAAACATCAGTTAGTAGATACACCACTTAAAGCTCTAAGGGAGTATTACACTCCCAATGAGTACACCTCTCCTTCATGCATTAGGTTGCCAGCGGTCGTTGCCCAAAATTATGAGATTAAGCCCAATGTCATTCAAATGCTTCCATCCTTTTATGGGCTTAATAATAAAAACCCGTATAGGCACCTAGATGACTTCTTAGAACTATGCACAACTTTTAAGCTCTCAAATTTAACCGATGAAGCTGTTAAACTTCGCCTTTTTCCTTTCACATTGAAAGATAAGGCTAAGGAATGGCTTCACTCATTAGAGCCAAACACTATCACAACATGGGCCCAAATGCAACAAGAGTTCCTTAAAAAGTACTTCCCCATAGGTAAGACCAACCAAATGAGAAAGGCCATAACCACTTTTGCCCAACTTCCCACTGAACAGTTCCATGAGAGTTGGGATAGACTTAAGGACCTTCTTAGGAGGTGTCCTCATCATGCTATCCCTAAGTGGCAATTAGTGCAACGTTTTTATGAGGGTCTTACTGAACAAAACCGTCATCTTGTTGATGCAAGTTGTGGGGGTACCTTTTTGCTAAAAAATGAAAATGAGGCATGGAAACTTTTTGAGGACTTGAGTGAAAATTCTCTTCAACATGCTGCGTTGAATAGAAATGAGAGTGGATTATCTACCTTGAACAATGCCCCCTCTAGGGGTGGCTTGTATGAAGTCAAAAACCCATTAGACCTCTCTTCCAAAGTTGATACTTTGAGTAAGAAGCTGGACCTCCTTATGACTTCAACCCATCAGCCCACTCCCTTTACTCAAGATGTATGCAGAATATGCCTTAGCCCAGCCCATACTATCATAGAGTGCCCCTCTGCCTCTCAATTTCCTGAGCTTGTCCAAGACCATGTGAATGTCACCCAATCCTTCCCTAGGGCTGAGAACAATTCATTTTCAAATACATATAACCCTGGGTGGAGGAATCATCCTAACTTTTCTTGGCAGACACAAAACCAAGGGGTTATGGGTAACCAATCCCCTAGGCACCCATTCCAAGTCCCACCAGCCCATATCCACCAACCTCAAGTGCAACTCCCATATGTCCAACCCAATAGGAGTCCAAGTTTTGAAGAAAAGGTTTTGAGTGCCCTGCAAGGCATTCAATCTCAATCTCAATCTCAACTCCTCTACTCTCACACACAATCTATAGCAAAGTTAGAAGCCCAAATTGGACAACTAGCTAATGTTATTAACAAGAGAGAGATGGGGATGTTGCCAAGTCAACCCCTACCAAACCCTAAAGGTCAATTTCAGGTAGAGGGAGCTCCTCCCTCTAATGAACAAGTTAATTCCATAATGACCCTTAGGAGTGGGAGGATTATTGACAAGAGTGTTGGGGGGACACCAGTGACAGATGATAGGAGTGAGGAGTTAGAGAGGGCAGCCCCTAATGAACCTCAAGTAGAAGTTAGTACACCACATGAGAAGGAGTTTGTATTTCCTTCCCCTTCCTTAGAGCCACAGTCTAAGACCATTTTCGAGGGATCTTATATCCCTAGGGCACCTTTTCCTCAATGTCTTGACCTGGCCCCACCATTTAGAAAAAGCACAGCTAAGATGGATGATATTCTTGAGACTTTTAAACAAGTCAAAATTAATCTCCCCCTCTTAGATGCCATTAAGCAAGTCCCTGCTTATGCTAAGTTCCTCAAAGACCTATGCACTCAAAAGCGTAAATCTAAGACTCATGTGTCTAAGAAGGTATTTCTCACCGAGCAAGTTAGCTCTCTTTTGAAGTTTGACACCCCACCTAAGTATAAGGACCCTGGAGTACCCACTATTTCTTGTGTCATAGGTGATCACTCCATCCATAGAGCCCTCCTTGACCTTGGTGCGAGTGTCAATCTACTCCCTTACTCGGTGTATGAACAACTAGGGTTAGGTGAATTGCTGCCTACATCAGTTACCTTGCAGCTAGCCGACCATTCTGTGCGTAAGCCTCGAGGAGTCATTGAGGATGTCTTAGTGAAGGTTGACCGGTTCTTTTTCCCTGTTGATTTTATTGTCTTAGATATGGAAACCGGTGCCAACCCCACATATCAGATTCCTATCATTCTAGGTCGTCCTTTTCTTGCCACAGCTAATGCATGCATAAATTGTAGGACGGGGGTAATGGAGATGACTTTTGGGAACATGAAAGTGCACCTAAATATTTTTGATGTGTCTAACCATTTGCCTGCAACTTCTAATGCTGAATGTTTTATGGTAGACAATTTTAGATTTGATGCTTATGATAGAGGTCCATCTTTTGTAGCATCAGCCCATAATCAAGTCGTGCCTTCTAATTTTTCTACATCATCTTTTTGGAGACTTAAGAGAAGAGTCAATGCTAATATCTACCAGCCGCCCTGAAATATTTTAGAATGTTGGCAATGTCTGGCTGAAGACATTAAACTTAGCGCTTCTTGGGAGGCCACCCATGTTTTTGATATATTTCTTTACCTTCCTTTTGTTTATTTTCTTTGCTTCATTTAGGCTTTATTTACTTATTTTCTCAGTTTTTTTTCTCATTATAGTTTTTCTTCTTTTATGAGATCTAATACTTTAGGTTTGGGGGAATGCTCATCACTTATATTTATTTCTTTTCTCCAATCCTATGTACTTCACTTTCAGATTAGTGGATTAGTTATGCTTTCAGGTGATATCTTTCTTTCCCTCTCTTACTTATTCTTGTCATTGTAGTATATATTTTCTTTAACATTGAGGACAATGTTCAGTTTAGGTTTGGGGGTGTAGAAAGATATTTTTCTTTATTATTTTTCTTTTAGGATGTTTTAGAGTATTTTCTTTTATTTTTTTTTCTTTTAAGTGGGTTTTATCACTTATTTTCTTTTAAAAGTATATGTCTGTTTTTAAAGAGATCAATTTCATGAAGAAAGTTCAAGTAATTAATTAAGTGATGAAAATGATTAAGTGAGTAATTTCTATTTTATTTTCATTATCTTGGATAATTGTGCTTATATTTTTAAATCACATTTCACACACTTGAAACTTGTAGGAATATAATTTTATGATTTATTACTTGTAATCTTAGTGGGATATCTTTAACTAAGCATATATTTTTGAAAACTTGGCAATTGAGTAATTTTTAATATTTTATGATAGATTTTTATGCGTAGCTTTTATTTGAAAAAAAAATGGGATAAGTGTGTATAAAAAAAAGAATGAAAAAAGAAAATGAAAAAAAAAGAAAAAAAAAGTTGGAAAAAAAATTGATGATGAAAAAAAAAATTAAAAAAAAAAGGTTTGTTTCTCTTTTTACTGAGTAACCGGACCTTGTGCCTAGGCAAGTATAAGGGATCGCGTCAAAAGGTGAAAAGTTGAGATAAATTCTTTTATGACTTACTTGGTTCTATAGCCTTTATAGTTCGAGTTATTAAGCCTGAGGGGTGTTTCAACACCTAGTGCTTTGAGCCAACTGGATTAGGGACACTGGCCTAACGCTTGTTACATGGACTATTTAGAAAGCTTAATAGAACTAAGTATTGCACAAGTCATATTTTGATGTATATTATGCTCTTATTCCCTAAATTTAATTGAAATTTGAAGGCTATTACATGAGGGTTTATTATGAGATGTTAAAGATGAAAGATTGTCATTGTTATATTTTTGAGTTAGTGAACTTTAATGAGCTTGGTTAATGGGTCACATAAGATATGCTTGTTAATAAAGAATGAAATTCTATGACTACAAAGTTTCTACACTTTATATTTTTGAAATGTATATATGTAGTTGCACAATTATTTCTAAGATAAGGTTATAGAATGGAGTATTCCTTACTTGAAAGTGATCAGATCTTAATTGTTTACTTGTTTCAAGTATTTGTGGTTGGTTTTTTTTTAAAATAGTTATGTGTTTTTAAGAGAAGATTGTTTTTCAAATTTTTGTTTTCTTGTTTGTTTGTTTTATTTTTCTTAGGTTTTAATGTTTATGGGTATCATTACTGCAAACCCTCACGAGACACAACTCGTCCAACTAGGGACACCTAGGGGTTTAAAGGCTTGTTGCATATGCTAAATGCAATCGTGATTCCCTATGAAAGTGGCTTTTATTTTTTTTATTTTTTATTTTAGATTAGTTTTTTATTTTATTTTTGTTTTGCTCGAGGACTAGCAAAATATAGGTTTGGGGATATTTGATAAGTATGAAATCTATAACTATTTTATATGTCTTTTTACCTTATTTGCTAGTATAGATTAGGTTAATTTAGAGTTGGTTATGGTTTATTTAGATTAAGATAGATATTAGTATTTTAGTTTAATTATTAATGATTTTGTAGTTATTAGTAGTTTAGATGTGTATTTAAACAAAGTTGGAATTTTAATTATATTCTACATGTCTAAAATATGGTATTTTATATTTTGTAGGTAAAGTGCGCTTATCAAAGTACTTGGACGATGTTTGAAATGCTTGAAAATAGTCTTCACATGCTTTAAAGTGATTTGGACAACTTTTCGGAGTTATAAACAAGTTAGAAATTAATATGGACACAAAGGAAAGCTTAATGAACAGAATATGAACTGGAAAACAGAAACACTGTAGCCGATCGATCGGGGTCACTTACCGATCGATCGGGATAACGTTAATTCAGATGAAAATACAGTGTAGCCGATCGATCGGGAATGCAGGGCGATCGATCGGCATAATGTGCAGTTTCCTTGTTTGACCCAAATTCCAATCCTTTTCATATTGGACTTCTTCCTACGGAACTTATGCCTATAAAAAGACATATTTGGCTTAGAATTAAGGGATTCCAGTAGATTTTAAGAGGAGAAAAAGGAAGAAGAAGATGAAAGAGAACTCAAAGCTTTCAATGGAGATTCAAGTGTTTTCTTCTACAATGGAAGGCTAGACTTTTCTTTTACTTAGGAGTTGATGAAGCTATAGATAAGTTTCAGTTTCTTTTCTTTTTAATTTAGATCTCAGTTGTGAATGATGACAATTGTATGATATGGATTTCCTTTTTAATGGAAGAGCTTTTAATGTTTATTCAAGTCTATGTTGATTTATTGTCTTGTAGATGATAGATTGATATGGTTTTGATATTTGCATCGATTCTAATTTCTGTGATTTAGATGAGATGGTCATACAATAGTTTTAATGTTCAGATAATTAATGACTTGGATGAGTTATACTAAGATTAGACGGGTCATGCCTATAGCTAGTTTAGTGTAGATGATTCGTGCTATTGTCGAAGATAGTTCATGCCATGGAAGTTAATCAATGATTCTTTTTGAAGTAATTCTAGCTTGTAGCTGAGAATACTTGTTCATGTTCACACTAGATTTAGATTAAAAGTTAAGGAATTGTTATGGTTCTATAGTGAATTTAATTTCCTAAGTAATTTCCATCATATTAATCTCTTATTTTTAAACTAGTTGATTTATTTCCTTTACTTAATTAAAGTTTAAGTTTGTTTTAGTTTTCAATCAACAAATTCCTCTTTAGATTTAGTAATAACCCATCCGTCCCTGAGGTTCAACAACCCTTAAATACTTATCCTAGTACAATTACCTTGTACACTTGCAAAGGGTTTAATTATAAATGATCACAAGCCCGAATGATTTAGCGGGTTGTGTTTTTCTACAGAAGCTCTATTTCATCCTCAGGTTGCACCGATGAAATATTGGGGTGAGGAAGTTTATAATATGAAGTTTGATGGTGAAGTTGACGACATATTGGGTTTGGATCCTTTTAGGGCATCAAAATCATCTCCTGATTGGTTTTCCCTTTACATTAGTCATTATAAAATTTCCCCCAAAATCTGACAATGTACAGTTTATTCTTATTTATGTCAAATACAATGCATGTTAGGAATTATTGTGGTCTACTTCATGGTGGCTTCAAACATCCGGTGTCAATTGATATCTCCATTTGTGGATGAGTTGTGTGTTAAGTATCCAAGTGTGAATTTTCTTAAGGTAACCTCCCAGTGTATTACAATTCTTCCTCTTTGCTTATTTTCTTATTAATTTTGATCATCTTGTATCTTGTAACTGGTTGACTGATTCATGAAGGTGAATGTGGATAAGAGCTTGACTTTGACCAATGCGGAGAACGTGAGAATTGTTCCTACTTTCAAAATTTACAAAAATGGTGCTATTAGTAAAAGAGATGATATGTCCAAGCCAACAAGTACCGGAGTAGTCAGTTAGGCATTACCGCCTTTGAGGTCATTGGTTCATTTTCTATTATCCTGTGCTACACCCACCCCTCAACCTCCTCCCCAAGTTGCTTGAGCAGGCTAAGTAAAATACTTTGCGGGTGAAGTATTTATCCCCCGGGCTCTCTCTGTTATCCCCCGCCCTCTTGCTTCCGGCCAGCTCCGGCTCCTCCCTGCAGCCTCCTCTTCCGGCTCCACCCCGCCACCTCAGTCCCTGCTCAACCACAGCCTCCCCTGCGCGCCAGCTCCTCCTCCCCCTCCTCCCTCCCCGGTCCCCTCTTTACCCTTGAATCCGCCCCCCTAGAGCTGCCTCCACCTAGCGGCATTCAGCTCCGCCTTGCCGTCCTGGCTCAGAGCCCCTGCCCCGCTCCGTTTCCGCTCCCCCTCCCTCCGTCTCCGCCCCGCCGCCTCCTCCTCGGTTTCCACCCCGCCTCCTCCTCCTCGGTCTCCTCCTCCCCACCGCCGTCCCGGATCCGCAACAGCCAGACCCACCCCTACCCCGGCTCCGCCTCCCCCCATTTCCCTGGTATTCCCCTCTTCTCTGGAACCCTAAGCTGTCGCCCAGAGCCGCCATCAGCTCCGCCCCGCTATAACCGTCGCGGATTAGCCACCATTAGAGCCCCCCCTTTCCCTCCCCCTGTGATGGGTTCGCCTCCCACCTCCCCTCCGTGGTTCCCCCTTTTCTAGAGAATCCCCACGCAGCTGCCTCCGGCTCCATGCCGCCGCCTCTGCCTTCCCCTTCCCTGGTCCCCTCACCCTGCCGCTGCCTAGAGCAACCACTGCCTTTGGCTCCGCCCTGCTACCGTCGTCCCAGCCCCCCCTCTGCCTAGTGCTCCCCCTTGTCTCTCCCCAGCTCCCCTCCCCCACCCTAAAAAATAGAAGGGAAGGAGGGGGGGGGACAATTTTTTTTAAATTTTTTTAAGGTTTTAGCAACAGTTTTAAAATGTCGCTAAAGCCTTTTAATTTTTTTTCCTTTTTAGCGATGCTTGCTAAAGCCTTTTAATTGTTTTTTATTTTTCTTATTGGTAAAGCTTGCTAATACATGAATTTTAAATTTTTTTAAAATATTTTTTCATATTAGCGATGCTTAAAAAGCGTCACTAATAACGAATTATTAGCGATGCATATAATTATGCATCGTTAATAAGATATTTTTTATTTTTTTAAATAATTTTTTATTTTAGCGACTACTAATTGATTATTAGAGATGCAATAATGAAGCGTTGCTAATAATTTTATTATTAGCGACGTAATTATTTTATTAGCAACATATCAATATATGTCGCTAATAGTGCCTATTGGCGACACTTTTTTTATGCATCTTTAATAGGCAATTGCAACGACACTTTTTACGACGCTTATAGCGACATTATTTATGCATTAGTAATAGTCATTAGCGACGCTTACAGGACTATTAGCGATGCATAAATACGTAGTTAAAAATCCTTTTTATTGTAGTGGGGAGGCCGACCCCTAGAATGTCCAAGCGGGTCCGACATTAGGTCACACATACATTTAAGGGCCCACATAGTGTATGAGATGCTTACACACCTAATACATAACTTATATGTATATATATACATAACTTATATGTATATATATACATAACTTATATATATATATATATATGCCATTTTTTTAGAAGGAAAACTTTTGCATTTCTTCCATTCTATAGATTCTAGTAGTGGCATTTGTATATGGCGGATTTCATCATCTGACACAAGTGCTGACCAAAAATATGGTTTGGATTCTCCTTATTTTTGAAGACAATTTCATTGAATTTATACTGAAGTGTGTTGTCTCTCTTTGTTTATTGGGTAGTTTCTTCCTACATGCTTCTTATGACATTGTTTGATATTGGGCAAGATGGTCGAGGATTCATATTTGATTTTTACATGTTATGTTTACGTGGTTTAAGGCGTTGATGCTTTTTGCTAGGTTGATAGAGCAAATTGTTCACCATGTAGGTATCAGATGGAGGAAAACATGATGTAAGTAGTATGAGAAGGTGATGTTATCTTCAATGATTATCTAGTAAAGCATTAAGCTAAGGTGAAATACTAATTCCTTCTACCTGCATTAATATAATATTTGGCTACTTGACTTGTACACTTGAGCATGATGGTCTAGTATTCATATTTGATTTCATAAAAATTATTCACCATATCCAAAGAGCCATTTCCAGTTGTGGCTCTCCTAGATTTTACCATCTTACACAAAGATTATCTCATACTTAGGTTCAAATTCTTCTTCATTTTATACATTGTCATTTCAAATATTGTCTATTCCAGTATATCATTTCTACCTCTTACTTCCCTTAAGTACTTGATAAGGCAAGATGGATGCACTCTTGCTTGTTACTTCATATAACAGAAGATGATATTGGTTCCTGCAACTATTAAGCAGAGGATGACATGAGGCCATAACAGTTTTTAATGAATTCGGATTGTAAGAGTAGATGGTTTTTTGCTGCCATTTAGAAGTGGGGTCTTAGTTTGTTTTGTTTTGTAGCAACTTCAAAAGTGGGACTTGTCCCTATTTCAGTTTTTTTAGTGTCATTACATTTTTATAATATTTTGAATACATAGAAAAGTTATGCCCTGATTACAAGCTTTGTATTTAATTAAACAAAATAGTTTAATTTAGTACAAGCATATCAACTTCAGATAGTATGTGGTAGAAGAATTGTAAAGCAAGGATTACAGCTTCAAGTTCTGTTTCACCCATTGGCCTTCTAGGAAAAAGATAATCCATGCCATCACTACTATTAGTAAAATGACTGCTAAGATTGTGGCTATAGACTAAATCAATATTATTCTGGTTATCCTCCTATGGATCCTAGTGGCCTATACATCTTACTGCTTGATGTTTAAAGTTACATTAGTTTCTTTGTAAAGAGTTCAAAACTAAGCATTTCATGTAAGGATTTCATTTTTTGTTATTTTGAAGAAGTGCTTGCATAAATTTTTATTTATGTTACTTGATCTCACATGATTGTTGTGACAATTTTGAACTTTTGTAGTGAAATGGAAGGGAGGAAGCAGGCTTCCTCCAATTGGCAAAAGTCTAGCATCGAGCCACTGAAATTAGGAAGAATTGATGTGCATGAGTGCTCCAAGCCAACTATTGGGAAAAGTTTTACCTCACTAGAAGAAGTTGAGAAATTCTACAATGCATACGCTAAAATTATGGGTTTTAGCATATGTAAAAGCTCATGCACATATAAGAAGAATATGACAGATAGAGTTGTTGATTCAAAGATGTTTGTATGTCAGTGATATGGGCACTACATGTAGAAACAAGAAGATGCTAATTGTGGGGTAGCATCTAATTATAAGAGATGGGTGTCCAACTTTATTAAGGGTTAAGTTAAATGGTAAAGGAAAGTGGATCCTAGTGAATTTTGTGGAAGAACACAATCATATCATGCACACACTTCGCAAAGTTCACCTCTCAAAAACTCATAGGGGAGTCAATTCTCTCCATAAAAGCTTAATAAATACTTTTGATCAAGCCAACATTCGGACATCACAACTTATGTCACGTAGTTTCTAAAATATTCGGATATCAACAATGAAATTAGTGCAAGGAAGAAAGAAAGAAAAGCTCATGATGCACGGCTTTTAGTAGAGTATCTTTAGGAGACAAAAGAGATGAATCCTTCTTTTTATTATGCAGTTAAGCTGGATGAAGAAAAATAGTTAAGGCGTTGCTTTTGGGTTGATGGTCTCGCAAGAAGGCCTACTATCATTTTAAGGATGTTGTTGCCTTTGATACAACTTACGACACGAATGAATATGGTTTGATATTCGCTCCTTTCACTGGAATTGATCACCATGAAGAGTTAGTGCTATTTGGATGTGGGTTTCTTAGTGATGAAAAAATTGACTCCTTTGTGTGGTTATTTGAAAAATAGCAAGAAGTAATGTCTGTCCACCAACTGTCATTGTCACTGATCAAGATCTTGCATTGCCTACTACAATTAAGAAAATATTTCCAAACACACATCATAGGTATTGCATGTGGCATATAATGAAGAAATTGTCAATAAGAATGAATTTAGACCTTTTTATACTTGTGTATGGAACTCTGAAAGTTCAATGGAATTTGAATCACAGTGGGAGCAAGTCATGAAAGATAACAATCTTGAAAATAATGAATGGTTGAAATTGTTCTATGACATTTGACACAAGTGGATTCCGGCATATTCTAGTGGCATTTTCTTATTAGGGGTGCGATCCACACAAAGAAGTGAGAGCATGAATTCATTTTTTGAAGGGTATGTGAGTAAGAAAAATTCATTAATGGATTTTTATATTTGTTATTGTAGAGCCATTAGTCATCATAGACATAAGGAACTAGATTCTGATCGTATTACTCTATATACTAAGCCAAAATTGAAAACCATGCTTCTTGTTGAAACCCAAATGGCAAAGGTATATACTCGAAAGATATTTTATCGTTTCCAAGAAGAACTTGTTAAGAGTCAATCTTGTTCTACAAGGATTATTGAATGTGATGGAGCTCGAAGAGTGTACATTGTAAAAGAGGTTGGGAAGGAGGATGTTGGCACAGAAGTTGAATTTGATGCATCTTAGTACACTGCAAAATGTTCATGCCCAATGTTTGAATCTAAAGAAATTCCATGTTGGCATATGTTGTATGTCCTGAGAAATGAAGACATGGCTGAACTACTAGATTCTTTACTTCTGAAGAGGTGGACAACTCAAGTGACAAAGAAAATGGCCTTTGATAATACTGGTATGTTTTTACAAGCCATTATAGATGAAGCACAACCTTCAAGAAAATCTGAGTTATTATATTTAGTTAGTGGGTGGTAGTTAGTGGGTTGTTAGATACTGCATGTTTGGAAGCATTCTATGAAAAGACAAAGAAAAAAATCATGGATATTGGCCATCGGTTAGAATCTAGTACGGGAACTAAACCGGCTCAAAACAAAAATTCATTTCTTCAAAGTGAAGCGACTATCAATCCACCTGAAAAATCAAAGACAAAATGCAGTGGGAAAAGAATTAAAGGAGGCAAGGAGAAAGCAATGGAGATGATTGAAAGACAAGAGAGACTCTGCCATGGTTGTAATGAACAAGGAGTAGATCATGACAAATGCAATTGTCCAGTTCTAAAACAACTAAGTTGTATACAAAAACTTTGATTATTATCCTTGTCTATGAACATATGTCATCTAATAGAGGTTTTTTGTGCAAGGAAGGACAAAAGAATAAAGGAGAAACTACTGGATAAGTAGTACTAATTGTTAGGGAAACAATGGCGGTCTTAAACCCAGCACAAAAATTCCCAGACGCAGCAGAATAATCATTGGGGGTGGCAAACATGACACAACAAGCAAAGCAATACAACACAAAGATTTAACGTGGTTCGGCAATTTTCCTACATCCACGACCCACACCCAGGCAACTATATTCAGAGAAAATTACAATGGACAAGGAGAAGAAGAATACAAGAAAACATCTCCCTGTTTCCCTCACTGAGCCCTTCTCTCCCTGAGCAGAACATAGCCTTGTCTGTCCTGTTTTCACTCCCTTGCTCCTGTTGTCATTTTCCCCCCAGAAAACTTCGTCATAGAACCCATCCCGGAATAAGCATTCTCACATAACTTTCCTGGAATAAAACATTCTCACAGAGCTGACCTTTCTGGAATCAGCAGGCTGAATGTATGGAACAAAGTCTAAGATCTAGAAACTATCCTTATTGAGTCGATTCCAAATCTATGTGCACGCTGTCAATCTTCCCAGAAATCAGAGTCCATATCTAACACTAATTGTTACGCATTTTTATCATTTTGGAAGCAGTTGCAACTAGGAAACTACTTGGAAGAACTTTTGAGTATATTCAAACTATTTTCTAGGTTTGTGCAATTGTGTTTAGGGTCTTCAAAAGCAGGGAACTGACTGTTTTGGTTTCTTCATGAGAATATATTTTGGTCATTGTAAGTAGGGAACAAATTGTGAAAATGTATAATGCATATCCAAGTTCAATGTGAGAATGCAATGTGAAGTGACTTTTGTTTGAGCAAATTGGTAATTAATTGTCTTGAAAGTGTGAAGTTAAAAAATTGTGAACTACCCACTTGCGGTACCTACTTGAATTTTTAATTTACAGGTTTGCAACTTATGTTATAATTAGATATGTTCTTAGTCTGGCTAATGAGATGGCATATTTAATTGATAGAGGTGAGGAACCTCAATCCAACCATGCACACATGACATATGTTTGGCCATCATGTACTGTAGGTGTCTCCTTGGAAGAAATTCCTGGTGCCTGGCTTCCATCAATTTTATCCTGCAACTTCATGCTTCCATTAAGCACATCTCTTGGCACATCAATTCTTTAATCCCCAATTTGTTCTTCATGAATTTTACCAGGAGGAATTTTTTCAGTCCCATGTGAGCTTCTGTGACTCTTGGCGAGATGCTAAAGAATAGAAACTGCTTTAAAAACTGAAACAACTACAAATAAACTATTAATCAAAACCTTAATGAGACAATAATTTAAACCATATAGGCAAACAACCATACTGATACATTATCTTCCCCCTTATAAGACTCTTGGTGGATTTGAACCACCACCTTCTTGGGAAACAGATTGTAAGTCCCAAGTGCTCTACCATTAAGCTAAAGAGTCATGACATTAATAACTCAATAAGAATCAAGCTACTTGGTTTGAAGTACAAAGAAAAATCAAACTGCTTCCTTCTTTGTATTTCTCTAACAAAGCTATTTGGTGTTTCTGAAAAAATTATAGTGGCAAAGAGCATTTTGTTTCCTTATCTCTCAGCCAAAATCTGCACATTTAAAAGAAAATTTATAATGTCAGTAGTTTTTTCTATTTTCTCCGTTAGAAAGGGCACGGGCAAACGAAAGAAAGCTTGATGACTTTTAGCGATACACATTAAGCGTTGCTAAAATAAGCCAAATTGCGACATTACATAAATTTTGCAAAAGTAACTTATTTGCGATGCTTATTTCTAAGCGTAGCAAATAACTTTTATATTTGCGATGTTTTCTCTCTTCTATCGCAAATAATCTTCGTATTTACGATGCTTACTTATAAGCGTTGCAAATACTATTTATTTAAAAATAAAATCCCTCTCTTCGGTATCCTCTCTCTCCCTCCCCCTCTCTTTCCTCTCTTTCCTCTCTCTCCTCCCTCTTCTCTCTCTCCTCCCTCTTCTCTCTCTCCTCCCTCTTTCCTCTCTCTCTCCCTCCCTGCCTCTCCCCTCCCTCTCTCCCTCCTCTCTCTCCACCCTCTCTCTCTACCCTCTCTCTCTCTCTTCTCCTCCCTCTCCCTCTCTCCTTCCTCTCTCTCTCTCCCTCTCTCCTTCCTCTCTCTCTCCCTCTCTCCTCTCTCTCCCCCCTCTCTCCCCCTCTTTATTTATATTTTTATTTAAAATATAATTAAAAATAAATAAATAAAAATGTATTAGCGACACATAGGACTATATGTCGTTAACACTAAGGGTATTAACGACGTATATGTCTATACGCCGCTAATACTCAAATCTTTTAGCAATGTATAGAGCTATACATCGCTAATACTCAATGGTATTAGTGACGTATATGTCTATACATCGCTAATATATTTTATTTTTTAATTAATTTTTAAATAAAAATATATACAACAAATAAAATAAAAGAATTCCTCTCTCTTCTCTCTCTCCACCCTCTTCTCTCTCTACCCTCTCTCCCTATCTCTCCTCTCTCTTCTCCTCCCTCTCTCTCTTTCCTCTCTCTCTCTCTCCTCTCTCTCTCCTCTCTCTCACCTCTATCTCTCCTCCCTCCCTCTCTCCTCTCTCTCCACCGTCTCTCTCCTCTCTCCTCTCCACCCTCTCTCCCTATCTCTTTCTCTCCTCTCTCCTCTCCACCTTCTCTCCCTATCTCTCTCTCTCCTCTCTCTCCTCTCCACCCTCTCTCCCTATCTCTCTCTCTCCTCTCCTTCCTCTCTCTCTCCCTCTCTCTATTTTATTTTTTTAAAATATAATTTAAAATAAATAAATAAAAATATATTAGTGACGCATAGGACTATATGTGGCTAATACTAAGGGTATTAGCGACGTATATGTCTATACATTGCTAATACTCAGAGCTTTATCGACATATAGAGCTATACATCATTAATACTCAAAGGTATTAGCTATGTATATGCCTATATGTCACTAATATTTTTTTTATTTTTTTATTAATTTTTAAATAAAAAATATAAAATAAATAAAATAAAAACATTCCTCTCTCTCCTCCCTCTCTCAACCCTCTTCTCTCTCTCTATACCCTTTCTCCCTATCTCTCTCCTCTCTTCCCTCTTCTCCCTCCCTCTCTCCTATCTCTCTCCACCCTGTCTCTCTCCACCCTCTCTCTCCTCCTTCTCTCCTCTGTCTCTCCTCTCTTTCTCTCTCCTCCATCTCTCTCCTCTCTCTCCTCTCCACCCTCTCTCTCTACCCTATCTCCCTATCTCTCTCTCCTCTCCTTCCTCTCTCTCTCACTCTCCCTTTCTCCTCTCTCTCCTCCCTCTCTCCCCTCTTTCTATTTTATATGTTTTATTTAAAAATTAATTAAAAAATAAAAATATATTATATTAGCGACGATATATCTATACATCGCTAATAGTCAAAGGTATTAGAGACATATATGCCTATATGTCACTAATACATTTTTATTAACTTATTTTTAATTAATTTTTAAATAAAAATTATAAAATAAAAAAATTCCTCTCTCTCCCTCTCTTTCCACCCTCTCTCTCCTCTCTCCTCCCTCTCTCCTCTCTCTCCCTCTCTCTCCTCTCTCTCTCCACCCTCTCTCTCTCCCTCTCTCTCTCCTCTCTCCTCTCTCTACCCTCTCTCTCCTCCATCTCTCTCTTCTCCGTCTCTCTCCTCCCTCTCTCTCACTCACCTCACTCTCTTACCTCCCCTCTCTCTCCTCTCTCTCTCTCTTCGATCCCTCTTTCTCCTCTCCTCACTCTCACTCTCTCTCTCCATGCACTCTCTTCACTCTCTTTTATTATAAATTATATTTTAAAATTAATAATAAAATTTTAAAAATAAAATATATTATATATAAATAGTGAAAGTTTAATCTATTATTAACACTACTTTTTATAAAAAATTTAATATTTATTTATTGTATATATAAATAGTAAACATTAAATAAAATATATTATATTTTGGAGGTTTATTATAATTTTTTTAATATTTATTTATTAAATAAAATTAATTAATAAATCTATTAGTGACGCATGTCTACAAGCATTGCTATTAGAAATGGAATATGTGACGCTTAGTTAAAAGCGTCGCTAATAATTAAATTTTTTAATTTTTTTATTCATAAAAAAGTTTATTTTTAATAAATAAATTATTAGCGTCGCCAATAGTTATATTTTTTATTTAATATATATATATATATTTTAGTGACTGTTGTATAAAGTATCGCAAATAGAGAAACTATTAGCAACACTTAGAATAAAGCGTCGCTAATATGATTAGTATAAGCAACGCTCTAAGCTAAGCGTCGCTAATATATGACTTAGCGACGCATACGAAAATGTGTGGCTAATAGTTTATTTTTTTAGCGACACTTTTCCATTTGTCTCAAATAGTTATTTTTAGGAACACTCAGTTTTGCGTCGTTAATACTACGTTTTGTTGTAGTGCCCCATGAACATGGTCATGAGGGATATGCACGGACTTCATAGGCTTGTGAAGCATGGTCATGAGGATGTGCATGGCCTCCACAGGCTCATGGGCTTAAGCTCATACACATGAACAAGACACCGCTAGATAATAACAACCCGGATGAGACTAATTGGGCCTAAGCCTAATCCCAAGTTAGGAGGGGAAGCCCTAATTATAAAAAAGGGGCCTCTAGTCCCTCTCCCCCATTCCTCACATCTCTCTCTCTCTCTCTCTCTCTCTCACAGCCGCCCCTCTCCCCTTGTGACATGAAGGAGAGAAAGGCAGCCTCTCTCTCCCTCTTATGCTCTTGGCTGTGCCTCCCCTTGAGAAGATTTGAGCCACCGGTCTTATTGCTTCTCCCTCTCTCACGTGGTGACCTAAAGAGCCAAGCATTCATACAATCATCAAAGTGGTAACTTTGACCCCCCTTGATTATAATTGAATATATATAAAAGTTTGTGCTTTTCTTCTGGATGATTGGCCATGTCTTTGGGGCTCAGCCTTTAAAGGTTGGTAGATCTTAATCACTGCTGTGATTAGTAATTAATTATTATTAATCTTGAATTGATCTATTGTTCATATATATATAACATAAAATCATGATTTTTGCACCTCCATGCCAAGGGCTCACCATGAGGCTTGCCAATATATTCATACTAACACAACTATCTACGTGAAGACTTGAAAATTTGGTTGTTAGGTAGGAAAAACTATGCTCAACAACTATTTGTTTTTAAGTAATATTTCCTCTCTTTTTCTTTTTTCATATATATTTCCTCTTTTTTTATTTATACTTGTGACTTGTAAACTTATCTGTGAAGACTTGAAAATTTGGTTGTTAGGTGGAGAAAACGACACTCAGCAACTATTTGTTTTTAAGTATACATTTCCTCTCTTTTTCTTTTTTTATCTATATTTCCTCTTTTTTTATTTATACTTGTGACTTGTAAACTTATCTGGATGATCAGGTTTTAGGGATTAACTAGGAATGTTAAGCTAGAGCTGACTTGGTCAGATCAATGCAATATTAATCTAACTTAAACGAATGCCATTTGAGTACTAACCTATCATAATTTCTACCATTTAAACTCAAAAGAAGCTCACATTGTTTAACCAACCCATGCTTTTAATTTAGGAATTGGTCAATATAGAAGCAACTGTGATTTTAAATACCATAGTACATAGAAGATGACTAAATACCAAATTACCTAACTACCAAATACCAAATACCAAATACCAAATATCAAATATCAAACAACTAGAATACCAAATACCAAACTACCAAAATACCAAATACAAGGGCAGTGTACCAAAATATTAAATACTAATTACTTATGATTGTGTATATTATAAATCATGACATATACTTGGGTAAGACCCTGTGTGTTGTAGTGTGATTTAACCTTGTCATATATAATGTGTTGGTTTGAATATTATTATATTCGAAAATAAGTAGATTACGTCAAGATCATTTTTGTTGCATGTTTGTCAAAAAGATTTGAAAATTATATTTTTTCTATTTGAATTATGAGAAAATTGAGTTTTAAAATCTTGGGAATATAATACAAAATGTTTTAACAATAGCATTAAAATAATTTTATAACAGTGTCAGAACGTATAAATGTTATGTTGAATTGCTTTAACAAAAATGTCAAAACACTACGTATTAAAACATTTTCACAATAGTGTTACAAAAAATTGAAAATATTATTGAAACGATTTGACACTATCATTTTAACAAAGTTATAACATTTTTACAATCTAATTAAAATATTTGTATAATAACGTTAAGATGTTTCGACAATTGTGTCAAAATATTTTAATACAATGTTAAATTGTTCTAACAATAATGTTAAAAGGATTTGACAACAATGTAAAAATATTTTGACACTGTTGTCAAGTATTTTTAACACTATTATTCTTTTAAAAGCAAAATTAAAATATTCTCTCCAAACACTTTAAAAGTATAAAAAATTGATTTTTTAAATAATACTTTTAGATATCAACATCGAAATCACAAAATTTCATCCCAATGTTTTATTGTTTTAGAAGAACAAAATCAAAATCATTTTTTTTTAAATATAAACCTTTCATATAACAACATTAAAATGAAATAATTAAATTTTTTAACACACACCTATCAAAAAGTTTGAACACTAGGGTTCAAACAATTTAAAAATAGATAAAAAATTTAGTACGTATATGTAAAAATTTAAATATTAGGACAATAATTAATATTTTTTACAATAAGTACCTACTGATGATTGTTTCCCTAAACACATCTGTCATTGCCAACTAGTACATGAAATCACTCGTATAGATGGTGATAGCCAGATGACCAAAGGGGCAACAAACTAGAAGGGGAAAAAGAGAGGGAACAAATGGGGGAGGGGGGGGCAAGAGGCTATGGAAAAATTATAGAGTCAAAGGGCACTAGGCGTTGAAGCTAATGTAGATGAACTAATTTCTGTATATTATTCTTTTGCACGGTAAAATATACTTATTTAATAGGAAAAATTATTTTAATAATACTTTAAAAAAATAATTACCGATTTGGACCACTTTGGGAAATATTTTTCAATAGTGTTGCTTTTTGCCATATAGGCGCCAACCAAGAAACTGGCGCCTGCATGGCTTTTTTTAAAAAAGTCATATAATTTTGTCATTTGAAAGGATGAAATCAAGTTTAAGTTGATTTCGTCCTTTCAAAGGATGAAATCGGTTTATCAATGTAAAAAACTTAACCCGATTACATCCTTTAGAAGGAAGAAATCACCTTAAGGCGATTTCGTCCTTCTAAACGACAAAATTGCCCCACTTAACACTTCATCTACCTAAAGATAATTTAGTCCTTTTAAAGGACGAAATCAGCTTAAGTTGATTTCGTCCTTCAAAATGATGAAATCGTCGTCTTCTTAACCCGTTCCTCTTCTCTAGACCGTGTTGTGCATTTGTCTCCTGTGCTCAATCCGCCCTGCCGCAGTGGTTAGTGTTTCAGCACCGCCACCCAGATCCCATCCTCCAGCCGATGTGGTTAGTGTTTGAGCACCACCGCCCAAATCCCGTCCTCTGGCCACCGTGGTTTGTGTTTGAGCACTACCACCCAAATCTCGTCTACGTTTCTTTCTAAAGGTCATCCTCCGCCTCCGATTCCCGCCGTCTATCCCGCCTCTAGTTCCCGCCATCTGTCCCACCTCCGATTCCTACAGTTCGTCCCGTTGCCATGTCCGCCCGTCGTCGGATTTGAGTGCTACCCCGCTGCCGCCATGTCAGTCGATCCCATCCTCTGCCCTAATTTCTAATTTCAGTTTAGGCATTTGGTTAATTGGGAATTTAGATCTGTTAAAGGTATGATTTTTTGTTATTTTCTAATAAATTATTTGTGCATTTAGATCTGTTGGCCAATTGTCCATGTGTGTTTACTATAATGAAATATGTTAGCCAATTATTTGTGCATTTTGGGATGTAGCCGTATGTCTTTGTCTGAAATCGAAGTAGTTGTATGTTAGTAATAATTTAATATTTTTATCAATATGGTAGATGTAATATTTGAAGAAGTGTATGAGAATATTTGTTGTCTTCGTTAGATAAGAGAAGAAATATGTGAAGAAGTGTATGATTATTGCTCGTTGAAATATGAGGCAATTGTTTGCTTAATCTAATTGTAGCTTCTTTGTTTTGAGACAATTGCTTAATCTAATATTAATTGCTTCATCTAATTTTAGCCTCTTAGTTTTGAGATAATTACTTAATCTAATATTAATTTAATCTACTGTTTATGAATTAAGTGAATAGAGATGGCAGAAGAAACGGTTAGATTTTTACTTAACTATGACAGACGTACAAAATGATTATTAATTAAGAAACCATCTACATATGATGAATTTTGAGATGCAAGTAGCTAGTAAGGCTAGGTGGGATCAAAGAAGATGGAAAATCACTATAAAATGTGCTATTCCAACATATGGATCGAATTCAAGACAAATATGTATAAATGATGATGCATCAATGAGTTTTATTTTGACCTCTCGTGTCACTTAATTTGTTTCAACTTATTTCTCAAAAAAGAGGCCTGAGTGCCTAGTGAAAGGCGAAGTAGTTCACATAGAAAGAAATGTGAACAATGAAAGGCATATGCAAATGCTGGTGGATGGTGAAGAAGAAGGAAATTTATCTATGAAAGTAGCTTCAAATGAACGTCATAGATCATCTACCCCTATTTACGAAGGAGGAGGACCTAATTAGAGGTAAGGTTTATTAAGTTGTCAATCCTTTTTTAATCTTTTAATTAGCAATAAAAAATAAGATGTTAAATTTTGAATTTTGTGTACAATATGGAAGGCACACATCGCATGCACACGAGCCATTTAGCTTTCAAATGTCTAAAGGCGATGCATGGTATGAAACTCAAAGTTCGATGGGCATTCATTACCCTACACAAGTGTTGGTCATACCGATGTTGGACCATTTAATCAAAGGTGAAATATATATTTAGAAATAAAAATATTTTATATTTAGGCATATGAAATTTAATGCATATGCAATGTTCATATGTAGGGGTGCATATGCCCACAATGAAGATATTGATGGAAATGAGGCTAATGAAGGTGAAGATAATATTGGCCAAGCAAGTGGAGAAGATTCTGACATGAATGAAGAAGGGGTCAGAGGTGAAGAAAGTGCTCAACAGATAGTTGACGACGAGGGGGATGATGTGGTAGACAATGCTATTGCCACAAATGATATGAATGTGGATAATGAAGAGTTGTCATATTATGAAGTGGAGCCACTCTATGCACATATCATAAATGAGGAGATAGATGCGGCAATTAATTCTGTCATGGATATGGACCAACAAAATGAAGATGAGTTATATGTTGGCCGCATCTTTGAGAATAAAGATGCATTTTTTAAAACATTACAGGAGTTTTCCATTCAAAATCATGTTGAATACAAGGTAGTACGGACAAATTTGTCAGAGTATACAGTGAAGTGCATTGATAGTACTTGCCCTTAGAGAGTTCATGGCTTAATAAAAAGGGGTGGAGGGTCTTTAAATTGAAGACATACAAAGGTGACCACACATGTCGGAATGCCCAGCTTAGCACAGATCATAAACAGTGCAGTGCCTCCTTTATTTTGAAGGTTATAATGCTTGCTATCCAAGCCGAATTAACTCTCACACCAGGGGATATTATTCAAAGAATGAAGGAGAAGTATCATGTTGACATATCTTATAAAAAAGCATGGGCAGCAAGGAATATGACTATTAAGGCTATTTATGGGGATTGGGTGGAATCATATAAATTGTTGCCAATGTCCCTAAGGGCGGTGCAAGAAGTGAATCCTGACACCTACTACCGCTTAGAGGATGATGAAGTACTTCGTGTAGATGGTAGCATATGTAGCAGATTTAAGCGGTTGTTTTGGGCATTTGGGTTGTCTATAGCAGGGTTTCGACATTGCATCTATAAGGACCCTCATCTTTAAACCGGTTTTGGTTTTATTTAATTATTGGTTATCGTGAGATTTACGTGTTTTCTGATCTTATTCGATGATTTCGTAAAATAAATAGTGTTTGTGATAGTTTTAATCAAAATTAACTTTAATATTAGTGGTTTTAAGTGATTTTAAACCAAATGTAAATTTTTGGGATTTTTCGGAATTTTCACTATTTTCCCAAAAATTAGGGTTTTGGCGGGACCCCTGTGGGCCCCACCGTTGAAAATTTTATTTTTGGATCAAATGAACCTAGACATATACTTAAGGTCATACAAAAATTTTTAGAATTTTATTAGGCTTAATTTGTGCTTAAATTTGCAAAATAACTAATTTTAGCCTACTTTTCATATTTACACCCCAAAACTTACCTATGCTTACCCCAACCCTTACTATAAAAGGGCAAACCTAAGCCATTTCTATTTTTGGGAATATGCTAAGGAAGGAGGGCTGGCCTAATCTCCACTTAGGCTCGAATTAGAAGCCAATTAAGGTAAGCTTACTCTAATTAAGCACTAATCCATGGCTTTTCTCTTTATTTCTTCCAAATCTACCATTTTCCCCTTGATTCAATTCGTTTTTGACCATCAAAAGCTACTGATTTGTGTTTTACTACAAACCCTAACATTCAAAATTCGATTTTTACTACCAACAAGCCCTAGATCTAAGATTTAATTAGGGATTTCTTAGGTAAATCGATTTCTATTAGAGTTTAATTCAAACTCATTGTGTTTTCAAGGATTTCAAGAAGGGTAACTCTTCAATCCGAGCTTAATCAAGTGCTGAGGTAATGGGTCTTCGAAATCTCTGTTTATCCATGGTAAAACTCTTCATTTTTGGCTTATTTCGAAATGGTTTGCTTGATTTAGTGTGTTAATGGTAAGATTAGAAAATTGAATTATTTAATCCCGATTTCTTAAGGTTTTGCATTATTATGGTTTGGTTTGATATTCTGGAAGTCAAGGAGGACTTTTGATGATGATTAGGGTGTTAGATGTGGATTTGAAGTGTTATCTATGATGTTTTGGTTTGGATTTGCGAAAGGAAGAAGATGATTGTTCTGCCGTGTTGGCGATTGATCGGCCCTGCAGGGCGATCGATCGGCTGAACTGTAAATTTCAAAATTTTGCGTGTAACCGATCGAACGGCCTGAAGGGCGATTGATCGGCTACACAGGAAATTGCATGTTGTGCATATGATGTCTATTTTGATGATTCCACTTTAGCTTGCCAATTTTATATGAATGTGGAGTGTTTTAAGCTATGTTAGGCTACTGGAAATGCATGCTATTGAGTTTATGGAGTTGAGATATATGCTTAGAGATGGTGGAATGACTTATGCTTTGTGGCATGATGTTGGAATCGTTATCTTGAAATTATGAATGGTTGTTTCCCTTTGGTTAAGCATATTTTCAGTAGGACTACAATCATTATTGGACTGATTTGTCATGATAGATTGTGGTTAATGGTGTGTGAATGTTGGTGAATGCCATAACTCAATGATGAGATGAGTGATGTTATATGTGTTTAGCCTTTGTGGTTGAGTTTTGAATCTAGCTATGATTTCAACGATTCTTCTTCTATGATTTTCGCTGGAATTCATGTTTAGATGGAAATTCACATGTGTAATGTGGTAGTGAGTTTAATTTCAAGCATGATGGCATGTATTATGTGAAATGCTTCTACTAGATACACACACATGTGGGGTTAAATGATGATGTTGAAGCTTAATATTGTGGTTATGAATGATGCATTAGGGGTTGGTGAGAGCACTTATCATGGATTAGGATTCATGTATGCTTTGCCCACGCATGTACCATGTTGCACACATCATAAAAATGGATTTCCAATTGAGGCTTCATCGTGATTAATCGAATTTGACCGATTGGATACAATGTGATAGAATTGTGTGCCGGGTTTATCGATCGTGGATTAATCGCAAGTTGATTGGTCCGAAAGGACATATTTTGATTTGAAGTTCCTGTGTGGAACGAGTGCACTCCCCGGTTGAGTCTAATTAAATAGAATGATGTGGGGATGAGTTGTGTACTTGTCTTGCGGATTGTGAGAATGTTATTATGTGTGTCATTTGGACCCTGAGAATCCAGTGTGGTATGTTGTGTGCACCCCGCTACCACGTGTTCTAGGGTTCTCTGTGTGAGAACTCGGGCTCTTCCCTCCGCAGGAGATGTCCCTAGGCGAACACCCCTGCTCTAGATTCTCTGTGTGAGAATGGGACATCCTTGGCCAGGATCGTCCAGGGCGAGCAGTATTAGGGATTGACAACCCCGATCTTTCTTGAATTCTTGTGTAGAATTTTGGACCATGACACGCCTTCGTGGCCTTGTCTATGCTCCCGTCTGTGTGACGTTAATGTGTGATTACACCTTGATGGAGGTTGATTGTGATGACATTATGCATATGGGAATATGTATGTTTGAGATACATCCATGCAGTTTGATTTGATACTATGCATGTGAGAATATGTATGTTAGAGATACATCCATGCAGGCTGAATTATGCATTATGATGCAGTTTCTAAGTGATGTGAATATGTGATCAGAAAATGATACACCTTGTACATCGTTGATTTGAAGGATTATATCGCCATGCTATCGTATTTTCGATGTTGTTAGTGATATTAAAAACCATTGTTGAGTTTGTTAAACTCACCCCTCTTTTTGTGTTTTGATTTGGGGCTGCGTGGTGCGACATGCAGACGGACAAGATTGCCTCTTTGAGGAAAGGTCAGAGATAGCTTGGGTGTGATGATGGAGATCGTTGTGTGACTTACTTTAGTTTGTTTCATGCTTTATGTTAGAACCTTTGTGTAGGGTTCTTGTTTTGGATTTATGTCATATTTTACAGTTGTGATGCTTATGACTTATTTTGAGCTGGTGTGGGCTTTACTTAGCTAAGCTTGTGGGTTTGAGATTGTTGTTTACTTTGTGATAAGCAACACTTTTTCCTTCCCTTTTATTTACTCTTGCTCAAAGGATTGTGCGCACTCCGTGTTGCTGTTAATTGCCCGTGGTTATGGTTAAGTCTTCCGCTAGAATCGTTTCTCAATTTTCACTTCGTCGCCCCTGCGCGCGTGACCGGCCCCTGGACCGGGTTCGGCTCGGGTCGGGCATTGCCGGGGCATGACAGCATCCCAGTGATTGGTGTTGATGCCACTCACTTGTATGACAGATATCCTGGTGCTCTTATGGCTGTAACGGCTACAGATGGAAATAATAGGTTATTTCCTCTAGCATTTGGGCTTGTTGGGAAGGAATATGGAGATAATTAGAAATGGTTCTTAATGGAATTGAGGGATCATATACTGATGGGCATGACGAACATCGTCGTTATTTTAGATCAACATAAGGTGCTTCAGAAGGTTGTGCCTGAGGTTCTTCTTGAGCCTCTGACCACCATCATTATTGCATCAATCACATTAAAATAAATTTTAAGGAGTTAAAAAATGATACACTGACGGACTTGACTGGGGCAGCAGCTTGTGCACTTACAGTAGAAAAGTTTAATGCTAAAATGGACTTGATTGGTCAGGAGAGTCCTAGGGCAAAACATATCCTCTTAGGAGGAGAATTGCATCTTGCATAGTGGTCTCTTGCCCACGATGGTTTTAGAACATTTGGCATGACGACTACAAATATGGCTGAAAGTTTAAATAGCATCTTGAAGGGGGCACGAGGATTACCCATGCAGGCTTTAGTGTCAGATATTTTTATCGGGTCATAAAATTTTTCATTAGACAATCTTCTGCAGCATCTGCCATGGACACCTCATATACTCCTAGAGTGGAAGAGATAATGAGAGAACAAACAAGAAAAATTGGGGAGCATATAGTTAATAGGATCAACAAAGGTTAGTACGAAGTGATAGCAATTCATGGCCGGAAGGTTATGGTAAATGCAGTGATGCATTCTTGTACATGCAACATCCCTCAGGTTTATGGTTATCCTTACTCGCACCTTATTGGCGTGTGGGCAAAGCGGCGGGAGCCGATACATGCATCACTATTTTACACATCTTCCACTTATAAAAATGTGTACTCAGCAAAATTTTATTCTCCTCGTGGTTGGGAGTATTAGGAGAGGGATATTCCTTTTGTGTTATACCCTCTGAAAGCAACAAGGCAACCCGGTCGCCCACGGTTTGTTCGTATTAGGAATACAATGGACCGTAGAACTATAGAGAGAGATGGTAGAGGAGGATATAAATGCGGGAAGTGTAAACAAAGTGGGCACAATAGTAAATCATGTAGAAACCCTCTTATTGATTGGTAAACATATAATCAATATTTTTATTTATTCTCTATTTTAGGTATGATTATATGTTCCTTACGATTGATGATATGCTCTTAATTCTCCATAGATCATATGGATCATGTAGAGCCTTCTTAATGAGGAGGTTATTTAGACTTATTAGGTAGACTCCTTGGTAGAGCTCCTCCTGTTATATCCATGTGTGGTAGCCGAGTTAGCCTTCGATGGCTCTTAGGTTAGTTTCGTGAGCTCCTAGCTAATGCTTTGGAGATAGTTTTTGAGCAACATGCACAAGCGTATTTATTATATTTACTTGGAGCCGCGATATTTGCAGATACCACAAGTAGTCATGTACACGTGACATATCTCTCCCTCCTTGAGGACTTCGATATGGCGAGTGCTTATTCATGGGACAGTGCTACTCTTGCATTTTTATACCGAGAGTTAGGGAAAGCATGTCAGGCCATGACCTCGGGGATTACAGGCTGTTTGACCCTTCTTCAGGTAAATGAATTCATAACTTTAAATATTTTTTTGCATGTATAATTCCTTCATTTTATTTAATAATTATTATAATATTTTCTGACATAGCTATGGTCATGGGAGCATTTACACATCAGACGACCAAGTGTTGAGATGGGTCACTTAGTCGAGGGTGCTCCATTAGGAGCGAGGTAGGTTGTATTTATGTTTAACACTTATTTTTTTAGCAAGATTTTATGTACATATGCTAAACTCATTTTTTAAATTTAACTCCTTAAGGTTGAATGTTCGAAAAAAGAGAACCAAAAATCCATAAGGAGTCCTTCGATTGTATAGAGGGGAGTTAGACCACTAGCGGTCATATCAAGTAATTTTATTGCGTGTTGAACTTTTTTTGTAATGATTATAAAAAAAATTATCGTTATTTAAACTACATTATCTTTATATATTGTATAGGTTATTTGACAGCTGTACTCACCAGAAATATTGGTTGCATTACCTCCTCTATGCATCAACGGTCGAGAGGTGTCGCTATCTTGAACTCCATTGATATATTACAAGATTATAGAGATGTATGTAATTGTGTAATGCTCTAGTTTAACCTGGAGCAAGGGGTCCCACCTTCTATTGTCGAGTTTGTCTATCACATCACTCGACAGGGCCGCCATATTACCGACTTGGCTTTACATCATGCCTCATATATCGCTCGATGGGAGGATAGGAGAGCCACTGTTATTAGAGGGGAGATGACTACAATATTGAGAGATGTTCATAGTGCTTATATGCAGTGGTATTTGCCGATTACATGACGATATATTTTACCACGCGATGATATAGAAGAAATGACATATCAGCCTAGGGGAGTGTCTGAGGTGGCTTTGGTAAGTACAACTTTATCAATTAAGGCACACATTATTTTCTTATTTCATATTAATTATTTATCTAATATTTAATTTTTTTTTATAACTTCGTCTAGTTCGACATACGCATGTGCATTTGGCTGACACAATTAACACCTATACTTTGGGAGAGGTCTAATTAGCAACATGTGAGTCGGTGATTAGGGAGTCTGATGATGTCATTCGTAGCTTGTCACTGCTTCAGTCGGTGATTATAGATGTTCATAGATATTATCATGTCGACAAGGATACTCAGACATAGCAATGCACCATACATTCCCTGATATTCTATCTTTATCAACAGTGCATAGCTCTCCTCCTTGTTCATCATTCCAGTCACTGCACATGTAGCTCAGCCAGATCCGATTTTATATTATAGACGACATCGGCCAACTCGTGTTGAACATCTATTACTTATGTGGAGCCGGAGCCAGAGGCAGAGCCACATCAAGAGCCAAAGCTAGAGATAGAGCTAGAGCCGGAGCCAGAGCAGGTAGATCATGTGGAGGAGCTCATATAACGCCGTCAAGGTTGAGGTCGAGGTCGAGGACCTAGGAGATTGTGACATTAGCTTTGTTATATGTTTCTTTTAAACTAAACATTTTTTCAACATGTGATGTAATATATTTGATAAATATTTCTATTTTATATATGTTTTCATTAGTTGATGTCAATATGTATGAAATGTGTGGAATGAATGAAATTATGTATGAGTTGAATGAATGAATAGGGACAAGTGTTAAAGTTAGTGTAAAATAGTTTTTTTAAAAAAATTTAATTTAATTTCGTCCTTCTAAAATACGAAATCAGTACGTGAGCTACCTCTAGCGGGAGGCAAGTTATGTGATTTCGTCATTTAACTTCTGACGCGATTTCGTCATTTAGAAAGATGAAATTGAGTTAAGATTTTTACATCGATAAAACCAATTTCATCATTTAAAAAGACAAAATTAACTTAAACTTGATTTCGTCCTTTCAGACGAAACTATATAAATTTTTTTTTAAAAAAAATTATACAGATGCCTGCTGCTTAGCTGGTGCTTATATGGCAAAAAATAATACAACTTTAAAAAATATTTCCTAAAATAGTCTAAATTGGTAATTAAAATTTTTAATTATTATTTAAATACTTTTTCTTATTTAATGTTATATAAAAAAATGCATTTGAGATGTAAGCAAAATAAAAAAAAATAATTTATTCTAAAATTTTAAAAATTTTACACTTAAATTTTGATAAATCCCTCTTTTTAACACAGACCTAAACTTTGTAGGCCTAAATCTGTTTTTCACATCCTAGGTAGGGCTAGCGCGCCGGCGGTCTGGCTCATTCGAGATCGTTCCCACTCCGCATCGTTGGATTTTGTGCGCCCCTTGTCTCCTTCGCTTCCCTTGTGCCGGGAAGTATTATGTCTGGAACATGGCCCAAATCCCTGTTCCCAACCGCACACTAAGCTGATAGCTTTTGCTCAAGCTTCCAACTTGTCATCGAATGGTGATTCATGATGCGCTTCTTTTTAATCTTTGTAGTTATTGACGATTTGTGATATTTTGCTTATTATCGTCATGTATTCTTCATCCCCATCGATACTGTCATATGGGTTTTTGTTCTCGTTTGATTTTATTGGATTTAGCGCAGATGAGTATAATAGTTGCACATTTTAGGAGATGGTTTGGCAATAATCTGTGAAGCTTTCTGTTTGATGTAATTTTTGTTCTCTGGATCAGGAATGTTGATTTCAGGATTTGCAAGCTTAACAAGATGCCATATTTTCGTCAATCCCATCTCTCGGAACCCTTCTGTGCATTAATCTTTATCGTATTTGGTTTAGTTTTATTTTTACTTTTCCTCTACGCTGCTGTCATCTCTAAGCTGCTTCCGTCCTCAGATAACAGATTTGTATCTGCCATTCAAAATGACAGGTGATAATGCTTTCTGCGTTTCTTGTCAATCTAAGCGCTTGAACATGTTTGGCTGAACTGATTGCCTCGTTAGCAGGTATTACTGTTACCTGGTTCCCCTGACTCTTCCTGTGTTGGTGGTGGCTGTTTACTTTCATTGGCTCAGCATGAAGCTCTTCAAACATGCTTAGAATTCGATCATCTCAAGGCTTAAGTCCTAAATCATGAATGTAAGCTTTCGTGATTAATCATGAAATTTTTTCGTTCTGGATATCCCTAGTGATATTTTAGAGTTGCCTATTTGCCTTGTATTTAGATTTGTTTTTTATAGTATATAAAGGTTACCTGTCAGTCTTGAATCAGTCGTATCACTGTAGGTATATACTTTTTCTTAGAATATTTAGAAGATTGGCTGATATTATAGGGCAAGAGGATCTCATATTCTAGAGGTTAGCAAGTAGCTTGGTTGAAACCAAACATTTATTTTCTTTTCTAACTAAATTCAACAAAGAGAGGTTTCTCTTTCGTCATAACATGCATACAAAGTTCTATTGTGGCAATGCGGGAGTGTCAATTATTGTTTAAGCTAGGAACTAGAAAGAGAGGCTGGTCTTTCTGTAGTGTGACTCCAAACTTCTCACGCATGTCTAGTTGGCTTGGGCTTTGGTCCTGGGGAAGAGACCAATTAAAGGAGTTAACCAGAGAAGCCATAATCAAGCAAACCTGTCTGTGGCCATTGGGAGTCCTAGGCTTATTCTTGTTCCCGCACTACAAGGTATGAATTCAAAGTCATTCACCTTACAGTCTAAATCTGTGTAGACGAATCTTTCTGGTCTGAAAGTCATGGGAATTTTCCAGATTGTGGGGTCCCTTCCAATGGCCAACACTCTGAGCACTTGGGTGTCCTTTGGAATAGTGTATTTCATCAGCTGGCATGTCTTAATTGCACAGTGAGGCGGGAGTAGAGGGGCAGGAGGGTGCAAGCTCAGTGTCTCCTTTATACAAGCATGTAGGTATGGAAGGTTGAGCAGATCTAAATCTCTCAGTATCTTTAATATCTGCTTTTAGTTCTTTATGAACTTTGGACATGGCTTCCAGATTCCTTATAAGCTCTGCCGTAGCCCACTCAATTGTTGAGGTGCTTGTGTCAGTATTAGCTGTAAATAGTTCCTGCAAAAAAGAAACATCAGTTTTTATTTATACGCGAATTTGTGAAACTCGTCCCATCTAGTTTAAATATGAGTAGAATATTTAACCAGACCTAGGAACTTACCCACAGCTTCTTCCTTATGCTCTAATAATGGTGTCGATTTCCTTTTTTCTTCAGATAAGAGGTAGGGGATAAATTGTGTCTTTCATTACTGTGTTATGAGCAAAATACTCTTACATTGTGATGCTTTATTAGCATTGAGTTAAGTGCATCACATATTTGTTAAAATGATACAGTAATACGTCCGTAAATTGGTATATTTTTTTAATTTATGGACCATAATATTTACAGAGAAGTAGATTCTGGACCCAGATTGTAAAATGGCTAAATCATATATGAAGTCCTTGTGTTTAGACCACTGTTTTTGATACTGAACTGCACCGGATAGTTCGACCAAGTCCTTACAGAACCTGGACCTCTGCAGTTCTAGTTAGGTGCAAGTGGGAAGTGTTTTTTATGCTCCCCATTGACAATGAGCCTAACATAAGCTGCGTATGGGAGCCCTTCATCCATGAGATCGGTGGCGCAATCAATGCGCTAGCATGTGTGCCATTGATCTTAAATATCAAGGGCTCCCATGCACAGCTTTTGCTAGGCTTGTTGTCCTTGGATGGCATGAAAAACGCTTCCGTGTAAGAGCCTCGCAAACCAAAAAAGCCTGCAGTGCTGGAACCAGCGGTTATGATTGAACCTGAATGTGGTCCAACCATGTGATTTAACCATCAAAGTTGCACTACTATGGTAATTGTGGAGCATAATTCCGTTAAAATTACAAAACATGCAATACTTTACTATGGTAATCATTAAATTGAAAAATAAGCATTATGGATATTCTATACAGTAAACAAGTAATTGAGGCCTTTCTTTAAGAAGTTTGCAATAATTAAATTTCTAAATATGCACCTGCACTCTTGTGGTTGTATGTGATCAATCTTACAGTTTTTCATTTTAATTTTTTTCGTTCCCTATTGTTATAATATAGGTCCAGTTGTCTATGCTTAATAAGCTATAGGCGTGGTTGGGCCACGTGAACCATTGTTGAAAGGATTAAACCAGAGGAATCTACATTTTTGTTTGGTTCTTGGTGAGGGTTAGTAACATATGCTGTCATTACAGGTTGGACCAAGTTAAACCAGTGGTTGAACCAAGTTAAACCAGTGGTTGAACCAGATCCGACGAGACCACATATTCTCGGTGGTGTATCCTGTCCAGTTTCAAAAACATTGGTCTAGACAGCTGCTCAAGAGAACATCTGATGCTAGAACTCCATGTTTTTGGGAAGAAATTGGTTCTTTACTGATGGGTAGCAGCTGATAGAAAACTTTTTAATATATTAAAATTTATTGAAGAGCGAAGCTAAAAAAAAGGGTACATAAGATGGAACCAAATAAGAAAAACCTTCCCAAACACAGAGCAATGCTCCCTCGACAAGGAGAGAACACCGAACTAGAACCCTAGAAAAGAAAAGACCCTAAAAAACCAAGGAAACAAATCAAACCCGGGCCTGATAAGCAGGCTATCAAAATCTCTTATTCATCTTCTTTGTGGCCTTAGATGATTGCATTATGTACTTGCTGAGGGAGATAGTAAGCCCATCGTCTAATTCAAAGTCTTCCTCTGAATGCGCACTAGACAACTCCTGGGAATACAAATGGGCGGAATGCCTAGGCTCGTTGTGGTTTGTGAACCAGCCCAGGTCCAGGACCAGCAGTTCATTATGACTCAAAGCGTGACCCCGTGTATGATCCTTGAATCGCATTTGGAGATTGGTGGTTGAGATCTACCTTGTATTCCTGAAGAATAGGCAGATATACCAACAATGGAACGAGTGGCATTGCTGGCTTATCATTGGTTGGAGGTTAATTAGCTGGCGAGAAATTAGTAGATGCCAGAATAGACGCTGTATCTCCCAAGATAGGCTGGGGCTGATCAGGATATGGGATTGGCATGGCAGCTACACTGAATGTTTCAACTGAATGAGATGATTGAGGAGAAGAATCTGCATGTGGCTTGGAATTGAGGGGCATAACAGTTATGATGCTGCTGCTTGACCCCCCAAGCGGTCATGATGCAATGGGTCCACATTAGCAGGTGAGATGGAAGAATGAGTGTATGGGCTTCCCTAGAATGTTGCAAATGAGACCCAAGCTGTACCTTCCCCCGTATTGAATGGGGAGGCTAGGGAGACGAATCGACCTGAGATAATCTTGAGGATCTTGCGCACCGGCTATTAATGATATGTGAAGGATTTGAGGCCACCAATGGACGAGATCTTCGATAAATTCTCTTGCAGTCTTGTTCACTGTCAAACATATAAAAGAAAGACCCGGACATGGACCTCATTTCCATACTAAAAGCGGGGTTCTGAAGCTTTTGAAGGACTTATTTTAGCACGACAAGATAGCATGTTATGAAGTTGTGAGAATGATAATTGGATTGTGTATTTAATGGTTTGATGATTGGAGGACTGATATGTATTCATATAGGGGGGACTTTTCCACAAGCTAATTCAATAAATGGGCCGAATGCCTATGTTTTGAATTATATGTATGTTAAATGGATTGGCTAAATGCCTATGAAATAAATTTTATGCATATTTGTTAAATGGTTTGTTTATATGTTTATGCGATGGATTTTATACATGCTAGTTAGATAGATTGTTTGTATGTTTACGTGATATATTGTATACATGTTATTTAGATGAATTGCTTGTATGTTTATGTTATGAGTAATGAGTATGTTAGATATATGATTGACACATTGTAAGTTATGTTGGATCTCTTGTATATGGATTTTGGTGTGGGACAGAGGGTCTTTGAATGCATGGTATCAATAGGCGTGTGTGAGGGGCTATGGTTGATTTGGATTGGATTAAATGTTGGAGCGACAAGTAGAAGGCTTTAATGTTTAAGAAGTATGGAGACTTATGGATAGATTGGATGTTGGTATGACGGGCATAAGATTTTAGGGTTTGGAGTAGGTGGACTTAAGGCTTGAAGTTTAACGGGAAAAATGTAAGATAGTAAGATTTCATGACATAATTGTATTAACATAATGTATGTATTATAAACTTGAACATATTAGAACTAAGGAATTTAATAGTAAGAGAATGAGGCTTTGATTAGTTGTGATGTATTTAGTTCCGTGTCCTATGCTAGCTGATGAGCAATTGGCTGTGCTGTTGTCAGACTGTTGTGGCACTTACCTTTTGGGGTGTTGTTTTGGTGTCATGTTTAAGCTTAGACGTTTGTTGCTCTTTTGAGAGCACAGTAAGTTACTAGTACTATAGTTAAAGTTATGCCTTAGGGACATTCTTTTCCTTCGACGTTTGAGTTGATTAAATTGTAATGATTTATAGTTATCGATGGTAAGTGTAAGATTTTGAGTAAAAGTGAGTCTGTAAGAGTAAGAGTCCATTTGTTTGGTCTAAATCTGAATCTAAAAAGTTAACTGAAAATTCTGAAAAGCTCACAATTTGAATCTTACACTGAATTTGAATCTAAATCAGATCTGAATTTGAATATGTTTAATTTTTTAAAAATTTAAAATAAATAAGTTTTTAATTTATACTAAAAAAAATTTATTATAGTACAGATCATATGCATAGAGGGTTTATAGTTGACAATTAAACTAAATAAAAAAATTATTTTTATTTTTTAATTTATTAAATATTTAGTTACTACTTTATTATCTTTAGGGACTACCCCCTTTTGGGCGATTTAAATGAGACAACCCACAATTTTTATGCTTTGTATAATATCATTTCTACTCTCAAAATTGGTGGATATTTCACAACACTGCCTCTCTTGTCCCTTCCAAAATTTTTTTCTCGTTTCACATCCTCTACTCCAAAGATTTTTCATAAATGAACAAACTGAACGCTTACTGGAATCTCTTTATGATTCTTTATTAAGCGAACAGTTCTTAACCGCAGCCATTATCACCTCCTTTTTGTCATCAACTAGTTCATTTTGCATTCTTGACAGGCGAAATTAGAAGTAGTTGTGTTTGTAACGGGTCAATTAAATATCATCCTGTCCAAGGGACTCTCTTGATCGTCAAAAAGAGAATCCAAATATTGCAAACATACTGTGACACGCTGAAAATATCAACCAAATACATTCACTTTATGTGTCCACCAATTTTTCATTAATTTATCTATCTTTTTTGGAAGAATAGAAAATGGCAATGAAACCACAATGTTAGATTCCCTTTTTCTTGAATTAGGCATTATCCAAGGTTGGACAGATCTCATTTTCCTATAGATCATAACAATTACTAGGCATATAGCCAAGGGAAACAAAATTAGAATAGATGAGATAAATATAAATTTTAAATCAAAATTTCCTGCTAAGCTTGCCCTTTTTCTTGACCACAAGTGCCCATCTTCTATGAGTGCAGCTCCTAATGTCCAAGAAACGTCACCAGGGCCAAATGTTATATCTGCATTACCCAAGAACAATAGGTTGTCAAGAAGAACTGCTAAGTATGGTGCCCTGAAACACAACTGCTTATAATATTCATTGTCATAGATGCTCTTCAAATCATCCCATGATTTTGAACATATGTGTTGGCCCCTTACCAGCAGTTGCGTCATACTAGCCTTGGAATCCAATTTCAACATGTGGGACATAGCAAAAAATTTAGATAGCATGGAAGTGGATACCTGGATCAACTTTAGTGGTCTGATTAATCAACTCGTTCCTTATGAGAAAAAAAAACCTTAAATGACTGCTAACTCCTAAAATAATATAGACTTCCAGTTATAAAAAAGAGATGTTGAGGAAGGATGTAATATCAATAAATAACAAGACAATTTAGATGTGTATTATCTTCTTATTGATGTTCTACTCTATTATATCTACGGAGAATGTGTGACGTATAGTCTGCATCATAACAACTACCACAATAACAGAGCTTATGAATTCTAGTAAACATAACACTTTTATTCTATATACATTCTCAATTTTAGATATCCTCCTTGGTAACATGTTTTAATAGTCATCTCTAAATCCCTTTGTGTGATTATCATCGTTTTCACTTGCACTAAAAATAAGTTGACAAGAGAGCTTTTCCCATTCAATTGGAATATGCTTATATAAGAAGCTCAGTCGATTTTGATTCCTACATAAGAATTCATGCAACACTTAATAATCAAGTCCACATTCAAAGTAATTATGGAGATCATAAGTCCATCAAATCATAAATAATATAACAACGAAGTCGAAATGTTACCACTAACCAATAGAGTCAGAGGATGAGTGTTCTTTGCAAATTGTATCATATGGTAATTGCAACAGATCAGAACTGTTTGTTAGAATTGCAATAACTCTTACAAGTTTTCTACACTGCACCCAATCAGGATTACCAACCAAAAGAAATGTAGTAGGCTGATTATTCTGATATTCAGTAATAGCATTTTTCCAGTGGGTTGTATTAGGTACAGTACTGCAGCCAAAGCAAGTATAGTTTTGCTGGAATCCAGAGTTAAGACAAGGATGCCTGAGCTCTGATCTTCATTTCATATTAATCCTGTCAAATTTCCCTTGACTCAGCATTACTATGGACCTATCAAATGCCACATTCAGACCAAGCGTAAGTAATGAATAGAATCAATTTTTGAAGTAAAAACATGTGAAGCCTTTATTGATTGGCCCACCTCCATAACAATTTGCAATGAGGAACCCCCTAGATCAAGAACGCCTAAGGCAGGTCCCTCTGAAAACATTCCCAGTTTGTGCATTCTGTAGTTAAGAGCAACCCATCCGTAATAAGATTCTTCTTGGCCAGTTAGTACTCTAATCATGTCCTTTTGATATATAAAAGGATGCTCCTTCAAAATAAGTTGTATGTTTTTCAAGATTCATACTGCATCTGCATTAGGCAACTGTCTTAACCCAGCAGTAGCTAAAATGAAAACAGGAGTTTCCTTATGCTTGTGTCGCGGAATTTGGTGTTCGGCCCAAAGCAATAACGGCTCCAATGCAGATTGTAGCCCAAATAGATTGTGGACAAGCTTTTGCAGAGCAGGCACAGTTTGCAAACTTCTGAAGAGTGATGTTATGTTGTTCATCTGGAAGCAACCTTAATAGAGCTAGCAACTCTTGATCATTCGTGCTATTTCTCAGCCATTCATATACAACTACTCGCGTACCTGTACTCCCAGAGTCAAAAATGATGGTAACATGCAAAGATTGAGACCAAAAATTTGATTTGGGATGTCCCAATACATAGTGGATAATGAACACGAAGAGCACAAGCTAGAGGAGTTTTCATTGGATGGCGAAAAAATGGTAGTTTTTATTGAATGGTAGTTTCCTTTTAAAAGTAAATGGTTAAGGTAAGGGCGATGGGAAATACTAGCAGATCATGAAGAGGATGACGGCCCAGGCCCTGGTGCCGCCGGGCTTGAGGGTGCTGCCGCAACAGAAGCACTTGCTGGCGAGCATGACGATGACTTGGCAGACCAACAGGAAGAGAAAGGCCCCCACTCCGAGCCCGGTGGCAATGCCCTAGTCATAGATGCAATAGTTGTAGTTCACATCCTGGTCTTGCACCACCTTCGCCTGCCAGACATTACCATTTCCGTCACAACCCATGTCCATGCATGGACATGAGATTATGAAGAATAAACCATGAAATTGAACATTTAGAGCAGAAACCCCAAATGGATCAATCAGATCCAACAAATATTGTGCCAGGATTGATCGTAAGAGCAAAGGACAGAAGGACTGACCGTACTCCTCCTCTGCTCGGCGGCGACGGCGAGGCCGAAGGCAATGAGATCCAAGATGAAGATGAGGGCGAGGATCAACTTGAAGGCCATGTCTACGGCGACTCTAGCGTCTCCTCCGACAGCTTTTCAGGCGGCAACGGCTTTGCTTCACACTGATTCAGAGAGAGGGAGGGAGGTTACTAGAGAGAGAGAGGAGGTTGAGGGGCCGGAGAGGATGCGATGGCGAGAAACGGCGAGGACGATATGTGCTGAGATGGGGGACAAGTGAAGACGAGCAAGGACTGTGACTTCGTTTTCAGAGGCGTTCAGTGGATATAACAAATTTGACCGATGACTTTATTTTATCAACTAATGTCTGATTTACTCATTGGTTAAGTGGCTGGATTCAGTGTAAAACAAATACACTGAAAAGCCAACTTTTAAACGACTTTTTAGTGGCTTTTTCAGTTCAGGTCTGAATTAGACCAAATAAATGGACCCTAAGGGTAAGACTATATGCATACGAATTTGAGTATGATGGTACGAGTAAGATAATAAATGTATGAGTATGGGTAAGAATGTCGGGTAGCATATGTTTATTGTAAGTTTTAATTTCTTTATGCTTTCCTGGTTCATGTTGATGTTCTATGAAAGTAGCTATGCTTGAACTTATAAAATTCATTGATTAGAACTCTCTTACTAAGTATGAGTCTTATCCTCTTTATTTACAAATTGGGTAGGTAATATTTATAAATTGGTCAGTTGCCTAATTTGGGCAACTTTTTTTATATGAGGCTCAATTACTAGTTCCTTCCCTAATATATTTTATAATTTAAATAATAAAAAATATAGATATTTATGACATATAATAAAAAATACTTTAAAAAGCCTTTGGCGGGAAGGGAGAGAGAGGGGCAGGGGGCAAGGGGGGAGCGGATTGTGCACATGACTCTGACACTCGTCCTCTCCTTCGATAGGCAACAGGCAAGTAGGGGAAGGGTGGGGGAGAAGAGGGGGAGGGGTCGGAGGGGCTCTGGAGCCCCTCCTTTCCTACTCCTACAGGTGGTAGCAAGGGAGAAGGTGAACATTTACATTTTTATTTAAATTAAATAAAATCTTATTAATATATCTTATAATTAAAATAATAAAAATTATGGTTATTTGCAGCGTATAATATAATCGCCAACAATTAGAATATTTGCAATGTATTTTGTGATGTATACATATATACATTACAAATAATTATAAATTATATTATTATATTTTATTTAAATAAAATAATATATAATTTATTTTTTTTGTAATTTTAATAATAAAAGCATGGTTATTTACAACATATATATATATATATATATATGTCATAAATAACCACATTATTTGCTACATATACATATATACATTACAAATAATGACACATTATATTATTATATTCTATTTAAATTTAATAATATATTATTGTTATTTGAGACATATATATTTATATGTCACAAATAAGCATATTATTTGAGACATATACATGTATACATCTCAAATTATTATACATTACATTAATATATTTTATTTAAATTAAATAATATATTATTTAATATATTTTATAATTTAGATAATATAAAATATGGTTAGATGCAATGTGTAATTTAAAATAATTTAAAAGACCTCTTGCGAGGGGGGAGAAGGGGAAGCGGAAGGGGCACTAGAGTTTTCCTCCTGCTGACAAAGGGGAGCACGTAAGTGGGGAGGGGTGTCAGACTCCAACAAGAGGAGCCAAACTCTAGGCCCCTTCCTTCCTCTTCCTTCAGTTGGCAAGTAGGGAGCAAGGGAGGAGGGACATTTATATTTTTATTTAAATTAAATAATATATTATTTAATATTTTTATAAATTAAATAATAAAAATATGGTTGCTTGTCGCGTATAATTATATACATTGCCAATAATTAGGATATTTGTGACATATATATATATATATTGTAAATTATATTATTATATTTTATTTAAAGTAAATAATATATTATTTAATATATAAATACATGACATATATTCACAAAAATATAAAATTTATTTTACTAGTCCCGTTTGTGTGAGCGGGGGCTTTGAGAGCTGTCTGACGTTGTAAGTGGGCATGCAACATGCTTGCCCCCTATTTATGTGGGTTGTCGGATCAAAATTTGATGACCCACATTGCTTAGACTCACAATGGCGCACAAAAACCTATTCTGACACAAACGACACATAAGACATTAATTTAATTTTCTTAAAATCCAACTTCCCACATAGCCCGGGCGTGAGCCTAGTCTCACACAAACGAGACTAACAAAATTAATTTATATTTTTTAGATTTGATGGCGGAAGTGGGCATGCAACCTACCTACCCTTAATTTGTGTTCATTGTTGGATTGAGATCGACAGCCTTCAGAGCCTAGGCTCACACTAACGTGTGTAAGCTTAGTCTCACAAACATGGGACTTAAGAAATTAATTTTAATTTTTATTCATAATTATATATATCATATAGTTATAGATTGTATAATATTATGTAATTTAAATAATATATATTAAATATAAATTAATATTTAAAATAATATTATTTGTGATGTTTGTACATAAATGTCGTAAATAATCCATTATACAATTCTATTTTCTTATTATTTTGTTTAATGCAATAATATTTGTAACATTTATTTATGAACGTCATAAATAGTGTATTCTATTTGCAATGCTTGAAAGTAAGCGTCACAAATAGTCAAGGCTATTAGCGATGTTCCCTTATAAATGTCACAAATAATCTAAAATAAAAATTATGTTGTAGTTTTTTTTAAATAGTATTTGCGATGTTAATAAAAATGTCGCAAAATAGTTATTTTTTTTGTGACATTTATGTAAGCATTGTAAAAAATACTTATTAGCGATACTTTTAATTGCATCGCTAATAAAAGCATTATAATAAGTCCTTTTGGTTATAGTAGGTGGTGGTAGTGGCAGTAGTAATAATGACAATAGTAATGGTGGCTATGGTGGTGGTGGTGGGGGTAAACATGGTAGCATTACAGAAATAAGTGGTGGCTATGGTGGTGGTGGTAGTGGTGAATATGGTAGCATTACACAAATAAGATTGATGGCAAGAGTCATTTTTTATATTTTCTCTCAAAATCAATAAGTTGAGGAGCATAAAGTTTTAGGGCTATTTTTTTACCCCTTTCCTCCCTAGTTTCCATTCCTAATTTCTCTTTTCATTGCACCAAACAGTAGAAATCATGAGATTTTTAAAAGATTCATTTTATTTTTCTTGCTTTGTATTAATCCAAGCGGACCCTTAGTGTGTTATCTAAGCTTTGTTGGAGCCTTAACGGTGACCAACCTAGTCTAGTATTGTGTCATAAAGTATTTTGACCCTTAAGAGTAGTCTTGCACACATGGAAGGTCATCTCATATCGATGGTTGCATTGAGACAGGTGTCAAATGATTTTTTGTATTTAAAAATATTAAAATTAATAAACTATCATTATATTAGTTTTATAAAATAGCATAATATCATATGGCACAAGTTATACATTAATAAGTAACTTGGACAATTGAAAATACTAACCTTATAGGCTTATCATAGAGTCATAATTTTGTTTTAAAAATGAGTCCCGTTTGGATGAGCTTGAGCTTATGCTGATTGGCATCATGGGCAGTTGGATCGAATCTGACGATGGATATTACTCGTGGATGTATTGGTTTTTTGCCCCCTTGGTCATAGGATCTTGATTTGTTGGATCATGATTCCCAGTTTCACGTTGATGCACGTGAGCTCAGGCTCATTAAAACTTATTCCTTTAGAAACTTTTATAAAAAGATAATTATATTCTATTCCAATGGACTTTGTATATTAAATTTTTATTTATAAATAATGAAAAATAGAATTTTAAGAAATAAAAAATCATTGTCAATAGCTCAACCTCATATAAGTGGGTTGCATTTGAGTAAATTTTGTTTATTATTTTAGCCAAACATGGAAGCTAATTGATTGTATCGACAGATATCTACTATATTACTATATAATTGTGATAGTCAATATCGATGATTCTTATGGACCATCTCAAACTCTTTGCACTGTACCCACTGGTCAGGATGTGTCAACCAATATTAACCTATATTAGTGGCTACGGTCTTTTATGCTTGCACATGGAAATTTGGACACAAATAATGCATAGAAATAAAACTAACGTAAGAGCATCTCTAATGGGAGATCTTAAATTATGCTATTGGAGATACTTAAGTGGGTCAATTTGATATCTCTATTTACCTATGTGGTAATTTGAGAATAGTTGAACTCAAATTATAGATGCTAAATAAATTATTTTAATATTATTTACACATCTTTATTTATAAGAGAGAAGAGTTTTTTATGTTCCACTTTAACAATGAGCCCAGCATAAGAGATCCAATCTTGATATTTGAGATGAACGGCACACACGCTAGCACACATTAGTGCCAACGTTAGCACATATTAGTGCCAGTAGCACTGACGCTAATTAGCACTAGCATGTGCACCATCAATCTCATGAATGAAGTGCTCGTATGGATTTCTTACATTGGGCTTATTGTCAGAGTGGAACACTAAAAACGTTTCCTCACAAGAGAGGTTAAAAAATGATTAAAAGAGGAAAAAAAGCGTCCCCATTTGGAAATGCTAAAAATGGCGTCCCAACTTGGGGCTCTATTAAGAGGTTATTTGTGTACTGAATTTCTATAAGATTTCGTCTAAATTCCGACTCAAATTATTGAAATCATTTGTGTAGAAGGCGGACAAAATTAAAAATTATGCATGGAAGTAGATTCTAAACCGTTTCAGCTGAAATCACCGAATCACCTTATGAGGTGATTCCGTCAATTTCGACTCCTAGCCCCCATTTTAAAAATAACAAATTCTGTTATTTTTCAATGGTTACTTTTCATATTGATTTGAACCTCAAAAAATATGTCATATAGGTGAGATTCACTTTAAAAGTTCAAAATTACCTACCTTTGTGAGATCTTGTTTAATAGAGCTCAAATTTAAGAGAGTAGTAGTAGTACCAAGAATGTATATGTTTGAGTTTGGGAGAGAGTTTAAAGTTTTAAAATTGGGTTTGACGTTCTATTACTAACGGTAGTTCACATTCGACATTGAATTTTTAAAATTAATTCTAAAAAATTTAACACCCAAATAGCCCCTTCTTTTGGAAATGGTTGGCGGCGCATCCGTTGAAATGGTTGAAGTGATGGGACTTCAATGAGCTCCACTGGTGTCTTCCGATGCTCAAATTGATTGTTTCAACTTAATGATATATTATAAAACAAGACACGTTGGAGATGTTATGCGTCATGTCATCTTTCATGGTTAAGACAATTCACTATTCCCCTAAGTGTGGTATTGAATATATGACGTGGGCTTAGATTTTTAAGATTAACTCAGTAGCAACCAATCTCATATATATTTTGTAACCTAAAAATTCTTAAAATATAAGAATAGGTCCTACTGAGCGAATCTTGGATCCCAAAAAGTCTTATCCTTGCAAAATTTCCTTCTCACTTGCCTCTCAAGGGTGCATGCCTTCTTAAAATTTGGATAGGACACTTAAGAGGTCTTTATTAGCTTATCTTGCCTACTAAACCTTTGATTCGGAATTGTATTTATTATGTTATTTATTATGTTATTGATAGATATAATGATCGTAGTAAGGCATTGCTCAGATGAGAAAGAAAATCAGCTTTAAAGAGTAAATCTCTTCAAAAAGATAATTAAAAAATAAGCATGTTTAAACTAATGCGCTGTTTTGTACTAATTATGTGATGTTTTGTATTAATGATGTGGCATTAAAGCCACCTTACTTTAATCGTCTAAACAACGCCTAGCACTTGAACTGTTTGTGTTTGCTAAATGGGACCATAGGCAGTGTCTCATAGCAGGATCACCACCTTGGAGAAGTGGGGCTAAGAGGTCGTTCTCAACCCACGAGGATGTAGTTGGTTGGGAAATCCCCATAAGCTATGCTTATTTTAACACAATCATATCGTATGTAATGCGAAGACATGAAAAATGGAAACTAAGTTAGTACATGATGGTTAACAACTATTCCCTTGATCTCATAATAAGTGTCTGGATTATTAAACCAAAATGAATTGATGGTTTTCTAATCCAGATTATTACTGTACATAGGGAATACTTTTTTGTAGAGGCCAATTATGCTCATGTTAACAATTTTTTTTATTGATTAGTGGAGCTCGATCGATGTTTTTAATAAATGATTGATATTCCATTGTAAGTTAAAAATGGCATGAAAAATGTAAAGGCGGTTATTATCGCTTCAATTCAAGCATCTAAGGGTACAGGTTCAACGACCAGCAAGTTGAATGCATCCAATGTCCTTCCCCGCTGTGATGTGAATCCATCTCCTGTTTGATAGCACCAGTGCCCTATCCTTGCAAAGCCCATTGCAGCATCGATGTAATCCTTCGAGAATGGGGAGCCAAGAACCAAGTGCTTGTTCATCCTTTTCCATGACTCTCTCATTGTATGCCTTCCATGTTCCAAAGCTGTTTCAAGTGTAACTCCTCTTTCTTGCATGTAATAGTGAATGGAGTTGACTTCATCCGCTGATCCTTCCTGTTTTGTTCATATGAAACAAAATCTTTAATCTACCAAACCAGGAAAGCTAAAAATATTTCTACTGCAGCATGTGCATGAAGGGAATACATACAATTATTTCTCCAATGTCGTCACAAAGCCGAAAGATGGTTGCTGATAGCTTGATGAGGTCAGGCATGGTGGCCATGAGGTCTAAAGTACTCTCACTTATCTCTTGACGCATTAGAAAGTAGCCAATTCCTAAGGTAGGCCGGGCTCCTACACTGAACTGTGCATTATCCATGTATTCAACAAATGTTGGTTTATATCCTTGGTGTAACCATTTTGCCTCCTTCAAAACTGACTTGCAATACTGTAGAGACTGAAGTAAATAAGAAAAACATAAATCAATCTTGTGTGGTTCTTCAAAATTAAATAAAAAATTTGCAAGGTAGAATAGGTGTAGTACAATATCCTTTAAAATTGGTATGATGTCGTGTCTCTCTAGTCGAAGGTAATCGTACGCAAATTGATTGATTGTGTCGAGGAAGGCCAAATACAGGAGCCTCATGGATTCGGGAACTTCTTGAAGCATGTCAACATCCCATCTTGGATTATTGAGAAAAATTGAAATAGATTAATTAGAAAAGGAAACAAATTATGATACTCCCTCCGCTCAAACTCTAATAATCCAGATTAGAATACCAAAATCAACTAATTTTAGTTCATATAAGTACTCTCTAGAGTATTGAAGTTGGACGGAGGGAAAATATTTGATAAAATTTACGCCCCCGGGAATAAAGACTGGGTATCCCTCCAAGAATGTTAAATGAGAAGTGAATAATGGGACATATTGACCTTGGGCCTTCTCCCACAGCCGAAGTGATCCAACCAGCCTGACTTAAAGGCTGGATTGGCTTATATCATTGATCAGATTCTGTAGTACTGCTAAAGATTTCATGAGCGTCTTACCGCTCTATTGCATCTGTGAACAGCTCAAGCTCCTCAATGTTGCCATAGTCGTCATAGAGATCATCCACGGCTACCCCAAGTTGAATAATCTGCGTCATACCTTCTCTAGCCGGTCCATATTTCCGTTGGAAGACTGTACCCAGAGCTAACATGAAGGACTCCGGCAATCTCGCTCGAGTAAAGATCAAGCTCTCTGAAAGACCAAGATTTTTCCACCAACTACAACGAGTGACATGAAACACAAACGTATCATGATATGGATGCCCGTGCAGTAATTAATTGCTTACCTGTGCATGCTACATAGAAAACACAAGGGAATTACATGAGTTTAAAGCTTGCGTGAAGTACCTTGACATGGATTTGAGATTTTTTTGCACAGAAGCTTGACACAAGTTGTAATCTAACTTGGCCATTTCAAGTAAGAAAGGGTCCTTGTTCTCATTCATTGTATATGCATCTATGAACCATCTTGCCTCCAATCTGTTAGGCATCCAGTGCAAGGGAATTGCCAGCGCATGCTCTACAAGTTGGCGTAGCATGGAGTTGGAGTTTTTCGTTAGATACTTATTGAGATGCCTGGTGGCGTACGCTCTGGCTTCATCCATGACACTTTCTCCTTCAAGGGCCAAAAATGATGCTTCGTACAAACTCAAAACCCCCTTTGTGTTTTCACTCAAATCTTCCTTAAATCTACCATTCTCGTCCATGAAGGGGATGAAGACATCTGTTTGTGACAAGTTCAAAAAGTAAGACATAAAGGAAAAGTAAATGTTGTGATATATGATAAAGTTAATAATAGCCGCTTTCCTAGTAGATTAACAACGGTTAATTAATATGTCATCAAAGAAATGTGCCTGAAAGCTTATGCTATTGGGAAACAGGTTATTGCTATATTGTTTCTTAATAGCTAAAGCTATTAGGAAGTAATGGTCACTTAATATAGTATCAAAGAAATGTGCATGATAGCTTAAGCTCCTTAGAAATGCGCTATTGGTAAATTTATTTTAGAAAAATACTTAAGTTACATTGAGAAAGATACGTCAAAAAGTTACTTCAATCCTCTCAAAACCATTGATGAGTGGGAGTCATAAAGTTACTTCAATCCTCTCATCACTTCAATCCTCTCATCAATGGTTTTAAGAGGATTGAAGTAACTTTTTGATGTCGCTTTTTAACGTCAAAATAGCATGACTCTTTATTTTTAAATGTAGCTATTTGAACCCGGTAGAACTCTTTGGTATCCCAAAAAAATCAATAATTTTGTGTTTTTTCACTTAATAACTCTATATCTCCCACTCATTACTCCCACTAAATAAGCTAGATGTCCTCTCTTCTCTTTCTCAGAGAGCAGGTGGCATCAATACCAATGGCAGTTGTCATACTACCCCTCACCCACGGCCTTCACGTCCCCCTTTTCCTTCTCCTTCTCCTCTTCCTCTTTCTGCTCCTTTTCTTCCTCCTACTCCCCCAACAATCTTTCTCCTTCCTAATAGTTGCACGAGTAGAGAGCAGGGCAGGGGATATGCCTCCTGGTTACAGTTGCTGTCACCGGGTCATTGCCGAGTGGTACACCCCTGTCTTGGCTCTCCATTGTGCTATTGTTGAGAATAAGGGGGGATCTTGGGAGGAGGAGGAGGAGGAAGAAGATGATGAAGAAGAAGAGGAGATAGGGTAGGGAAGGTATGACCGATGTCGCTGGTATGCAGTCATCGGCACCGGAGAAGAGGATAGGAATTCAAAGGGTTAGGTATAAGGTAAATTGGATGAAAAAATAAATTTTAAATTACTGGGTAGAGGAGAAATTTTTTAAAAACTTGCATTGCATGAAAAAGAAATGGGGTATTGAGGAATTTTATGGGTTCAAATAACCCCAGCTAGGACAAGCTATATGCACCCCAAAAAATCACCTACGTCCACTGTTACTTGTATACCCCAAATTAAATCTTTCGAATCTCTCACTTGTAACCCTCATCTAAACTTGTTATTTTTTTTACTCCCTACACTCTTAACAAATCGCTCTCTATTCCTCATCATAAAACTCTCACATAAGGCCCCGTGATGAAAAGTTTTACAATCTGGTCTCAAATACAAGCTTCAGTGATTTTTTTCTCAATTTGGTGCTGGCCAACCACTGTCATAAAAGTAACAAAAAGTCACCTCAACGACGATGCTTGTGGGTGGCCACCGTGAAATTTTTTACAATATGTTCCATCGCCAGAAAATTAGTAGAAGGTCATCACTGTCGGCCTCACAAATGGCAGTGTGTAGCCACAGTGAAATAGGAAGGGTAATGAGTTATATTTTTTCCATTTTAGGTTTTGAGGGAAATAGAGAAAAGTTACCATGGATAAATGAGGTATTAGAGTAATAAAAAAATAGTGCAAAATATGTCTTCTTAGTAGAAGTAGGAGTTTTATGGGGTGTAAATAACCACGTTTTCTTTTATATTGTAAAAGGATATGTGCACGGAAGTTAAGAATGGCTGTACGAACAAGTTAATTACCGGGTGAGATCATGCATCCATTTTGCCGCATGAGCCTAAAATACAGAGCTGTGCAGTGGAGGTCACCCTCTCTCCTTGAGTAAAGCACTAGGCTCTCAAGGGACCATTTGATGTCAACCTCAAAGAGGTAGCCTATTCCAAGACGCCCTAGGGTGTCGATTAACTCGAGCCGAGCGATGGTGTCATCTTCCTTCTCTAATAAGCTTCTTGTATAATCCGCCATCATCTCAAACTTTTGAAGAGTAGAAGCTGTGCCCTGCTTTATGTTTTTGCAGATTTATGAGCACTATAAGAAGCACAAACTGAAGAAATGAACAAGTGATGTTCAGATGGCTACCTCGTAGGAACTGTTTATTGATTGTATAAATTCATGGCCGCAAACGGAAGGAAGATAAGTAGTCGATCTCCAGGCAGTTGTGAGCTCTTTCTCGCTTGTTTTCTGTACACAGTTTACGCATTTGACCGGCCTACATTTCATTATAGGAAAGCTTTTTGTGGGCACTACAGAGGCCCATGAAGTGCTGAGAGTTAGGATGAGGGAAGCCATTTACTATTTCAGAGCACACCCTATTCATCTTCTCTGTCGAGCTATAAATAGTCATCTTCTCACTTTTGATGGTGACTTCTGCAACATGCATGGAGTGTTTTCTTGCAAAGCATGCACTTCAGGCACGAGACATGTCATATCTTTGACATGTTTGCCAACACATGTCTCATGGGGCAGAGCCAAAATTTATGCCGAAGCGGAACAAAGATTGTCATTAAATTTTATCTAACACAAGTGAGATGATAAGTCATGTTTTACATTTTTCCTGTATAGATTAATGAGGCTTACGGTGGACCTAAGTTATGGGCTTATATTGGTCAAAAAGATATGGTGAACCGGTTCATGTTCTCCTAGCCTCTTTTTTTTTGGTGATAAAAGAAGAAGCTTCCTCTCCTCTCTCACCAATGGCAAGGCCCTTGTTTTGGGTTGCAAGCAACTTGAAGAAGGTGATCAATTGGCGGCTTGTGAACACCAAGTAGAAGCTTTCCTTGGGGCGATTTCTTCCACTCTATGTGCTACGGTTTGTAGTAATCTCAATATTTATGAATTCTTCAATGAATTATTTATCACCCCCCTCTTCTATTATTGAATTTATATTGAAAAGGACGTATTTTTATGTGTAGTCATGCCCTTGGGGCTCAGCCCCTAAAGGTTAGTATGTGATTAGATATTGCAATTAAGTTTAATTGATTGATCATTGATCTTAAAGTGGATATCAATGCTTATGTATATGTGTATTATGAATATGCATGTGAATCTTCTTGGGATTAAAAAATAAAATTGTTGCACTTCCACCAAAGGGCTCTCCATTAAGGCTTCCTCTGATGCTATCGTAACCCTAGTTTGTGGAGAAGGCACTAAAATTTCTATTTTAATCTCCCATACACACCCCTAAGTAAGCTCTCACGGCCCGGATTTTTAAAACCTTTTTTACAATAAAGGATGCGCAATAAATCAGGATAAATTATTTTCTTTCTTAAACACAAAATAAATCATTCGATTAAATATCCAGGTCGTGATAACTAGGGTTCACAAATACAAATATCAAAGCATATGATATTATTATACATGCCGAATTTCGTAAATAGCAAGTTAACCCTCTAAGTATAAGTCTGTCATCTTTCTAAAAATAAATAACTAAGTAAAGTTGGCTTTCACGTTAGTAATTACAATTACTTACACGATTACAGAAGTAATAAACTAGATCCCACTAATGCAATGTCGTCCTCAAATGCCCACCAATGTTCTGATCTCGCAATGTCCCCATCTAAAGAACCTGCAAGCAAACAAGACCAAACAGGCAACAAAACATCTCCTCCCCTTGGAAGAGCATTCAAAAGAACAAAAGTATTATTTGATATTTTTCGGATCGGGCCAACATAATTCGATGTTAGTTGCCTACGTACTCATCAGACAACATCTCTATTGTTTCCAACAAGATCGGATCCAGACATAGTTCTGCCTAATACTACACTATACTAAGAAGCATAGCATCACACATGCAATGCTTTAGTATTTTTAAACAACTTACATTTTATGCAAGTCCTTTAATCGTTCCACTTGTTCTAATTAAACAAGCAATATCAATCACTATTATTAATTATTTCTCGAACCATTGTTCGATAATTAATATCCCTATCTAATCCCAATTACAGACAGACTCATCAGATGCCAACCTAAGTGACAAATGATAACAAAACACCCTGGAATCCACCAAAAAGTTCCATCACCCCTCCTAGCCCAAGAAGAACCTAACCGGAGTGGAAGGGCATGACCCACAACTGCACCTAAGCAAAAATAGCTGGAAAAGCCAACCAAGCAGGATGTCAGCTAATCTAATTATGTATATACTAAAAGATCCTCAATAGATATGTGGTGAGCCCGACTCACGCAGAGCTCCCTCCAATGGGGAGGTGCAACTACATGGTCAAATCAGCTGCTCCTCATTAGAGCTAAAACTCAGGAAACTATTCTGAACCCTATCTTGCTCATCTATAAGCCAGGATTCTGAATGACTATCCCAAACCCTATTAGTCTCTTCTAGACTAGGGTTTAAAACTTGAAACTGTCATTGGTTCATCAACCAATTCTTATCGTCAGGTCAAAGGCTTTGTTCACTGCATGAACTAGTCCCAGACCCCTCTGAGGTATTTTAGTCTTTATCTTGATGAGGTGTTCTTGCCCAATCCAAAGCTATCAAACCCTATTAATTAATCTTTCAATAATTTTAAGATAGTGATAAATTATTATCACAACATTAATATCAAAAATCGAAACAAAGAACAACATAAATAATTAGAACCACAAAGGTCCAAGTAGATCATAATATCAATAATCAAAATCAATAATGATATTATAATTACTCGAGCTCTCGTGCCCTAACCCTCCTAAGGTTAACTTATTAAATCTCTTAAAAAAACTCACCATAATGCACCTGAGGGCATTAAGGTAATTATCCAACATTGAATATGGTCTTCTCTGCTCTCAGGTAAGTCTTTAACTTCTTAAAAGGTTTCAATATCACATTGGACCATTAATAACATCCATGCGAATACGGGCCGATTTGCATAAGGGTATTTCTATCATTTGGTTTAAGGCCTTAATGATATCTGATGGGTCCAAAATTGAATTCAAGCATACTACTTGACTTCATGGACTCTATATAATTTTCCTAGCATGTGACGGGGTTGTGAACCCCTTCAACGGACCTAGGTTGACCTAACTATTTATGATTAACCCTAGGGGGAAGAAGGTCAATTACCCACTCACTGGGATTTTTCCTCACCAAAAGGTTTGGCCTATAATTATGTTACCCATTAAACACTTACTAAGAATTTCCCCAATTTTTAGATCCACTCATAGGCCACTGAATCGGAGCACCTCGAAGTCGGGTAAGTAGTTTTCACACGATAATTTTACTACAAAGGTTAAAAGGGTAATTTATAATCATTGAGATTTTTACCCAAATTGAAACTTGGTCAAAATACTGCCACACCTATTGGGGTCCTTGAGTATTTTTCTATAATTTTTTTGACATTTTTAGCCCCCTGAACCCATTCTTTCGTCTCTTCTCTTTTATTTCTTTGTTTTTTCAAACCGAACTGGTTTGGTTCGGGTCGACAACCTGCAACACAGGTCGTCTTCCCTGCATTCGGCCAGAGGTAGAAATGCCTCTGGCAATGCCACCCCTAGCTACTACGGCAAGGCGGCAATTTGGGCTCCATTGCGGCGATCCTGTTAAGCCTAGGCTAGCTGCCTCTCCATGGCCGTCCGGCGGCCACCAAAAATGTCTTTTTTTTTAAAGAACGGCAGAGGCGTCGTGATGGCAGGCAGCCATGGCCGGCCGATGGACTTAGACTTGACCAGATCACCATCGTTCGGCGATTCTGGTAGCCCTACTCCATCATCCGACCGGTGGCTGTGCTTCGCCGCCGCAAGTTCTTCTTCTTATTTTTTTTTCTGAGATGACCAAGTGGTTGTGGCAGCTAATCCACAGCCCTCAAAGCCGCTGAATACAAGCCACCATGGCCAAGGCCAGGACTACCGCGGTTAGGGCCAAGGCCTCTGTGGTGAGGGCCAATGTGGCCCTTTCTTACGGCTATTTCGGCGATTAAAACTTCAAAAAACAATATTATTTGCATAAAATAGTATTTGTAGAAAACACTAATATTTGCATAAACCACTGTAATTTTTATTTAATCAATTAACAAAATCGGTAATAATCTAAACTTGAAATCCTACCTCTGTGGCCTAGTTGACATCAATCCACCGCCACTGAAGCCTTGTCAAAAATTTCCTCGGCAGCCTTCTTCACCCTCTCTCCTTCCTCCCTGGTCTAAGCCCCCCTTCATTGTGCCCTCAAAAGCCTTTTTATAAGCATGAGGATTAATATTCCTAATCACCTTAGAAGTTGGGCAATCCTCACCCAATTAGGCCACCTAATTTAGACCTTAAAAATTAATTTCGGAATTATAAACAACCGGGCCTGCAAAATGACTTAAACGGGTCAAAAACAGTCTAAATCGGGTAAACAGGCCTAATGCGACATAACTTCAAACAGTCGTATCTTCTTCATCCGAACTCCGATTTGTGCGTTCTTGGTGGCGTTTCAAAGCTCTAACTGTATACTTTCTAATAAAATTAGTTTTAGCCACAAATTCTATCTAGAGAGGAAGTTATTTTATTAAGAATATAAATAGGTCAAATACCTTATTTTTCACGTATTTAATTTTTGAAACCTAAAAAAATTAGGGATATTACATAGGCTGTGGCTAGGGTTTAATTTTTCTCACTCCATGCTATCGTATTTAATTTTTGTCATTACGTAGCAACTTTCTCATATAACCTAAGACAATATGGCTCAGGCCTCCAATTAATCAAAAGATAGATCACATTAATAGTTAGAAGGAGTAGGTCCCCTTTCATAAGGTTAATTGACTCATAAACAACCTCAATAGTAATTTAGTAAATTTACTATAAATATATAGGTGTCTTAGAAATGATCAATACTATTCCCCTTCTATAGTATGATTTTACAAATTTATCTATTATTTTTACTATTTTTTTATTTTTATATTATAAATTATGATAAAATAGGTAAAATGGATCTGAACAATTTAGCTTGAACCGAGCCATTTAGGTAAATAGATGTAAGCCAAACTTGTTGTTCATACGGGCTGGCCTGATCATCTTCCTAATGGCATATATTCCCTCCATGCACATGATTGTTTATAATGAAACCATTTGCAAGTGTACAAGGTAATTGTATTAGGATAAATGTTTAAGGGTTGTCAAACCTCAGGGACAGATGAATTATTTCTAAATCTAAGAGAGGAATTTGTTGATTAAAAACTAAAAAGAACTTACAATTAAAATTAAGCAAAAAAATTACTAAATTAAAAGCAAGAGATTAATATGAAGAAATTTACTTAGGAAATTGAATTCACTATAGAACCATAACAATTCCTTAACTTTTAATCTAAATTTAGTATGAATATAAACAAGTATTCTCAGCTACAAGCTAAAATTACTTCAGAAATAATCATTAATTAAATTCATGACATGAATTATCTTCGACAATAATACGAATCATCTACACTAAACTAGTTATAGGCATGACTCGTCTAATCTTAATATACTCATCCAATTCATTAATTATCTGAACATTAAAACCATTGCATGACTATCTCATCTAAATCACATAAATTATAATTGATAAAAATATCAAAATCATATCAATCTATCATCTACAAGACAATAAATCAACATAGACTTGAATAAACATTAAAAACTCTTCCATTAAAAAGAAAATCTTTGTCGTACAATTGTCATCATTCATAACTGAGATCTAAATTAAAAAGAAAAGAAACTAAAACTTATCTATAGCTTCATCAACTCCTAAGTAAAAGAAAAGTCTACCCTTCCATTATAGAAGGAAACTCTTGAATCTCCATTAAAAGCTTTGAGTTCTCTTTCATCTTCTTCTTCCTTTTTCTCTTCAGAAAATCTACTGGAATCCCTCAATTTTGAGTCACATATGTCTTTTTATAGGCATAAAAACCGTAGGAAGAAGTTAATATGAAAGGATTGAAAATTGGCTTAAACTAGGAAACTAGCATTATCCCAATTGATCGCCCTACATGCCCGTTTGATTGCTTATACTGCATTTTTTTCCAAAATTACATTTACCAGTTTGATACTTAAAATGCCCCATTCGATCGGCTACACTGTTCTTGCAATCTGGACAGCTCTTCACTGGACAGTCCATTTTCTGTTCATTAAACTCTTTCTTTCATGTTCATGTTAGTTTTCAACTTGTTTATAACTCCGAAAAGTTATCCAAATCACTTTAAAGGATGTCAAGATTATTTTGAATTATTCTAAACATCGTCTAAGTACCTCAATAAGCGCACTTTATCTACAAAAGATAAAATATCATATTTTAGATATGTAGAATGTAATTAAAATCTCAACTTGATTTAAATACATGCCTAAACTACTAATAACTTCTAAAATTAATTAATAATCAAACTAAAATATTAATAACTATCTTAATCTAAATAAACCATAACTAACACTAAATTAACCTAATATATACTAGCAAATAAGGTAAAAAGGCATAATATATATATATATATATATCATACTTATCAACACGCCATAGGGAAGAGGTGGTGTAACTCGTGAGTTGCCATGGGTCCGGCAGTCTAGGCCTACCAAAATATCGATGCTGCCCACCTCTATGTAGGGTTGGGAATCTGGTCAGGTCAGGTCAGGTCAAATTAGGTTGGTTGGCCTGGGTCCTCACTGAAATTGGATCAGGTCATGATCCGACCCTATTTTTAATTAGGGTCAAAAATCCAAACCCTAACTGTACTGTATGTGGGAAACCCTACTTGTTTTCCTCAATTTTTTTGTTAGACTTGTATTATATATATTCTCTTTGCAAAAGGTAAACACAAATGAAATCAAATACATTACAACATTAATTTGTAATATTTGGTTCTTTGGCTAACTTGTGGTGGAGCCATCAATGAAGACCTTAGAGGTATAATGTTGCATTTCCTCAATTCTAAGAGAATGATAACAAAACAGTTCTTCAATGTTTGTTTACTCATGATCAGCCCACTTGGCTTTCGATAACTCAGATACCGACACAAAATAAATTAAACATTATTTCTTTGATGGCCAGAGAGGATTATGCATTTCAACATGTCTTAATTTTAAAATTATAGTAACTACTTCTCTATAGTTGGTCATAACCCTACCCTCCTTTGCAACAAGTGACACTTGATTACAATTTTCCTCCTCTGAAAATTGTCCCTCATTGAGCTTTACTATCCACCTATCCGGTTACATATTCCTAACCTATTCCCTATTATGACTGTCAAGCCTTTAACACATAGCTAAATCTAGTGTGTGATGTATCCTTCTGAAGGAGAGGATGAGTAATTAATACAACAAAATATGATATATTTTTATTGCATTCACCACACCTAAAAGAATAACAAAAAAGAAATTAAAACTAGATATAAATTAGCCACACTTTGAAGATACCATCCTCTGTTATCCCAAAATAGATGTCTACTATAAATCAAAATATACGTGATCACACATATGCTCCAAACATCTTAATTATGCCCAAATTTATGTTTAAGCACCTCTAGTTCAACATAGTATGCACTAAACAAATACTATAATAATAGTATAAATAAGTCCAATAGACCAACACTATAATAATAGGGTTCTTTATTATTTGTAGTCGGGTTGTGCAGGCCGGCTTCGACCCGACCCTAAATTCAAAATGGGTTAAGAGCCTAAACCTTGGCCCTACTTGTAGTCGGGTCGGGTACAAGGTTAAGCAGGTCGGGTAAATGGGTTGGGTTTGGATTTTCCCAGCCCTACCTCTAAGTCCTTGTGGGTGGTTTTGAGGCACTGAATGCCACCCCCGATAGCTTTCTCTCTGCCAGATCTCCACCCATGCACAACCAAAGGAGGAGGTGGGGCGGCTGGTGAGTTGCAACCCTTTTGGTTGCCCAAGGATTGCCATACATCCTTTGCCGCTTCCCTCTGGGTGCATCAAGTATTTTTTTTCACCGCCGAGCGTCGTTGCTCATTCCCCAACATATGCTCAGGCAATAGAAATAAAGCCAAGTGTGTTTCAGCGTTTTTTGAGTCATCATCTATTTAGCCACCTGAAGACTGCTGGAAAAATTCTGTCGTGACCTATAGATTCTCCTTGGTCAATTTCTAGCCGGCAAGTAACCGTTGTTGCCCTTCCTTCTTATTTCCAGTGGGAAAAAAATAGAGCCAAGCATTTGGCAGTGAATCCCTAGCCTGATTGGAGGGATTCTCGCGAGAAGTAGCTTCTCCTCTAACTGTGGCTGAAGCTTGTAGGGTCATCCCAACCCTTTTTCTTCGTTGCAATACCTTTACTAGTGGTGTGACAGTAAATAATTCACTGGGAGTCTCTATTGCAAGCTAGAAAATTGGCCGGATTGTGGCAAGCCAAGAGTGGCCTCATGACTGTCATTTCTGTCTTTGCACACCCCTTCTTGGTTTGCATTAACTGCCCAGATGGTCTCCTACTACTCTGTTTAGGCCGTTGTAGCAGGGCGCCCGAGGTTTTCCAGTCACAAAGGGTGCTAATGAGCTTAGCCAAGTTGAGTTTTTGCCTCATGCATCTGAAACTTGAAGTCAGAATACTTAGCTCAAACTCGACTCAAGGCTCGAATGAGCTCGTGTTTACTAGCTCGAACTCAACTCAAACAAAAAATATAAGTATGAACTCGAGCTCGAACTCATTCTATTACAATGGCAAGTCCAACTTAAATTGTACTTGATCTGTATATAAAAACAAACCTAATTTTAAATTCAAAATTTTAAACTAACATTCAATAAATAAATTAATCACATAGAATGAGTTGACCATTTTAAAATTATATGAAAAGTTACAAATAAAAGTTAATACGTGCTCAGAGCAAACTTGCTTGAAGCCTTAAACTAGGCTACACTCAAGCCTTAGTTACTCTCAACTCTCCGGTATATAAAATATCAAAACGTCATTATTGATTGATCATGTATAAAAATACAATAGCTAATTGTATAATCAATATTGTCCATTTTTTTGGTTTTTATTTTCAAGTTATGACTACCTTCAATTTTGGTCTAAGTATGTGCTAAGACATGTTGGGTATGTTTACATCTCATCTTCGAATAATGATTATCAAGCAAACCATATTGTATTGTATAAAAGAAACTAGGAGTCTTGCTATCTTTGAGCCATCCTAAATAAATATAACTTGCCTTTATCTTATCAAATAAAAAGAGACTCCACAAGTCCATGCTAAATAACTTTTAAGAAATTATTGTAAAATTGTAATTTCTAAGGATTCAAACTTTAGTCCCTATATAAAATTTTAAAAAATATATCTTAATTTGTTTGGCATATAGAGATGGTAGATAATATTACCAATACATTTTTGTATGATGACTGAAAAATAGTTTGATATGTAGTATAGTCTATAATATATACCATTTTTTAGTGCTTGTACTATATATGCATATACTTTATTTAATCGAATTCCTATGACACATCTAAATTAAAACATATATCACATGTGGACATATATGCATCATGTGTCTTTGAAATTTTAACTTATCAATCTCTCTCTATACATATATACACACCCAATACATAGACATTATATATATTATAATGTATAAAATATAAATTTGTTGTATATGTATTTTGGGACTAATAATTGTGCATATTTACAAATAGGTTAATATGTTTTTATATATATTATAAAATATTTTTATAACCTTCATTCAAGTTTGAGTTTGAGTCAAGAACGAGTTGAGTTTGAGCTAAGTTTGAGTTTTATTCAAGTTGAGTCGAGTTGCGCCACGGTATGCTCAAGCTCGACTGAAATATGTTTGAGTTCAATATGAGCCACTTTAAGTCGAGCCATCTTTGAGTTGAGTCGAGTTGAAGCACCCTTGCTCGGTAAGCTGGCTAGGCTTGTTAACACCCCTATTAGTCATCCATCTTCGGACGTTAGTTGGGAATCCACATTATAAGAACATTAATGTTCTTATGTCATGTATTTACTTATTTCTGTAATCAAAACAATGTCAAGAATGTAAGTAATTTTGAGTGAGTTGAAGTCTTGAAGATTGAATATTGAAGATAGAGTGAAAAGAAGACTCAAATATATGTTTCGTCATGCAAAAAAATAACACACACGTCACAATTACACATTAATAATAAAAGAGAACTTAGGTAGAAGAATGGTAAAAGTTGGAGATTTTTTTTGAATAAATAAATCAATTTTTTTAGAACAATCGATCACTAAACTAGAACGATCTATGGGTTTAAACTATAACAAAGCTCATTGGAATATTATTGCTTGATCGATCACTTTATTAAATGATCGATCAACAACTGAATCACCCTTTATTTAATTTAGTCAAGAGTTTATCGATCAATCGCCGAGTCAATAGATCGACCGATTGAAGCATCATATCCTAATTGAAACAATGATTGATTGATCATTCGATGAAATGATCGATAGATAAAACACAGAGTTGCCTAAATTAGACTTTTTTGGTGTGATTAAGTCCTAGTTGAAGACATTCTTTTTTAGAATTTGGGAGTCCATTAAAAGGGTTAGGACCAGAGGAGAAGAAAAGAGGAGACTTAGAAAACTAAGAGAACTTGTGTAGAGTTACTCTAATGATTTTTAGAGAGAATTAGTCTTCTAGGTTATGGTTTTTATCTACCTTAATTACAAGAGTGATTAGAGATGAGATGAGTGCACAAAAACACATGTGAGGTGTAGTGTTTATTGAAAATTTTTGCTGAGAAGATCAAGGAGAAATAAGATTTATTTCAACGGAAGAGATGAAATATCTACATTAATCAAAGAATAGAAAAAGGAGGAGAAAATCTAACTAGTGATAGTAACCAATCAAGGAGTGGTTGATTTAGAATCAGAGTGGAATAAAGAACCACCCGTGTGAAGAAAAAAGAGTATTTGTTCTTTATAATAGGTAATTTTTCAATCTCAAGTTTATATAGTACATAGTTGTTATGGAAATAGTGTCTCATAGTTTTTTTTCATAGTTTGGTTTCTACATAAAAATTCTTGTGTATTCTGCTTGGTGATTTGATTGAAAATTTTTATTAAAACACATAAGAATTAGACACATTAAATTAGACAAAATTTGTGTTTCTTTTGTTTAAAAGAGGAAGATAAATCTTGCAATTTAATTGCTAGTTAAAGACACTTTATTTTTCTCAATTTATATATGCTACACACATTGATCACAAACCAATAAGTGGTAGCTAAGGTTATTTGAGTATTTATCAAAAATTTTCTTTTGGTTGCCATGGAATTCAAAAACATGCTTAGATTATCTCTATTTGTTTCAAACTTTGTGTGACTAGGAATAATCATGTTTTGATTAATTGAATGTGTTTGGATCAAAATTTTGTGCTATGGAACTTGAAAATTCTCAATTTGTGCATATTAAATCTTTATGAGATAACAAAAATCTTGAATTTCTTGAGAAAATGGAAAAATTGGAAGAGGAATTGAAAATTTCTAATTCAAAATTTAAGGTTTGGTGAAGGCAAGGAAAAATTGGTAAAATTTCTCTTTTGGATAATATGGAAGTGATAAAAGTAGTTTAGGCTATGTAGGACAAAAGAATACAAATTCCTTAGGATGCCCTAAATTTGTTAAGGCTAGAGGCTTAAGTGATAATGATGCTAGTACTTTAAATTCTAAACTTTTGGTTAGAAAATAATTGCCTAAGAAGGAACTAGTGATAAAATTTGAGTTTATCAAAAACAAATTAATGAAGAAGCCACAAATTGTATGAGATGACATTAAATTTGACTTGCTTAGACAAATCACATAGATGGGTGGAAACCTGAGGAAAGTTAGTGCAAAAGTTCAAACTTTTGTTCATAGAGCTCACACACAAAATTCACTAAGAAATTCCCATAATTTTACTCAAAATATTTATCATAAAGAGGAACAAAAGTTGAATGCAAATACACTTGGATGAGAGAAATATAACAAAAACTTAAGTGATCTTCAAGAATTTGTGAAAACAAAAATATTTTAGGTAAAAAAAGAGGATGTAAAATATAATATAATGTACATTGCTATAAAAACTCAACATTCTAACATGTAGTACCTAGATAGTGGATATTCAAAATATATGACTAAATAGATATGAGTTTACTAACTTTGTAGAGAAATATGATGACAAAGTTACCTTTGGAGACAGAAATGCTATAAAAATATATGGGATAGGCACACCAAGAATTTTTGGATTGCCAAATTTTGATAATGTTATGTATGTAAGTGGTTTAAAAGCTAATCTTTTAAGCATTAGTCAAATTTGTGGTTTTGGATTTCTTATGAAGTTTACAAAGAAAGCTTGCTATATTATTAATAAATTTAGAATGACTTGTGTTATAGTTTTAAGAGCTCGTGATAATTATTATTTACTTGATCTAATTTACTTTGCAAACTTTTCCTTGCTTGATAATAATAATTACTTGTGACATCAAAGGTTAGGACATGTGAATTTCAGGGACTTGACAAAAATAACAAAGAATAATATCAATAGAGGTGTTTCAATTTTGAATACCCTTGAAAATTTTGTATGTGGTGCTTATCAGAAGGGTAAACAATAAAAAAACCATTATAAAAAATTAAAACATGTAAGAACTGAGAGACCATTGGAGTTGATACATATGGACCTTGTGAGTCTAATGTAAACAACTAGTTTATGTAGTAAAAAATATATCTCGATGATGATAGATGACCTATTAAGATTTACTCAGGTAAATTTTCTTAGAGAGAAGTCAAATGCTTTTAAAGCATTCAAAACCATTGCCCTTACCATACAAAACAAAATTGATTTAAACATCAAAACCATTAGAAGTGATGGAGGTAGTTAATTTACTTACTTTAGGTTTAAAGAATTTTGTGAGAAACATAAAATTCATCATGAGTTTTTAGCCCCTAAAACCCCTCAACAAAATAAAATAGCTAAAAGAATGAATATGATTATTTGAGAAATGAATAGAGTGATGCTTATTGAGAAGAACTTAGCGTAACGTTTTTCAACAAAAGCTGCAAATATTGCTACATACACCCTTAATAGAATCTATTTATGGCCTAGTACAATCCAAACACTTGATGAATTGTGGAGAGGTGAAAACCAACTATCAAACATTTTAGAGTCTTTAAAAGTCATGATAGGATCTTCCTTTGATATTATTTGAAAGTCAAATATTTTAGAGTATTTGATAGCAAAGATGATGATATGATCTTCATTGGATATTCTTTGAGAAGGAGGACATATAGCGTGTTTAACAAAAGAACTCAAAAAGTCAAGGCGTCATATAAAATATTTATAAATGATGCACAAATCTTTGAGGGTCAAAAGATTCAAAATGAGAAAAGAAAATAGGAAGTTAATAATTGTTATGATTATGATGATTCACCTAATATTTTTAATAATACAAATAAAAAAGAACATGTGCAAGTAGAAGTTCATGATGATGATCATATACATGAAATTGAAGCTCATGAAGTGGAGCAAAAACTACAAGTTCAACATGGTCAAGTACCAAATTGGTCCAAAGGATCATCTTGAAACCAATGTAAGATGAACTCAATGAAGAAGCTAGAACAAGACATCAATTGGAAGAACAAATAAAATTTCTTATTATGAGTCTCTTACAAAACTAAAGAAAATTGATGAACTTCTTTTAGAGAAAAATTAGATTAATGTAATGTAGGAGGAATTCGGTCAATTCACAAGGAATAATGTTTTGTATCTTGTTCCTAAACCTAAACAATGTAGTGTGGTAGGTATAAAATGGATTTACAAAAATAATATAGATTAACCAGGTCATGTAGTTAGAAACAAAGCAAGATTGGTTGCTCAAGGCCACTATAAAGAAACTTACTATTAGCGACGCTTTTAAGCATTGCTAATAGTGTGTAAGAGTTGTTAATAGTATTGTAAGAGTTGCTAATAGTTATTAGCGACGCATACAAAGCGTCGCTAAATGCATCAATAAAACTATCGTCGCTATTGCATATTAAGGACGCTTACTTAAAGCATCGCTAAAAATCAACATTAGCAACATATATTTATGAATTTTTTTTGCGACATATAATTAAGTGTCGCTAATATTAACTTATTAGAGACACATAGATCTATCTGTTACTAATACTTTATTATTAGCGACGCGTAATTATGTGTAGCTAATAATTTCATAATTTGTAAAAAAAAAAAAAGTTTATTAGCGACGCATAATTATAAGTGTTGCTAATAATATTTTTTTATTCATCGGTAATGTTCATGAATGAATTTTAATATATATATATATATATATATATATATATATATATATATTATATTATTAGTGACACATAACTATATGTATCACTACTAGAAAAATATTTTAAAAAATATATATTGTTAGTGACGCATGATGATAGGTGTCGCTAAAAACCAAATTTTTTTAAGAAAAACCTATCGGTGGCAGGCCCAATGTGGAAGCCGCAGGAATCCGGCCCCACCCCCCCACTCCTCCCTCCCACTCCCCTCCTCCCTCCCCGTCCATGCACCCCCTCCTCCCTCTCTATTACGAAGAGTAAAAGAGAGGGGACTTTCCCCTCTCTGTAACGAAGATGGGGGGGGTGTCGGTCGCCCCTCTTAGTGAACGGGAGGCGAAGGAGGGGTAGAGGTGGGGGACCGGCAGAGGGCGGCTGGCAACGGAGCCGGAGGAGAGAGGGTTAGGGGGAAGTGAGGGGGGGTTATGTAACGAACTCCGTGGGCAAAAATCGCCCACGTGGGCAAAAAAATTTGCCCGCGTGGGTTAAAAACAAGTATTAGCGACGCATAATCTATGCATCACTAATACACTAACTAGTAGTGATGCATATGGTAAGCGTCGCTACTACTATTGATTATTAACGATGTATAAACCTATACGTCGCAAATAATTAACCTAGTAGCAATGTTTCTGAATGGGAACTTTACAAAATAAGTTTATGTCAAACAACCTAAGGGTTTCATTGTCCATCACCATCCTGATTATGTGTATAAGTTGAAGAAAGCTTTATATGGGTTAATACAAGATCCAAGAGTATGATATGATAGATTGACTTAGTATCAACAAAGCAAGGCTACTCAAGAGGAGGTGTTGATAAGATGTTATTCATCAAGAAATTTGGGAAGTATATGTTAATGACATTATCTTTGGATTTACTAATGATAAGCTTGCCAAAGCTTTTACAAATGATATAAGGAATTTGAAATAATTATGGAAGGTTTACTAACTCATTTTCTTGGGTTATAGGTACAACAAACTGATTCAGTAATTTTCATCTCTCAAACAAAGTTTGTAAAAGACCTTATGAAGAAATTTGGACTGCAAGGTTCAAAACATGCAAATACATTGATGTCCCGTTCCCTCAAGTTAATACATTATGCTCTAGGTAAATCTGTTGAACAAACTATTAATCGAAGTATGATAGGTAGTCTCTTGTACTTAGCTATTAGCTGCCTAGATATTTGTTTAAGTGTGTGCTAGATATCAAGCTGATACTAAAGAATTACACATTATTATAGAAAAAAAATAAAATAAAATATGTAAGTGGATTTATGAGATATGGCTTATAGTACCCATTTGACACTATTTTTGAGCTAGTAGGATATTCAAATGATGATTCGGCTAGGAATGTAATAGGAAGGGTACCTCAGGAGGTTGTTTTTATGTAGGAAATTGCATAGTTTCTTAGCGTAGTAAAAAATAAAAATGTGTTTCTTTATCAATTATAGAAGCTGAATATGTAGATGTTTGTAGTATGGATGAAAAGAATGTTAATTAATTATGGAATCTATAAGAGCAAAATGACTCTATATTGGGATAATCTAACTTTCAATTAAAATTTCACAAAATCCTATATTACATTCTCACACTAAACACATTGATATTATACAACATTTTTTATTCTAGATTTGGCGGATGATCAAATTGTTAAATTAGAACATACTTTAATAAAGTTTCAATTAGCTCATATATTTACAAAATCATTAGATTTTAATAGGTTCATTAACCTTAGGAAACCATTGGACTTGCTTGGTTGGAATAGTTCTATAAGAAATATTTGTCCCTTGTTTTATTTGAAGATCTTTTGGGGACATCAAACACAAAAAAGCTGTTTTCAATTTTTTTGTAGAAGTTTTCGGTTGATTGCTTTGTTTTAGTTAGATTTATTTAGCTTGATTTTTTTTAGAAAAAAGGGAAAGAAAAACATGTTTTGTGTTTACAAACATATCGCATGAATATCATAAGGAATACACTTAAATTATTGCACATAGTGGGTCACACGTGTAATGCATGCATTACAATCTTAAGAGGATTGGTTGCATATATTTTGAGTAAAGTTTTAAGATGTATAATAATACTTTATGCACTATTGATTTACTAAAAGACTTACATTATAATTTAAGATCATCTTTTAGATTAAATGTATAATATAGTTGATTTACTTCTTGACTTTGATATGATGACATAATATAACGTGATTAAGAGGTTTAGATTTCTTTGCAAACTGAATGAGATTTGATATGTTTATGTTTTCTTTGAATACTTTATGTAAACATTATCAAAAATAGTTCTCATAAAGATGATAGAGAGGGCTTCCTACATATGTTAGTATAAAAGCTATTATTCCCTTGACACTGAAAAAACATTAATTGAAAAAATATATAATGTAAGGATGCAAGAATTTGGAAAAAGCAAATGAAAGCCCAAAATATGACAAGAAAGAAAATGCCAAAGTGATAAGCGTATTCCCTTTCGTGGAGACTCATTTTTGAGATTGAGCAGTCGCACTGTAATTGTAAGGTCCCTGATTTTTCTATAATTTTCTGTGATTTTTCTGCTATTTTTCTGGTCATTTTCGGGGGGAAAATGTGACTCTACGGTGTATTTGTATTTTTCCCGTATTTTTACCCGTAGGGCTTCGTCGTGGGCCGTGGGCCTCGTTGCGTGCTTTTGGCTCGAGTTTTGGACTGATAACGCGTAAACATGAGGTACGCGTGCATTAGGGACGTAAGTGGGAAAAAAAGCACAGAAGAAAAGATCGGGCTCAGCCCGATCTAGGAATTGGAACAGTGCGCCGCCCCCCTTTTTTCTGTTTATTCCTTGTGCCCGGCTGCCACCGGCAGGCCGCGGGACGCCAGCACAGGCTCCGCCCCGGCGGTGTGACGCCGAGGGGCCACTGCCCCAGCCGCCCACGGCCGCGCCACCTCCGCCCTGACTTTTCCCGGTTAGCCGCCCCTCTCTGTTTTGCTTGATTCCGCCGCCACCGTGGGCCGGCTGAGCACGACTGTAAGCGTATGTGTATGAGCACAACTGTAAGAGTATAAGTATGAGCACGACTATAAGCGTATGAGTATGAGCACGACTGTAAGTGTATGTGGATGAGCACGACTGTAAGAGTATGAGTATGATTGTACGAGTAAGGTTATACAAGTATGCGTATGTTGTATGAGTAAGCGTACGGTGGTACGAGTAAGTTTGTAAGACCCTGGATAAGGGTGTTTGTGTAAGTTTGATTTGATAGTATTTTGGCACGATGGTGCCTTTGGTATGACTTTGGCACGATGGTGCCTTTGGTATGACTTTGGCATGATGGTGCCTTTGGTATGATTTTGGCACGATAGTGCCTTTGGTATGACTTTGGCACGATAGTGCCTTTGGTATGATTTTGGCACGATGGTGCATTTGGTATGACTTTGGCACGATGGTGCATTTGGTATAATCGTATGCGTATGTGCATGATATGATTATATTATGTTGATTGCTTCATGTTTGAATTGCATGATGCATGTATTTATGAACTTATTGAGTTCACAGTTTGGGATTTCTACTACTGGGTATTTTCCTACTGAGTATGAAAATACTCATTACCCTACTTTTTAGCCCCGTTGTACGGGAGGTTTTGCAGGTTGTGTGAAGAGCGCCTAGAGATGGACGCTCGTTTCAGCGGTGGATTGATTTCCGTTGACTCAGGTATATGCTTCACTCACTGCGAGTTTATTTGTGCCACGATCTCCTGTATTGAGGGAGATGAGAAGTTAGATATTTATTCTAGACTTTCATTTGGATTAGTCGGTGGACTGTTATGGGACTTGCACTCAGGGATGCCTGAGAGGGATTTGTATTTAAAGTCTATGATCATAGCAATTTATTTGTACGTGTGTTTTCGAGTAGCGCCTGATGATATTTGCTTTGGCCGTACGATGTTTGACCATATGATAAAAATATTTAGATGAAAAATGGATGTTTAGTGTTTTGAATTATAAACTGTTTTATCAGGTTTTGATTTCGTCATTTTTCTTCCGATTTACAGCCGTTATATTGCAAAAAATTTTCGTGAATTTTAAGGAAAATGTATGAAAAATCTCGGGCGTTACAGTAATGCCCACGATTTTACACGCATTTTCCTGAAACTTTTATGATGTTTTTTTTTGCAATATAACATTTGTAAATAGTAAAAATTAGCAAAATTCGAAACTTGTGAACACATTTTTCATAAATAGAAATCGTCATACATAAGTTTTCCAACTTAAACTTTGCTAAATCGCCATATGGCCAAGCCAAACCTTATCAAGCATGAATCAATTACAAAACATAAAAATTAAATGCAATGGCTATGGGATTAAATGAAAATATACCCCACATATCTCTGAGTACAATCCCATAACAATCCAGTGTAAAGTCTCATATACAAGTCCAAAATAATATAAGCATCCCAACTCTCATCTCATCCAATACAATAATTATCAAATTAATATATCAGGTAGTGGCAAAACTACAAAGGACTCATATGGAGTCAAAGGTACACTAAAAGTCTAAAAAGATAGGTCCTTTAGCAACAACATGAGTCTAATCCAAGGGGCTAAAATGAAGGAAAATAAGTATTTTCATACTCCATAGGAGAGTTCAACTCATTGAACTCTGTAAGTTCAAACATAGCTACTTTCATAGAATATCAACATGCAACAGGAAAGCATGAAGAAATAAGAAACTCACAATAAACATATACTCATACACATTAAGCTTACCAAGCATTCTTACCATATTCGTAGACTTACCATCGTACTTGTACCATCATACTCAAATCCGTACACTTATAGTCTTGCTAGAAGGGTCTTACACTTACTCTTACTCAAAAGCTTACAAACTTATTCTTATTCAAAATCTTACAATCTTATTCTTGCTTGAAATCTAATACTTATTATCAACAACTAGAGCTCATTACAATTTAATCAGCCAGAGTGCCATAGGAAAAGATTGTCATTGAAGCGTCACCTTAACCTCCAAAGAGTAACTAGGCACTATGGACTTTTTCAAAGGCAAGAGACACCTATGTTCATGGGGTATATGATCAAACACGTAAGAGCATATTTATGAAACTACTCATCTAAGCATACAAACGCTCACTCTCTAGTGCCATACAGTTTCAGGTAAGGGCAAAAATCATATAGTGCTACTTTTGGATGAAAACTTAAAGTGCCAACTTTGGGCAAGAACACAAATCTCTCTCAACAGAGCATCAAACATTGGGGCTTAAATACAACACCAAGACAACATCCTACAAGATAAACACTATAACTAGACATAAGAAATTCTCGACCGATAATTTACCAACTAGCTCAAACATTGGACTTAATCTGTCTAATCCCTAAGGTTTCTTACTCACAATCTTACACTTATACTTACATACTTACACATATAGTTGGAAACTAGAGTCAATTAAAGCAGTTATCAACTCTAGCACAATAAGGAATAGTTGCCACTAGGGTGTCACCTTAAACTTCAGGAAATATTCTATGTGCCATTGATTTTTTCGAAGGTAAGGTACACATATGCTCATGAGGCACAAGATTAAACAGGTAAGAGTAGATCCATGATCCTATATACCTGAGTGCGCAAATGCCCACTCTCTGGGGTCGTATAGTGCCAACTAAGAGTTATACAATGCCAACTAGTGGCAAAAATCTAACAGTGCCACTCTTGGGCCAAAAAAACGCGATGCCACTCTTGGGCAGAAAAATTACGGTGCTCTCAAGAGAGCGACAAATGTCTGGGCTTAAACATACCACCAAGACAGCACCCCGAAGGGTAAGTGCGACAACTTTCTCACAACAGTTCAACTAACTACTTATTGGTTGCAATTGGACACGGAACTCAATCCATCAGAACTAACCAAAGCCTTACTCTCTTACTATTAATCCACTTTTATAATACATACATTATGCTATGAAATCTTAGTGTCTTATATTCTTTTCGTCCAAGCCCTAAGTCAACCTATTCCCGAAACCTTCAAGTCTTCTACACATCGCAACGACATGTGATCCAATCTAATCCATCCGTAAGTCTACATACTCGCTGAAACTTAAAGTCTTCTTCTTGTCACTCTAGACTTTGATCCAATGCAAATTAACCCTAGCCCGTCACACACGCCCATCTATAACATGCACGTAAACATCCTTCGTCCCACACCAAAATCCACGCGCAACAGATCCAACATAACTTACAATGTGTCAATCATCAGCATACACATAACTCATACCATAAACATGAGAGCAATTCATCTTAATACCAAGTATATAATATATGCTTAAGCATACGAACAGTCCATCTAACTAACATGTATATAATCCATCATATAAACATATAAAAAACCATTTAACAAGCATACAAGAAATTCATTGCACTGGCATTTGGACAATCCATTTAACTAACATGCGGATAATTCATAACATAGGCATTCAGCCAATTCATTGAACTAACTTGTAGAAAATTCCTCCCTATGAACACATGAATAGTCCACCAACCATCAAACCATTAAACACACAATCTGCTTATCATTCCTAGAACCTCATAACATGCTATTCCACGCAATATCATTAACATTGTGTGTCACTAAAATCATTTATCTTTGTCTTGCATTCTCACATAAAAACATGCTCGTTCGAAGTTACAGTGTTCAAAGTCTCCTACCTAGTTTTCTAAGCAAGTTCCAATGGTAGGCACATGGCAATGGTGGTGGTGGCATCAGCGGCGACAAATCCAATGGACCAAGACATAGCCTTTGATATAAAGTTATGCCTCAAGGTGTAAAAGCATTCAAGGGCTTGTCGGTTGGGCGAGGTACGGTATGGTCCCACTTCAACACCCGTTGATTTCTAAGCCTCCTATCAATGTGCACAAGGGGTGGCCAAGGGTAGAGAATATGCACTCAAGGGTTGTTGGGGTCCAAAGCTCTTGATGATGTGTATGTACAACAACCGGTTGCTATAAAATTGAGGTGAACCCTTAGAAGTTGGAACCATCTTATATAGAGTTGATGATGGCAATTCCAAAGACCGAAACCCACATAAAAAAGGCTATGAAGGCGTGGGTAAAGGTAAGGAGGTGAGGAGAGAAGCAAGAGTGGTGGTGGATGGATACGGTCTCTGGTGAGGCCGACCAACTGCTGGACAACATAAAAAGTGTTGTCCCAATTAATTCCGAAGGGGTGAAAGGGAGGAGAAAGGGCAAAGTGATGCCAAAGATGGGAAAAGAGGGGGTGGGAAGAGATATCTAGGTTGTGGGTGGGTAGGAGGTGCAGTGTCCAGCAGAAAATAGTTGACAATTGTGGCCAAATGATGCTCTGGCAATGGACTGGGCAAAAAGCAGTAAAATGAAAGGGGAGGGCCAAATGGACAAAAAAGGGGGACAGGGGAGGTGGCAACGACTCAGGCCCATGCCACTATGGCCATGATGGCTGGGTTGGGTAAAAGCCAGCTGGGGACGGTGACAGTGACGGTGGCAGTGGCGCATCAAAGAGAAAATAGGAAAAAAGATGGTACATGATTCATGACGAAAGGGGGCAATAGGGGGGAGAACTGCCAGTGGTGGCCTCCTCTTGCCATCACCGGCTCGAGGTTGGCCAATCGGTGGTAGCCACCTCATAGGAAAATGGAAGGGGGGTTGTTTCCTTCCATGAGCGTAGAACACGATCGCGTTTTGCTCGATCCATTTTGCTCTCAAACCTTTTTTTTAATTTTTTTTAAAATGCCCTTATTTGTGCATTGTACCTCCAAATTACTCACTAAAACTATCGTCCCTCTCACCCAAGCCCCCACAAGCATGCTAATGCCCCCAAATTTTTCTTGGAACCACCTCTTTTGCCCTAGAGTCCTCCCACAAGCATTTGAGCCTTCTTTTATATACCAAAGCCACAACTTATGTGTCGAAGACAGCACTTAACACACTGCTTCATATCCTCTTCCTATTTTTCCTTCTTTTCTTTCCTTTTCACGCCAAAAATATATATGGTGCATCAAGGATCACGGTTTGCGACTAAGTTACTTAGTGTACTCTACGAGTATAAATATTAGTGTAAAATTCTAAAAATCAATATCCCCAAGCATCAAATTGACAAATCGGAAGATAAGCAAAAAAATAGCAGAATGGTTGTAGAAAATTGCAAAAAAATCAGGGATGTTACATGAATGGTGGCAATAAATCAAATCTACTTGTCCACAGTAAGGCAAGCCAAAGATCGTTGAATTGGATGAACAACTTTTGTCTAGTTATATTGAAGGTATGTGTCAAAACCTTAAAATGACCATGATTTTGTTTCATACTTTTTCCTTGTTAGAAGCGCATTCTAAAGTGCTCTACTTGGAGAGACAGTAAAGCCCTATTGTCTATTGCGTTAGGGTAACCGGTGGCACTTATCTAGCCACACCAGCCAATTCAGAAGTATGCAAGCCCCTTCCTTGGCTGCACCTTAAGGCACTTAGAACACCACCAAAGCCTCTACAAACATTGGTCCAAAGTGCTTTAAATGTGGCAAAATGGATCATAGAGTAGCATATTGTCCTTTTAATAACTGGAATGGTAAAGAATTTGTCACTGAATATAATGCAAATGCTGAGTTTGATGAAGTTTCTTTTGATTACTTTAATTCTATATATGATGAGGAAGAATTACCGAATGAAGAGATAGTGGTGATCATGGAGAAGCTTTGGTGATACATTGTCTTTGATTTGCCCTTAAGGATGTAGGGGTGATCATTGGTTGACGAACAATATATTTCACACTACTTGAACTATTGGGAGTAAGGTTTGTCATCTTGTGATTGATTTGAGAAGTTGTGACAAAGTGGTGGCTGAAGAGGGTATTATTTCATGAAGCAATTCATAATTCGGATTGATACGATTCTAGTAGCACTGGAAAGATGACTTCTGTGGCTACAATCGTTATTTCATGAAGTAATTCACAATTTTGAAAATATATTAGTCAACTATGGCATGCAAATGGACAACTAATCAACTAACCCGAGGCCAACACATGGAGGATATTTTTACTAGTTGTGATTGATACACATAAGGAAAGACAATGAGGCTCATTGGATAACAAAAGGAAGACTCAATGATACTTATTTGCTAAATAAATTATTAATTTATTTGATTAATTTAGAATCTAACCTTTGCCAAAGAAACAACCAATCAAATAATAAATCAGGATGCAATCAAGGGATATGATAACTTTCCTCTTTGAAGTAACCTCTTCTACTCTTATACATAGAAGGGTGGACGTCATAGAGACATCATCCTCTCTTCTTTGGAGCTCTCTTCTCCTAATTTTTTTTTATTTTTTTCTTTTATTTTTTATTTTTATTATAATAGTTTCTAAGCTCTCTAGCTAAGGCTAGAGGTGATTTGTAACAATCTAATGGAGTTCTATTCATGTTTCATCAATAGTTTCAAGTAAGTATTGGTTATTTAAAGTGATGCTCATTTAATATTGTTATTCTTCTTGTTTCTTTGTGATTTTGACACATAAGATATTTAAAGGCTTTTCTTCTTGATCTTTTATGGTTTGGATACATAGAACTCTTAAAGAAACAATTCTTTTTATCCTTTATCTATCCAAAGTATTTCTAATCTTTATTTTTGCTTTTAATGTTCACATCTTCTGGTTAAATAGAATTTTCATTCAATTCTAACTGAGATAACATAACACATGAAGAGCATCACTAGATGTTACAATGACCTTTAATGCCTTAGTGTTTTCTCTTATTAATTTCTTAATTTTTTATTGCCTCAATACTCTTCTACTCTTTCTCTCTTAAATTTTTCTTCCTCTATTTTTTTTCATAATCATTTTCTTTGTTGCACAAGGCTTTCCCTGTGGACCAACTTTGTCTACTACAATTGACAAGTAAAATAAATCTAAATTTGACTCCTTCATAGTCTTGGTTCAGACGTAACAATAGGAAACAATAGCCAAGACCTACTAATATACATGAGGTACATAGTTTCCATGGGTTATTTTATTTCTATTGGAAGTTAATTCCTCATTTTTGTACCATTATGGATCACGTTACTAATTATATGAAGTTAGAATCTTTTGTTTGGAGTGATGCAGTTGAAAGTGTATTTGTTCTTATTAAAGATAAACATGTTAGCCTTATCTAACTTTGCCAAGCCTTTTGAGTTACATTGTTATACTTCAAATGTTGGTATTGGGGTTGTCCTAAGTTAAGAGGGTCATCCAATTACATATTTCAGTGAAAAGTTATTAGGAGCACGAGGAAGGTATAGTGCCTATAATGTTGAGTTTTATATTGTTGTCTAAACTCTTTAACATTGGAAGCATTATTTGATTCATACAGAGTTTATTATTTATTCTAATTATTCTGCTCTTAAGCATATTAATAGCCAAGAAAAATTGCCTACTAGACATGCAGAGTGGGCATCTTATTTGTAGGAATTTACTTTTGTGTATAATCATGTTTAAAGTTCATAACAGGGTTGCAAATGCCTTGAGTCATCAAGAATGCTTACTTACTAGTAAGGTTTTGATTCACTTTAGGAGTTATTGGTTGTTGATCCCTTTTTTGCTAAAGTTTTATATATACTTGAGATATGACAGAAATCAGATTATTTGTTACATGAAGGGTTTTTTTTTCTAAGGCAATAGGTTATGTGTTCTTACTTATAGCATGTGCTTGAAGATCATTAAGGACTTCTATGATGAGGGTCATATGGGAAGAGTTAAAACTTTTCAGCTTGTGTCTTCTTCTTATTTTTGACCATCTTTGTGTAAGGAGGTATATAGATTAATTGGGAGTTATCGTATATACCCTGTTACTAAAGGGACATCCACTAGTGTATGCATGCATTTGCCCACACCTACTCAGCCTTGGTCCAACATAGATATGGACTTTGTTCTTGGATTACCTTGATCTCAGAGAAAAAAGGATGTTATCTATGTAGGTTTTGACAAATTCTCATAAATGATCCATTTTATTGCTTGCAAGAAGACAAATGATGCATCTCATGTTGTATTGTTATTCTTTTGGTGTTCTCTATAGTAATTGACATATACTTTACTTGATTTCAGTAGTGCTTACCATCCCCAAACAAATGGGCAGACAAGGGTAGTTAATCGATCCTTAAGAAACTTATCGAGAAGTTTAGGTGGTGCTAATATCAATCCTAGGATCAACAATTATATATAAGGCTGAATTTGCTTACAATTGGAGTGTGAATCAAAGCACATGATTTGGTCCTTTTACTATTGAGTGTGGCTTTAATCCTCGCTCTCCATTAGATGTTGCTCCTATTCCAGATGTGAAGAGTTTAAATGGTCGGGCTAATGACTTTAAATCACACTTGCAAGATATTCAATTTGATACAGTTAAGAAATTGTAGGTGTCTATTGATAAATAAGGTAGCTAGAGATTTAAAATGAAGACATGTGGACTTTAATGTTGGTGATTTTGTATGAGATATTTTGACCAAAGAGGGATTTCTAGTTGGAGAAAATAATAAATTATCAACAAGGAAGATGAAGCATTTGTAGATTGTTTAGAAGATTAATGCTAATGCTTATCGTCTCAAATTTCTTAGCCGCATTCTCACTTCTTATGTTTTCAATGCCAAACATCTCATTCCTTATCTTGGCGATTCTTCAGATGATGATCATGTGAATTCGATGGTGAATTCTTTCAAGCCAGGGGATAACGATGTAGACCAGTTGGCATTGAAATATATAGAGCATTGGAATCACATAAAGAAAAAATATTTTTTTCTCTCTGGCGATTGATCGAAGCTTATGGGCAATCAATCAGGACAACAATTGATCGATTGGCCTCAGCGATCGATTGGTAATTGCAACTACTTGGTGTAAAATGAAGTCGAGAGTATGACGATCAATTGATCATTTTGGCAATTGATTGCTTTTTCAACAATACAGTTTTCAACTTCTATTTGATAAGGATTTCAATCCAAATTGACTTTTTTTAAGTCTTTTGCTTTCCTAGTAGCTTCTTCCATATTCCTTCGTTTATTTAAGGATTTTATGAGTTATTTTCTTTATTTTTGATTGGTTAGTCATAAGGTAGTTAGAGATTGGATTTTTTTATTTACAATTATGTCATTAGGAGTTTTATCAAAACTTGGCTCTTTCATGGATGGAGGCCATAGTACTATGTTTTCTTATATATTAAATAAGAAGAGATTATTTCTTTCTACTTTATTTTTCCTCTATTTTCTATGAATTTATTATTTGAATTCACAAGAGATAAAGGTTGTGTGCACCTATAACCGAATTTGTGAAATGACATTCATCCCATCAATCTCGCCTTGCATCACTTTGTTAGGGGCTAACTAGAGTTTCTACCCTTTGTTTGTGGCTAACCAAGCTAATATGGGTACCATTTACTAATCCCCCTTCAAATTGCAGTTGTGAACTTTTATATTCCTAGAGCTTTGTTGGTACGTCTACCAAGCTTTAGACACAAATGAATCTTGAATTCCCTAACTCATAAAGGAAAATTTTCTTTTCTAAATGTCCCATCCTATTGTTTAGCCTTTCAAAAACCCTAAGCCTCACCTCTACAAGCCATGGGCACATTACAAAGAACGATCATAAAGATAAGGTTAGTCGCTCATCCCAATGAGACAGTTATCGTTCATTTATCTTTTCTCAGTAACTTGGCCAGCATGTTTGTACGCACTTTTAGAAGTATTCTTGAAATTTTTCATTTTGACAAGGAATTAAGTATTGAAACTATCTTATAAACATACTTTGCTCATTTATAATTAAAACAATGGTGAAAGTTGATTTCTTCAATATAGCATGGATCATAGTGCAAAACTCATAACATATTTCAAAAGAAAATAATTCAATAAATCGATTATATGAGGCAATCATAAAAATACTACAACAAAAAGGACTATTAGCGATGCAATACAAAGAGTTGCTAAAACTACTATTTGCGGTGCTTATAAAAAAACATCATATATAACATAAGTTTTTAAAAAAGTTATTAGAACTATTTGTGACTTTTTTAAAAGCATCGCAAATAGTGGTACTATTTGCAAATCTTATAAAAAAAAGTTACAAAGAAAATAATATTTGTTTAAAAAAAATTTAAGACTATTTGCAATGTTTTCTAAATGTGTCGCACATAGTATTACTATTTTTTATTCATGTAAAAAAGTATAGCAAATCATTTAAAAAAGAGTCAAAATAGTCTTAATTTTTTTTAAAAAAACTTGTTTTATTTGAGATGTTTTTATACTACTATTGTGATGCATGTAAAAAAGCATTGCAAATAGTCTTAATTTTTTTAAAAAAATTCTTTTATTTGCGATGTTCATAACTAAGCGTCCCAAATAGTGTCTAAAAAATTTTATTTTTTTATTTTTTTATTTAAATAAATAATAAATAAAAAATTTAAAAGATTTATAAATACATTATATTTTATCTAATAGTTAGTATTTTAATAAATAATATGTATTACATAAAAAAAGTATATTAAATTCCTTTACTTTCTCCCCACTTCTCGAAGATGAGGCTCAGACTCACACGTGTGAGAGAGATATAGAGACAAAAAAGATCAAGAGAGAGAGAGGAGAAAGAGAGAAAAGAAGCAAAAGAGAGAGAGAGAACAAAAGAGAGAGAAGAGAGTGAAAAGAGAGAGAGATGAGAGAGGGAAGATAGAGAGAGGAGAGAGATGAGAGGGAAGAGTGAGGAGAGAGATGAGAGGGAAGAGTGAAGAGAGAGAGAGAGAAAGCGGATAGAGAGTGAAGAGAGAGAAGAGAGTATATAGCGAGAGGAGAGAGAGGGGGGGAGAGCAGGAGGATTGCCAAACTTTGGCGAGAGGAGATGGGAGAGTGCATGAGAATTTTATTTTAATTTTTTAAAAATTTATTATTATATATGTGTCGCTAAAACACTAGGCATTAGCATCGTGTATGAGTTTGAGTCATTAATACATAGGGTATTGTGACACATATTTAATTTTTATTATTTGTATACTATAATATATAATAATAAAATTCTAAAAAATTAAAATTAAATTTTCATGCTCTTGCCCCTCACCTCCTCCCGTCTTGCCCTCCCTCCCTCTCCTCTAACTTTCTCTTTATTCCCTCTCTATCTTCACTATCTCTCTCCTCTCACATTCTCTCTATATATACTCTCTTCTCTCTCCTCTCTCTTCACTCTCATTGGTAATATATTTTATTTTTATTTTATTATTATTAAAATATAATATGTAATAAAAAATTAAAATTAAAATTCCTCATTCTCTTATCTCTCTTCCTCAGAGCTAGGGCTCATGCTGATGCATGTGAGAGAGAAAGGAGGAGAGAGAGGATGGAGAGAGCAAGAGAGGGAGGGAGCGAGTGAGATAAGATAGGAGATAGATAGAGTGAGAGGCGAGAGAGGATATAGAGATAGAGTGAGAGGAGAGAGAGAGGGATAAGAAAAAAAGTGAGAGAGAGGGATAGAGATAAAAAGAGAAAGTGAAGAGAGAGATAGAGTAATACATGGATATAAGAAATTCAACACAGACCAAGATAGGGAGAGCAGGAGGGTTGCCGAACTTTTGCGAGAGGAGAGGGAGAGAGAGTATGAGAATTTTATTTTATTTTTTGTAATTTTTGTTATATATTATAATTTAAAAAGAATAAAAATTAAATAAAAAATATTAGCGACAAATAAGAATATGCATGGTATTAGCGGCATAAACTCATGTGTCACTAATACCTAGTGTATTAAAGACACATATTCCAAAGTCGTTACTATATTTGAGAGGAGAGAGAGAAAGAGAAGAGAGGGTGAGAGACAGAGAGAGATAAAGTAGATGTGAATATAATAAATTCGACACATATCAAAATATGGAGATCGGGAGGGTCACTCGACTCTTGCTGGAGGAGTAGAGGGTAGAGAGCATGAGAAATTTTTATTTTTTTATTTTTTAGATTTTTTTATAATATAATATTTTAAAATTAATAAAAATAAAACAAAAAAATATTAGCAACAAATAGGAATACGGGTCACTAATGCCCTAAATATTAGTGATACAAACTCATATGCGTCGCTAATACCTAGTGTATTAGCAATATATATTCTTATTATGTGTCGCTAATTTATTTTATTTTATTATTTATAAAATATAATATAATAAAAATTAAATTATCTCACTCTCTCCCCTCTCCTTAGAGTCAGAACTCACGCTAATGCATGTGAGAGAGAGGACAAAGAGGGAGGGAGAGAGAGAACAAAAAGAGGTGAGAGAGAGACATAGAGGAGAGACGAGAAAAAGAGAGAGGACATAGAGTGAAGAGAGAGAGAGGAGAGGAGAAAGAAGAAGTGCGAGAGAGTGGAGGAGAGAGAAAGAAAAATAAAATATTTTAATAAAAAATTAATAATAATGATGCTTAATCTTAAGCATCGCAAGTACTAAGAGTATTTGCGACGCTCATATAATAGAGTTGCTATTAATAGGTATTTAATTAAAAAAACTAAAACTCTTTGTGATGCACCATGAGAAGCATCGCAAATGCACTACCATTTAGCAACACTGCTCATGTAGTGTCACAAATAATTTTTATTTTTTTAAATCACTATTAATAATGGCACTTATATACAAGTGTCTTAAATACTTGAAAATAAGCGTTGCTATTATAAGATTCTTATTTTTTCTTTGCTCTCTCTATTCCCTCTCGCTTCTTCTTTCTCATGTCTCCTATCTCTCTTCATTGTCCTCTCTTTCATCTATTTTCTCTCTCTTCTCCCTCACTCTCTCATCTCTCTTTGATTCTCATCTCTCTCTCCTCTCTCTTCTCTTTTCATCTCTCTCCTCTCTCCTCTCTCTCTTCCTCTTCTCTTCTCTCTCTCTCTCCCCTCTCTTCCTTTCATCTCTCATCTCTTATCTCTCTTCTCCCTCTCTTTCTCTCTTCTTTATTACTAGTGACATTTAGAAGCAAATGTTGCTAATGTTTTTCCCTAAAGCAATGTTTATTTCTAAACATTGTAATTTGAAAGCATCGCAAAAATGAAAAAAGTGCAGTTGTCTCCTTTATCCCCTTACTTTGGGCTTCCTGCTCCCCCTCCTCACCTATCTCCCTAGTCATCATCCCCCCCCCCTTCCCCTTCTCCTCCTTCCCACAACTTCCTCTTCCTCCCTTCCAGCCAGCGTAGGAGCGGCTCCGCTGCTCCTGCCTTGGCCCGACTCCCACCCACTGCCCCCATCTTCCTTCTGTCATTCCACTATGGTGGGTTTTTTTAAAAAAAAAATTAGTGACACTCTTTAAGAGTGTTGCAAATAGAGTTCAAATAATTTATTTTAAATTTTTTTATGTTATTAGTGACACTCTTAAAAAGCATCGCTAATAAAGTTAAAAGTAATTTTTTAATATTCTTATGTTATTAGTGACGCTCAGTGTTACAATAAAATTTTATTTTTTCTTATATTATTGGCCACACTCTAACAAATATTTTTTAATTTTTTTTAAATTATTCTTATATAGCGATGCTTTGTGAAGCATCGCTAATAATATATTATTAGCAACCCGGCTTGTGGTGCCTCACTGACTAAATTTTTTTCTTCAATCAGCATATCTTCCTACCCTAAATTCAATTCATGAGTTCTTGGTATCGTTGGTCTAGTATTGATGAGCCCTATGATACAAGACCACACATAGATCAATTATCTCATACTTTTTCAAGTGGGATCAACCTATATGACACACTTCTCAAGGTCATAACTTACAATCCCAACGTCCGATTTATGCATTCTTAGGCTTATTATACTCGTCTCTTAGAACTTTGTTAAAATGATTAACTTTTACCACATATTTTTGAAAAAATATTTAAAACTATAATTGCTACTTATCTTACCAGTATTTTAGAGGATGGAAATGCTTACCAAAATTTGTGCCGGGCTAGAAAAATTCGGCCATGATAGCTTCGAGGATGGAAATAACCCTAGCCGGTAGCTAGAAGTGAAAAAAACCAATAAATATTCATTCTAGAAAAAATGGACTGAATGAGTTCAAGATGCCCCACATAAGATAATAATCTTCTCTTCTAACAGCCAAGATATTTTGAAATTTAGAAATAAGAGGAGTGCACAAGGAAGATCTAATGATACCAGGAAAGAGAGGAAACCTAAGATAACAAATTCCAAGAAGTTCCTCATTAAATCTCCAAATGCTACATATGGTTCTTTTCATCACACAATTCTTAGCAAAGAACACACTGCTTTTGAGATTGTTGGCAGAAAGACCCTAAAGTGAAATGAATTCGAACTTGGAGAGCTTCAGATATTCCTCTAGCAGATTCAATACTTTTAGTAGAGAATAGTAGAATATCATACGCAAATAATAGATGGGACTGTCTCTATTTCCCATCTATTATTTGCTTAGTATATCGCCTATATGGTTATTTATCTTATTTGATTTGTTTATGTATTTTCTGTAATAACTATTTTATGTTTCCTATACTCACTTCCATCTCGGCTTTTAGGTTAGTAGTAGAAGTGCCCTTTTGGGTTTCCTTGTGCCCAGATATGGATGAGAGATTTTGGCAAGGTAAGGCACTCGTCGGTGATCCTATCCGGACAAGTTAAAATCCGACAGAGACAAATAAAAGAATCACAAATTTATACTCCCTCTATTCTATATTAATAGTTATATTTAAAAAATAATTTTTTTATTAAATAGTAAAAATCACATCTAAAAAAAAGAGAAAATAAGTTTATGATACTTTTTTTTAAGTACTCAATCACTTAATTACAAATATCTCTATATTTACCCTAATAATCCCCTTACTACCATAATAAACCCATTTACCCGTGATGAATATACGAGTATAACAAAGTATTGAGGGGATTCTTGAGGTGCATATAAATATAGTTATCATTTAAATTAAACAAAATAGAGCTATTAATATAGAAAAAAAAATTACAAATTAAATAGAGCCACTAATTTATGACTTATATGTATTTTGTAGAAGATTAATGCTACAAAGATGTCAATGTTCATACTTGACAAGCAAGTAGGGCTACAAATAAATCGGGCTGGCCCGCAAGCCCGACCCAACGGCCTTAAAAAATAAGTTGCAGATTAGGCCTTAAATATAAAAACTCATAAATTTTCAGGTTGAACTCGGGCTTGGGAATAAATAAATAAAAGCCCATTAAGCCCGCAATAAGTGAAGTTCATTGTGTTAGCCATTACCAAGCCCCACCCATTATTCAAGTCAACTTGCCTCTTTTAAATCTCATATTTAGTCCCAACTTTTATATAAAAATAAAAAAACCCTAACTCCTCATCCTCCCCCTAATTCATTTAGTCATTCTAACATTATATGTTCTCCCTTGTCTCAAACTCCAACCTCAAACTCCCGTATCATTAGTTCAAGTCGTGGCTCCATAAGTAGGAGGGAGAGTAAATCAAAACGTGGCACCATCAGTAGTTTGTGTTGAAGTAAGGGAATGTCTTTTGGTTCAAAGACTCATACATCACCCGATCATCCAAGCCTCGTAGTACCGGTGAAGAAAGTTGTGTGGCCTGGCCCAGCCCGCAGACCGGGCCTGGCTAACTTCTTATTCTAGAAGTTAGGGCTGAGTTTGATATTTCCTTTATTATTTATATTTAGGGCCGGAGCCCGCTTGCAGCGCTAAAAGCAGTGTGTTTTGTTTGCTCGCCAGAAGGAGTAACCCCATCAGAATTCAGGCATTTTTCTCAGCAGAATTCAGAAAAACGAGAGAAACGGCAAATTGGAAAAAGATCCTTACGTGAATGATATGCATCACACGCATGACGCCAATTTTTGCGTGCATGTCAATCACAATCGAGAGACGCAACCCTTTTGGCTCCATGCATGCCTACCTCGTGCTTCTTGATCAGACATGAATTTTGATCAGATTATCTTCTCATCTCCCCGAACTAGACTCGCCCCTGATATTTTAATTAAATAGCAGTTTCGAAACATCGATTCAGATCCTAGAAACAAAAAATGGAAGCACTGTATCTGTTACTTGCCACACTATTCTTTTCGTTTTGGTTTCTGATCCTCCCCACACTGTGCAGTAAACGGTTGCCGCCAGGACCATGGTGCTGGCCGCTAGTGGGAAATATTCCACAGCTAAGCGTGAAAAGGCCTCACCAGGACCTGGCCAACCTTGCCCGCGTCCACGGCCCGCTGCTCTCGATCCGACTCGGCACGCAGCTCGTCGTAGTTGCTTCCTCCCCTGCTGCGGCCATGGAGGTCTTCAAGACACATGACCGGACTCTGTCCGGCAGGTTCGTCCCTCACACTTTCAGAATAGGGTTCTACACTCCCTATTCCCTGGTTTGGGCTGTGGAATGCGATGAGAGGTGGAAGAAACTCAGAAGTGTTTGTAAGGCGGAGCTATTCACTATCAAGACTCTGGAGTTGCACTCCCACATGAGGGAGGAGAAGATTTCTCAGCTGGTTCGGTCTGTTCTGTGGAGACAAGGAGAAGAGGTTAAGATTGCAGGACAAGTTTTCAAAACTCTTTTTAATATTATGGGCAATGTTATTATATCTAGGGATGTCTTTGATATGGAGAAGAGTGATGAGGGCTTGAACCTTAAGACCCTTTTCTCGAGAGCCATGGAAGTGGGTCTGGCTCCAAATGTCGGAGATTTCTACCCAGCACTGGCCAAGTTTGATATTCAAGGCCTAAATAGGGAGACTACTGGGTACATGAACAAAGTATATGGGATCTGGGAGGCTTTCATTGAAGAAAGAAAGCAGCAGCGAGGCTCGGAACCAAAGCAAGACTTCTTGTCCATGCTGCTCTCCATGGGTTTTGATGATCTCCAGCTGAAGGCATTATTCACGGTCAGTAATCTCTATCCCATTCCTCGAACGTGGCTATATGGGCACAAAAATTCGTCAGTACTCCATCAATACTCTTTCAAGGCAAAAAAGTCTGATATTTTTTACTTTCTCCACTCACCCCTATATCTCTATGTTTCTCTCATTTACTACCCAACCCGAACTCTACTTTCTCATCTACGGCTATGGCGGAACCAACAATAGCAGCCCTTCCTCCCTCCCCAATGCGAAGAGAAACCTTTCTACTACTTGGCCATACATAGGTCAATTCCATGTTTTAACAAGTACACTCTAAGTCAAAACTTAAATTTACTTACGTTCAAATACGTAGAAACCATACCGAATGGATGTATCTACTGCACGGCTTATAGAATGGTTCTACTCAGATAATTTTTCTTCCCCACATCTCCACCTCCCCCTTTCTCCTTTCTCCTTTCTCCTTTCTCCTTTCTCCTTTCTCCACTTACACAGAGGGGCATGCCTCTTTGTTTTGACCCCATAGCGGTTGAAATGATCTTTTCTCACTGATAAGTCAAAAGTATCCGGTACAACCATTCTTGAGCCACGTGGTAGTAGATATTTAGCACGTTTGAAAGCGAGTAAATCTAAATTTTGACTTTGAGTTTATATATTATAACATAAATGAATCTATGCATGACTACGTGTTAGAACAGCTTCACTAAATCACTCCTCGTATTTTTGGGATGGAGACACAGACAAGGTGAGCCGAAATTGAGGATGTGTAGGGTGAGCCAAAATTGAGGCTGCCACTGTAATAAAAATGATTATTAGTGATAATTTTAAGCTTTATTAATAGTATTATAAGTGTCATTAATAGTTACTAGCGATGCATAAAAAGTGTCGCTACATATATTGATAAAACTGCAGTTACTACTGCTCATTAGCAACACTTAACTAAAAGTATTGCTAATAATTTAACATTAACAATGTTTATTTATACGTTGGCAATGATTTTACTTTTGCAACACATATTAAAGCGTCGATAATATTAAATTATTAGCAATGTATAATTCTATGTGTCGCTAATAAATAGTTAGTAGCAACGTTTAATTGTGCATAGCTAATATAAAAAATATTTGTAAAAAAATAAAAAATAATTTATTAGCAAAGCATAATTATCGGCGTAGCTAATAATTTCTTATTAATTATGCTAAATTATGCATCGGTAATGTAAAATATATTTTTAAAAATAAAAAATATATTATTAGTAACATATAATAATAATCCTCGTTAATAAACAGTTATTAGCGACACTTTGTTAAGCCTCATTACTATAAGAAACATTTAAAAACAAAAAAAACAAAAAAGGCTTATTAGCGATGAGTATTTAACTATCACTAAAAAAATAATAAAACAGACTTTAGCGATACTAATGATATAATATATTAAAAATAAATTTGTATATTAGCAAAGCTTGCATAAGCATTGCTGATACCAATTTTTTTTTAAAAAATAAAATATACACTTTAGTGACACTTTTAGAAGTGTTGTTAAAAACCTAACTTTTTTATATAAAAAAAAAACAATCGGTGGCAGGCCTGGAGGGGAATAGGGAGGTGCCTGGCTTACAGGGGGTTCGGGTCCCCCCTCTTCCCTTGCTCTGTTGGGGTGGGGGTGAGAGGGAGGGAGACCAGGGAGGGGGTGGGGGGTTGTGAATGGGGGAGGGGGCCGGGTAGAAGGGTCAGATTCCCACATGGAGCTAAAATCCGGCCCCCTCTTCCCTCCCTGCTGCAAAAACAGATTATTTATGACACATCTAATTAAGTGTTGCTATAAAGTCGTAAATTTTTGCCACACACATTATAGTGCATCGTAAATAATACTCTCCTTCTCTCCCCTCTTGCTCTTTCTTCTCACCCCTCTCTTCTCTATCACTCCTCACTCTTCTCTCTCCTCCCTCTCTCTCTCTTCTCTCTCTCCTCTCTCCCTTTTCTCTCTTTTATATAAATTTTTTTATAAAAAAATTTGTAGTAGCGACGCATAACTATATGCGTTGCTACTATCCTCGAGTAGTAGCGACGCATATGTTTATGTGTAGCTATTGCATGCATACGGTTATAAGTTGCTAACATATCTTTTTTAAAAAAATTAAAATAATTTATAATTAAAATGTTCATTCCTCTCCTCTCTTTCTCTCTCTTCTTTCTCTCACCCTCTCTCTCTACCCTCTCTCCCCTCTTTCTCTCTCTTCTCTCTCTCCTCACCCTGTCTCTTCTCTCTCTCTTCTCATCCCCTCTCTTCTCTATCACTCCTCACTCTTCTCTCTCTCCTCCCCTCTCTATTTTCTCTCTCTCCACTTCTCTCTCTCCCTTTTCTCTCTTTTATTTTAATTTTTTTTAAAAAATGACAGTAGCGACTCATATTGGTATGCGTCACTACTAACCTTGGGTAGTAGCGACATATACAGTTATGCATCGCCACTACCCTATGAAAATAGCGACACATACGGTTATGCGGGGCTAATATAATTTTTTTTATTTTTGAAAATTTTTAAAACTAATTTATAATTAAAACTTTCTTTCCTCCACCCTCTTTCTCTCTCCTCGCCCTCTCTCTCTACCTTCTCTTCTCTCTCTCTCTCCTCATCCCCTCACCCCCTCTTCTCTACCCTCTATCCCCTCTTTCTCTCTCTTCTCTCTCTCCTCATCCTCTCCCCTCTTTCCCTCTTCTCTCTCTCCACACCCTCTCTCTCTACCCTCTCTCCCCTCTTTCTCTCTCTCCTCACACCCTCTCTTCTCTCTCCTCACCCTCTCTCTCTACCCTCTCTCCCCTCTTTCTCTCTCTCCTCACTCCCTCTCTTCTCTCTCACTCCTCACTCTTTTCTCTCTCCTCTCTCTCCCTTTTCTCTCTTTTATTTAATTTTTTTTTTAAAAAATTGTATTAGCAACACATAATTATATGTGTCGCTACTACATAAGATAGTAGAGATGCATACTGGTATACGTCGCTACTACCTTAAGAAAGTAACGACACATACATTTATGCGTCGCTAATATATATTTTTAAATTTTTAATTTTTTAAAAAAAATATTTATAATTAAAATTTTTTTTCCTCTCCCATCTTTCTCTCTCCTCGCCCTCTCTCCCCTATTTCCCTCTCTTCTCTCTCTCTCGCCTCACGCCCTCTCTTCTCTCTCACTCCTCACCCCTCTCTTCTCTTTCTCTCTCCTCATCCTCTCTCACTTCTCACCCTCTCTCTCTCCCCTCTTTCTCTTCTCTCTCCTCTCACCATCTTTCTTTCTACCCTCTTTCTCTCTATCTTCTCTCTCACTCCTCACCCTCCTCATCCTCTCTCTCCTCACCCTCTCTCTCTACCCTCTCTCCCTTCTTTCTCTCTCTAATCTCTCTCCTAACCCCTCTCTCTCCTCTCATCTCTCTTATTCTCTTTACTCTCTCTTATTATAAATTATATTTTAAAATTAATAAATAAAATTTATAAATAAAATTTATAAATAAAATATATTATCTATAAATAGTGAAAGTTTAATCTATCATTGACACTACCTTTTATTAAAAATTTAATAATTTTTATTATATATACAAATAGTAAATATTGAATAAAATATATTATTTTTAAAAAGTTGATTTTAAATTTTTTAATATTTATTTATTATATAATTATTTATTAAATAAAATTAATTAATAAAGCTAATAGCGACGCTTGTAAACAAGCACTGCTATTATGAATGCTATTTGTGACGCTTGTTTAAAAGCGTTGCTAATAATTCTAAATTTTTAATTTTTAAATTTAAATTCATTACTATTAGTAACGCTTTTATTAAGCATTGCTAATAGTATAACTATTAGCAGCTCTTACTAAAAAGCGTCGCTATTGTTAAAACTATTAGCGAAGTTTTTTTTAACAATAACAACATTTTTATTCAATAGCTAATAGTTATTTTTTTAAAATATCTTTTAGTGATGTTTGTTTTAAGCGTCACTAATAGTCATATATTAGTCACGCTTATTATAAAGTATAGCTAATAATTATAGTATTAGCGACACTTTGTAATAAGCATCGTTAATATATGATTATTAGCGACTATTAATACAAAGTGTCACTAATTTTTAATTTTTTTGCAATGTTCGCTAATAAAATCGTCGATAATTATACATTTTGTTTTAGTGTGCATAATAACACCATAATGTGGCCATGAAGTACGTGCAAGCGGCAACACCAGAGAAGGAAAAGAAGGGAGGAAGCAGGGTAAATGGGAGAAATTTGTATTATTATGGAGACTTTACTTGGGATAAATGAGCAATAAATAGGGTCTCGAGGAATTTTCTTTGGTCTATCTAGCCACTTTTTTTTTTAAGGTATCCTATTCTTTTACTTTTCTTCTAATACTATCCACAAATTTAATTATTTAATGTTTTCCTCCAAATTGAATAAAACATGTAAATCTTTTGGACTGTCGGGGCTATTTTAGTAAAATTATTTCATTAACCCCATGTATTTATGCTTGATAGGATAGGTAGATAGCAATAGCATAATATATCACATTTGTTAATATGTAATGGCAGATATAATCTAATAGAATGTGTCTAAATGCACCGTAAAAATCTCCTGGGTATAACACTATAGCCCCATAAACCCTTCAGAAAATTTTGAGTAAAGCGGATTAAGGTGCATGTAGACACATCCAATCATATCCTACTAATATTTCATTTGCACGGTGATAAGAGAAAATCCCATAAATATAATCATCATTAATGAGTCTTGTCAGATAAAAGTAGTTCTTTAAAATGGTTTTGTACGAAACGTCATTCTTGTTGGTGTTTATACTTGCTGACCTCTGGTTGTACAGGATATGTTTGTTGCAGCGAAGGATACAATCACCACCGCAATTGAGTGGGCACTGTCTGAGTTGATTCGGAACCCAGAAGCCATGGCTAGAGCCCGGAATGAGTTGGAAAGAGTTGTAGGGCAGAGAACAAAGGGAGTTAACATGGTGACAGAGAGCCATCTGGTCCACCTCAAGTACCTTCATGCCTGCATCAAAGAGACCCTACGTCTGCATCAAAGAGACCCTACGTCAAGCAGTAGAAGATTGCAAGGTGATGAACTACGTAATTCCAAAGGGTTGTACAGTGATGGTGAATGTTTGGGCCATAGGGAGGGATGCTTCCGTTTGGAGAGATCCAGACAAGTTTTTGCCTGATAAGTTTATGGAGTCTGGCATGGTGGACTACAAGGGGAATGATTTTGAGTTCACCACATTTGGTGCAGGGAGGAGAATTTGTCCAGGAATGCCTCTGGCCACAAGGATGACGTAGCTGATCCTTGCATCATTGATCCACAATTTTGATTGGTCCCTCCCACATGGGATGAAGCCAGAAGAACTTGACATGAGGGAAAGGTTTGGTATTGTTCTGGAGAGGGAGCATCCACTTGTCCTTGTTCCAAAGCCAGCCTAATTGCTAGCTTTGTGATTCTAGGTGTCTGCAAGGCAGCTCAATAAATGGCGCAGGGTTCAAGCTTCATGACCAATCTACACGGGCTCCTAGAAAAGCTATAATCGATCTCTACGTGCCATGCTACTAGTCTTGTGTAGCATGATCACAGGTTTGGTCATAGAGTCGGCACAAAAATATTTCCATCCCTCAATAAATAGCGTGTCTGCCTAAAATGGACACATCGATGATAAAAGTTTGTTGGTGTCCGTCTGTTAAAGCAAAATGAAATAATGTTCTTGGTTCACACAATTATACTCAGTTTTTGGCAACAATGTAGGATCCATAGATAGCATTATGTCGTTTTTAAGTGTTTGATCAAATAACTTATAATCATATTATAAAGCAAGTTGGTGTATTATAGAAAGATGAGATCGTGTCACGTTACATGGAGTTTCAGTCTCCATTGTATTTAATAGATAGCTGATTCACTTCTCATTTTTAGTAGGGTTCACAAGAGGTCTTGTGCACTACTTTTAAGGCATATAAATGCCTTCCACCATCGATGGTTAGTGAGCACAATTTAGACATTAAAGGATATGCTAAGAGCATATGTATAACGATCTATTTTTCGATTACGTTTAACCCAGGTGGGTTAAGGATAATTTGGTAATTTAAGATTAGGGTTAGGGGTTTCATTAGGTGAAATCTCCGTACCTGGGTAGAGCTCGTAGTAACAAGCGTGACGAATCAAACAACACACGAAACGGAGGCCGGGAGCAAAAGCTACTGCCTCGGGAAGCATGCTGTATGGGCGGGGCCCATTCACAAAGAGTGGGATAACCTACCCATGTGTGGCCTTATACCAAAGGGCTAGTCAATACGAGTCCATCGGTACATAGAACGCGCGATACCGACTTCGGGGTAAGAAGATATTACACGTTGAAGTTTAGATAATTTTGGATTAAAATAATATAGAAAAATATTATTTTAATCAAATAGGGACAAATTAGCTGGCATCGTCATGAAGCCAGCGGATGGCGTCAGCCGTGCTGCCCGATGCGCGGTGCGGCGCCGCGTGGCGGGGGGTCCCGCGCGGACGCCGGACGGGGCCCGCATCACAGGCCGGCTCCCGTGCGATGCGCGGGAGCTGCGCGGCGCGGGGCCGGGCCCCATGCGACGCAGGGCACATCCGCGGGACGCTAGCACAGCGCGCGGCCAGCGTGTCGCGCGCGTCCCGGGGGCGTCGCGTACGCCCTCGGCTCTTCCTCTATAAAACCGGATTCCGTTATTTTCCGGGGGAGTTTCTGGACTCGTTTGGAGTCCTTTTTCTTCCGTTCTTGAGGCGTTCCTAGCTAATTCGAGGGTGATCTACGCAATGGCATAGTCTATTCCTCGAGTTGGCACTCCTATAAGGGAGGAACGACCCGGGGTAAGAGGTGGGTCTGTCCGCCACCCTCCTACCCCGAGAGTGAGAGAGAGAGGGCCTGGTGAGAGAGGAGGCTCCATCCTCCGTTACCGGGCCAGGTCAAGGGAAGTGGCCCGATGGAGGGGAGGCTCCGTTCTCTACCGAAGGGCCACGATGTGTGAAGGACACCCCGAGTAGGGGAGGTTCTGTTCGACGCCCACGGGCACAGAAAACGAGATTTTTGGGAAAGGGGAGAGTTGGTCGGATTGTCTTTCGGTGCAAGGTTACGAACGTATGGAGGCTAGGGGATCCACTGTCTTCGGATCTGAAGGGGAGGACGCCCAGAAACGTGCATCCCGAATTCCTCTACTTCGTGGGACATCAGGGGAGTAAGGGTTTCTTACCTCTTATTTTAATTATAGAACGGCATATGCTAGTTATGAGGTGTGTCGTCTCGCTCTGGGTGAGAGAGAAGGGTTGTGTGTGTGTGTTTATATATTGTTATGCTATGCTTATATGCATGATGTGTGCTGTCTCCCTCTGGGTTAGAGAGTGATGGGTTGTGTGTGTGTTTATCTTATGATATGTTTTGCTTATATCCATGATGTGTGCAGTCTCACTCTGGGTTAGAGAGAGACGGGTTGTGTGTGTGTTTATATTATGTTATGCTATGCTTATATGCCATGATGTGTGTTGTCTCACTCTGGGATAGAGAGAGACGTGTTGTGTGTGTGTTCGGCCTTAGCTCAGTGATTGAGCGAGACCTATGATTATGTTCTATCTTACTCTATGATAGAGCAAGACGTGTGATGCATGCAGTCTCGGCTAAGTGATATAGTGAGACATGTGATGTATGTGGTCTCGGCTCAGTGATGGAGCGAGACGTGTGGATGTGATGGTCCTGCTCTAGGATAGAGTGGGGAATGTTGTGATGGTCTTGCTCTGGGGTAGAGTGAGGCGTGTTGTGGTGGTTGTGTGGTGCTCGTCTCTATGATAGAGCGAGATGTGTGTTGCCGGTGTTTTATTGGGTTTTCGTATAACCCCGATTAAATATTCGAGTATACGTATGTGATTTCGAATGGTTTGATGTATGTAGTAGCCAGTAGGCAGAACTACGTCCGGATCCGATCGTATCAGAGTAACATCGTGGATGTTAGCCAATATGTACGTAGGCAACCAACGGCAATGCAACGTTGGCCCGGTCCAAATTAGTTATATAATTAGGCCAGTTCTTGCTTACGCGCAACGGAGCGCTAAAGTTCCGTAGCACGTAGAGGAACGTGAAGACTCTCGCACTCAGAGTGTGCTGCTCATGGTTCTGGGTTTGGTTTTCGTCGATTTTTGGACCCTCGGCCCTGGTCGGTTTGCGGGTCAGGGCGTCACAAATGGTATCGGAGCGTTGTTCTGCCTGCGAGAGAAAAATATTTTAATAATATTTTGATGTGATTCAAATTCAGATTTTTAAATGAGAATTATACTCCGATTGTGATTTTTGTTGTTTTGTGATATCGGAATTAGGGAGAATTCCGATGTGACTGTTCATTCTTTATATCGGAAGTACGAAGAATTCCGATTGTGAACATTTCATTCTTTATGTGTTGTATCAGATTCAAGGTGAATTCCGATTGTGAATGTTCTATCCTACGAATAATTTATTGGATTTAATGTGAACTCCGATTTTATGGATTTTGATTTTAAATCAAAAACGATTTAAAATGTTTGGCTTGCATGTGTTGCAAGGTGTTTGACGTGAACATTGATTTTGGATTTCGAGTCAGGAATTATTTGAAATTTCTGTCTGAGTCAGCTTGATCGGGTTTTATACGAATTCCGATTCTAAATTCAATCGGAAATATGTGTTCTAAAGACTTCAAATTATTTTGATAAAATGTAGAGCTCCCTATGAGGAACCACCAAACGCTCGTGGTATGGGACACGCAGTGTTAGTGGATCACTCTCAGGATAGTTCTGCCAGTGTTTTGAAATAAAATTTAAAAATGTTCATATTTTGAAAGTTCGCCTTCACTTAAGGCGAAGTTATTTTGAAAGCCAATAGCATTCCTGAAGAGGGACTGCCTAACATTTGTGGTATGGGACACGCAATGTGGGTAGACCGCTCTACAGTTGAGTCTGCTGGAAGTTTTATTCTAAACAGTTAATTTCAAACCTTATGTGTTTTGAAAAACGATTTGAAATTATAAAAGTGTCTCAATAGCCAGTAGAATTACTAAGCGGAAACTATCAAACACCCATGTTATGGGACATGTGGCGTAGATGAGTATCCCTTAAGTAAATCCACGCGTATATTGAGACAAAGTTTTAATTTCAAGTCTATTTTGTCTTGGTATGTGGCTTTGAGTTGGGATGTGAACGTAGAATGGTTGTTTTAAGTGGATTTGAATCCTGAGAGTTTGTTGTTATGACGATGTTTTGATCGAGCCAGGTTTATGGCTCTATTTTCAGAAAGAAAATTTTGTTTTCTGAAAATGATTTGGTGCATACGATGGTATGTGAGTGTTGATGTGTTTTGATTTAGTATGAGCCATTTAATGTTTTGGTTTCGTACGGTGATGTGATTTGACTTCGTATGAGCCATTGAATATTTTGGTTTTTGTACAGTGATTTAATTTGAGCTGTTTTAGCATGGATGTTGCTATGTTTGAATGATGTGATGATTATTTCATGGGCTTTCGAACATGAAATAATCATAGAGTGATGATGCCCGCCCAAAAAAATAATCGGCAAGTGGCGCGCGCAGGGTAGAGCATCGTGGGAAAGCTCTGTCCCTATGTGGCCCTCGTTTGCCCCATGAGCGCCGAGGGTAGGCCGTTGGGTATCGCGGCTTGTGTAAGGATGTGATATGTTGTATGTACCACTTGGTGTAGTGGACATATATGTGGATGCCCGCCAAGAAAAATAAATTGGCAAGTGGCGCACACAGGGTAGAGCATCGTGGGAAAGCTTTGTCCCTAAGTGGCCCTCGTTTACCCCATGAGTGCCGAGGGTAGGCCGTAGGGTATCGCGGCTTGTAGATGCCCGCTGAGAAAAATAATCAGCAAGTGGCACGCATAGGGTAGAGCATTGTGGGAAAGCTCTGTCCCTAAGTGGCCTTCGTTTGCCCCATTAGCGTTGAGGGTAGGCCGTTGGGTATCGCAGCTTGTGATTGATTGTACTGTGATGATTATTTCATGGGCTTTCGAACATGAAATAATCATAGTGGGGATGCCCGCCGAGAAAAATAAATCGGCAAGTGGCGTGCGCAGGGTAGAGCATCGTGGGAAAGCTCTGTCCCTAAGTGGCCCTCGTTTGCCCCATGAGCGCCGAGGGTAGGCCGTCGGGTGTCGCAGCTTGTGGTTTTAACTCGAACGCGAGTTTGTGGTTTTGTGTCAAGTGTGAGCTTGTGGTTTTGACTCGGGTGCGAGTCTGTGGATTTTACGAGTTTTGACTCGGGTGTGATCTTGTGGTTTTGACTCGGGTGCGAGTCTGTGGATTTTACGAGTTTTGGCTCAGATGTGATTCTGTGGTTTTGGCTCAAGTGTGAGCTTGTGGAATTGACGTGTTTTGACTCCGCAAATTGATTTATCTGATTTTGATGTAAAAATCAGATTGTGATTCAAGTTGCTTTTCGATATTTAAATTATCGGCATGTTGTTTGTGTTTGCTATCCGATTAAGATCGGATTGTGTGGTGAGGTAAGATTTCTTGGGGCGAATTGCGAGGACGCAATTCATTTAAGGGGGGAAGAATGTAACGACCCGTTTTCCGGTTACGCTTAACCCGGGTGGGTTAAGGGTAATTCGGTAATTTGTGATTAGGGTTAGGGGGTTTTATTAGGTAAAATCACTGTACCTAGGTAGAGCTCATAGTAACAAGCGTGACAAATCAAAGAACGCACAAAACGGAGGCTGAGAGCAAAAGCTATGGCCTCGGGAAGCATGCTGTATGGGCGGGGCCCACACAAAAAGAGCGGGATAACCTACCCATGTGTTGTCCTGCATCAAAGGGCTCGTCAATACGAGTCCATCTGTATGTAGAACGCGCGATTCCGACTTCGGGGTAAGAAGATATCTCGCGTTGAAGTTTAGATAATTTTGGCTTAAAATAATATAGAAAAATATTATTTTAATCAAATAAGGACAGATTAGCTGGCGTCGTCATGATGCCAGTGGCTGGCGTCAGCTGCGCCGCCCAATGTGCGGCACGGTGCCGCGTGGCGGGGGGGCGTGCGGGCCCGCGCGGCAACCCGCGCGACGCGTGGTCACCCACGCAAACGCGAGACGGGGCTCGCATCGCGGGCCGGCTCCCGCGCGATGCGCAGGAGCTGCACGTCGGCCTGCGCAAAATGGGCCCCATCCGAGGGACGCGAGCACAGCACGTGGCCAGCGCATCGCGCACGCTTCCCGGGGGCGTCTCGTATGCCCTCGGCTCTTCCTCTATAAAACCGGATTCCGTTATTTTCCGGGGGAGTTTCTGGACTCGTTTGGAGTTCGTTTTCTTCTGTTCTTGAGGCGTTCCTAGCTAATTCGAGGGTGATCTACGCAATGGCATGGTCTATTCCTCAATTTGGCACTCCTATAAGGGAGGAACGACCGGGGGTAAGAGGTGGCTCTGTCCGCCACCCTCCTACCCCGAGAGTGAGAGAGAGAGGGCCCGGTGAGAGAGGAGGCTTCATCCTCCGTTATCAGGCCAGGTGGAGGGAAGGCTTCGTTCTCCACCGAAGGGCCACGACGTGTGAAGGGCACCCCGAGTAGGGGAGGTTCTGTTCGCCGCCCATGGGCGCAGAAAACGCTATTTCCGGGAAAGGGGAGTGTAACGACCCATTTTTCGGTTACGCTTAACCCGGGTGGGTTAAGGGTAATTTGGTAATTTTGTAATTAAGTGTCAGGGGTTTCAAGGGATGAAACCCCTGTAGATGGGTACAGCTCGGAGTAACGAGCGTGACGAATCAAAGAACGCGTGAAACAGAGGTCGGGAGCAAAAGCTATGGCCTCGAGAAGCGTGCTGCATGAGCGGGGCCCACTCAAAAAGAGCGGGATAACCTACCCATATGTGATTTTGTATCGAAGGGCTCTTCAATACGAGTCCATCGGTATGTAGAACGCACGATTCCGACTTCGGGGTAGGAAGATATCGCGCGTTGAAGTTTAGATAATTTTGGATTAAAATAATATATAAAAATATTATTTTAATCAGATGGGACTGACGCCAGCGGCTGGTGTCAGCCGCGCCGCCCGATGTGAGGCACGGTGCCGCGTGGCGGGCTGACCCACGGGCCCGCACGGTGACACGCGCGGACGTGGGACGGGGCCTGCGTCGCAGGCCAGCTCCAGCGAGACGCGCGGGAGCTGCTCATCGGCCCGAGCGGCGCGGGGCCTGGCCCAGGCCCCGCGCGACGCGGGGCGCGTCTGCGGGATGCAAGCGCAGTGCGTGGTCGTGCGCTTCACACGCGCGGCCAGCGCGTCATGCGCGTCGCAGGCACGCGACGCATGGCGCACTCATGTCCGGGGGCATCTCGTACGCCCTCGGCTACTCCCTATAAATTCCGGACTCCGTTCATTTTTCCGGAGGAGTTTCTGGACTCGTTTGGAGTCCGTTTTCTTCCGTTGTTGGGGCGTTCCTAGCTAATTCGAGGGTGATCTACGCAATGGCATGGTCTATTCCTTGAGTTGGCGCTCCTTTAAGGGAGGAACGGCCCGGGGTAAGAGGTGGCTCTGTCCGCCACCCTCCTACCCCGAGAGTGAGAGAGAGAGGGCCCGGTGAGAGAGGAGGCTCCGTCCTCCGTTACTGGGCCAGGTCCAGGGAAGTGGCCCGATGGAGGGTAGGCTCCGTTCTCCATCGAAGGGCCTTGACATGTGAAGGACACCCCAAGTAGGGGAGGTTCTGTTCGCTGCCCACGGGCGCAGAAAATGAGATTTCCGGGAAAGGGGAGAGTTGGTTGGATTGTCTTTCGGTGCAAGGCGACGAACGTATGGAGGCTAGGGGAGGCTCTGTCCGCTGTCTCCAGATCTAAAGGGGAGGATGCCTAGAAACGAGCTTCCCGAATACTGCTACCCCGTGAGACATCAGGGGAGTAAGAGTTTCTTACCTCCTAGTTTAATGATAACGACATGTGCTAGCTATGAGGTGTGTCGTCTCGCACTGGGTTAGAGAGAGACGGGCTGTGCGTGTATGCCATGTTGTGTGCCGTCTCGCTCTGGGTGAGAGAGAGACGGGTTGTGTGTGTGTGTGTGTTTGTATATTGTTATGCTATGCTTATATGCATGATGTGTGCCGTCTCCCTCTACGTTAGAGAGAGACGGGCTGTGCGTGTGTTATATTATGATATGTGTTGCTTATATGCCATGTTGTGTGCCGTCTCGCTCTAGGTGAGAGAGAGACGGATTGTGTGTGTGTTTATATATTGTTATGCTATGCTTATATGCATGATGTGTGCCGTCTCCCTCTAGGTTAGAGAGAGATAGGTTGTGCGTGTGTTTATATCATGCTATGCTATGCGTGTATGCCATGATGTGTGCCATCTCGTTCTGGGTTAGAGAGAGGCGGGTTGTGCATATATTTATAATATGTTATGCTTATGCTTGTATGCCATGATGTGTGTCGTCTCGCTCTGGGTTAGAGTGAGACATGTTGTGTGTGTGTTCGGTCTCGGCTCAGTGATCAAGCGAGACCTATGATTGTGTTCCATCTCACTCTATGATAGAGCAAGACATGTGATGGTGTGGTCTCGGCTAAGTGATATAGCGAGACGTGTGATGTATGTGGTCTCAGCTCAGTGATGGAGCGAAACGTGTGGATGTGATGATCTTACTCTAGGATAGAGTGGGGAATGTTGTGATGGTCTTGCTCTGGGGTAGAGTGAGGCGTGTTGTGGTGGTTGTGTGGTGCTCGTCTCTATGATAGAGCGAGATGTGTGTTGCCGGTGTTTTATCAGGTTTTCGTATAACCCCGATTAAATATTCGGGTATACGTATGTGATTTCGAATGGTTTGATGTATGTAGTAGCCAGTAGGCAGAATTACATCCGGATCCGATCGTATCGGAGTAACATCGTGGATGTTAACCGATATGTACGTAGGCAACCAACGGCAATGCAACGTTGGCCCGGTCCGAATTAGTTATATAATTAGGCCAGTTCTTGCTTACGCGCAATGGAGCGCTAAAGTTCCATAGCACATAGAGGAACGTGAAGACTCTCACACTCAGAGTGTGCTGCTCATGGTTCTGGGTTTGCTTTTCGTCGATTTCCGGACCCCCGGCCCGGGTCGGTTTGCGGGTCGGGGTGTCACAATATGTCATAAATTGGTAGGGCTCTTTAAATCATCACATGTCATTGATTGAGTTTGATTATAATAACATCTATCACTATGGCTTTAGGATGACCCCCTTACAAGGCTTAAATGAAAGAACATGTTCGCCAACAAATTGGGACGAGGTAGGAGAGTGGTAGTTGCTCAAGTTTGAGTTCACCTGAAAATGTTTGGACAACGTAAAGTGAGCAGACAATAGCTTCAGATAGCCCAAAGTCTATGGAAGAGTTACCTTCATCGAAGGCAAATAAATCTTGAGTATGAGGTTTGCGATCATGCATTTTTATGCATCTTCCTTATAAAGTGAGTTGTATACTTTGGTGTGAGAGGGAAGTTAAGCCCTTAGTGTGAGTCAAAGTATAAAGTATAACTAAGTGGAGATAGTGGATCACTGGATTGCTCCTAACCCTAAAGCTTTAGTAAGTAAATAATTAAGAGATCTAGCTTCTATACGCAACAATTTATTTTAAAACGGAATAAATAAACCCTAATATTTAATCGACATTTATGATCAATTACACCATTAACTCAAACATGCACACCACATAATCACAAGGATTTTTTACATGAAAAATTCAAAATAGGGTAAAAAACTACAACAACCTCAACTAAGGCTAAATCAATACACTAGAATGACATAAAACTTGCAAGACACAAAATAACTAGCCAAACTCTAGACTTGACACATACTCTTTTTTTTAATTGTCTCTTATTGTTAGCCTTTAATTCTTCCTCCTTAAATCCTTAAAACTTTAGCTCTTCATGTTTTGTTCTTCTTCTTCTTTTTCTAGGAACACAAACAAAAACTCATTTTTTTATTGATTTACCTCTCAAGATTCTTCAACTCCCTTTAAAGAATTTTGCTGACTTTCCTCTAATATTTGCTATATGAAATATTCTCACTTTAGTTGTGCATCAACATGAATTTACCATGAATAATTACTTCAAGCTCTTTGTGAATTCTCACGGAAAACAATGTGCAAAAGCATCTCATTTCTTCTCTAATGTTTTCTAGGTTTTCCTCTCTTCATATTCGTCATACCTAAGCCTTTATATAGGTCTCCAAGTTAAACAAGCTCTTTGACTTGAATTAAGAATGAGTTCTCTTCCAAAAAAACTTATCTTAAATAAGGAATCCATAAAGTAAATTAAATAAGTCCATTACATATCCATCACATAATCTGTTTCAAAATACATCTCATAGTCAAATAAAACATAAAATGCAATGAAAGAGGTTTAACAACAAGAATACATTACAAAGTGAAAAAGAAAAATAGTATCAAGCATCTCCAGCATCATCATCCACATCAGATTACTTCCCCTCACTCTAAGCTCTTGGAAGTCGTTTGTAAAACATTTGTCTAACATCTGTAAGACCCTGAAGTACCTCATCCCTAAATGCACTAAATTCTGCATGTGTAATACCCCGACCAAGACCAAGACCATGGTGTTCGGAAAACAAAATCAAAGTAAATTAATTTTTTTCATAAAAACCGAAACTAAGACCAATCAGGGGCCGCAGATTCTATGTGTGAGAGTCATAACGTTCTTCTACACACTATAGAGCTTTAGCGCTCCGTTATGTGTAAGATAGAACAAACTTAATTTTATAACTAATTTGAATCGGGCTAACGTGGCCTTGTTGTTCGTTACCTACGTACATATTGGATAACATCCACGATGTTATTCCAATATGATCGGATCCTAACGTAGTTTTGCCTTACAGTTAATACATACATCACGCATCACAAAATCATATACATTACAATACGTATAACCTTATATCAGAATAAATCATTAAGAATCAAATGAAAATCTCATAAATCATCGGAGTCAAACGTAAGCTAATAAATCACTAAAATCATACATCTCACTCTATCACATAGCGGAATCATACATCTCACTCATATTTGATCCTATCCGGCCATATTAGATCATACTGGAGCATATTAGATCAAACAAAGCATTTCAGAGTAGATCAAATCAAAGCAGAGCATATCATAATATATCAAATCATAGCAAATCATATATCTTAATTAATTTATTAATGTCACTAATTAAGATACACATGCATATAAGTCATATTAAATCAGAAAGTCTGAAACACTTACTCCCTTGTTGTTTTGAAGTAACAGCGTTAAAAGTTGCTTGTTTCCTCAGGGCGTCGTCTCATTCAAGTCTGGAGATTGCAGGCAAAACCTCCTCTAGCTCCACAATATTTTTCTCATTGCGTCTGAAAGCAGCGGACATCACCTCTCTTTAACTCAGGATGTTTCTCTCTTTACAGCCCGAAGGTGATGGACATAACTTCCCCTTAACCCAGGACATTTTACACTTCTTGCGCCTGTAGGCGGTGGATAGGACCACCCCTACCCAAAGACACTTCTCTCTTTATGCGCCTGTAGGCGACAGACAGGCCTTCCCCTTACCGGAAGACTCTTTCCTCTTTCTAAGCACATAAGTTGTAGACATAACCCCCCTTAACACAGAGATGTTTCTCTCACTACGAGGCCCTTCAGTGGAGGATAGAGCCTCCCCTACTCTTGGTTACTTTTCTCGTTGTGGCCCTACAATGGAGGAAGTTGCTTCCTCTTGCTCCGGACCACTTCTATCTCTTTGGGGCTCGAGGGCGACGAGCAAAGGCTCCTCTTGCTCTGAGATGTTCCTACCTTTTATGGTCACAAACTTGAGGAATGGATGTTTCTATTGCATCTAAGAATGTCTCATAATGAGCCAAAAAACTCTCCTAAAAGATTAGATGGAGTTTCAAATTTATAGTGAAGACTTACAAACAAACGGGAAAAAAAGCACACATACCATATGGTGCATGCTCGAGAGGCGGTGCCTCGTGAGGAGTGCACATAATGTGCTTGTTCATGCACAGCGCACATAGCTCTACACAAGGACAACACGTGATACTTTGGTCCTCACAGGCCCATAGTGTGTCCCGCAACGTTCGCATGACCTGCAAGGTGTCCCGCGACACGGCGAGGCTCAAGCTACTAGCATTATCGTGATGCCAACAGTTTTGTCCTTTTCTCAATCTTTTAATTAAATTTTTAATGAACTACTATCCTAATTTCAAAATGCGATATTTTCTTAACCTGATGTTGAAATCACACGTTCTTGGCACCGATGGACTCATATCGAAGAGCCCTTTAAACTAGACATCATATGAGTAGGTTATCTTATACTTTTCAAGCGGGTCTTGCATGTGTGGCATGCTTCCAAAGGTCATAATTTTTGTTCTCAATCTCCGTTTTGCATGTTCTTTAATTCGTTATATTCGTTACTTCGAGTTCTAACCAAATATAGAGATGTCATCTATGCAAAGCCCCCAAAAATTAACTAAAAATTATATAATTACCCCTAATCTCTCAGGTTAGATGTAATAAAAAAATGGGCCATTACATTATATCACATGTTGGTCAAGCTAGACATGTTGGGCTTGTGACAACCTAGATTTGAGGTAAGTTATACTTTTGGAATTTTTATATTTAGAACATTATTTTGAATGTGGAACCTTAATGAATGTTGTAGAACTCTAGAAACCGAACTTAAAGGTTTTTGAAACACTTGATTCGGAGGTAGTGGCCGTATGTAGCGATCATGGAAGCGCACATCATAAGCGGGCCCATGATGAAACTACGGTAAAACCTATCCTTGAGTGGTCTTATTTCGAAGGGCTCGTCGATACGAGTCAATCGGTACCAAGAACGTAAAATTCCAATATATAGGTAAAAAGTTAGAGCAATTTAAAGTTTTGGAAAAAAGAAAAAAAATATAATATTTTAATGTGGGCTGACGCAAGCATTGCGTCGCCTCACGCTGACCCGCGTGACGCGTGACGTCGCTCGGTTTGACCGTGCAACATGGCGTCGCGCCGTTCGCTGAGGGCGGCGGGCCCGTGCCGCACGGTGATCCGCACAGCGCGCAGATCTGCATGGCCCGCAGCGCGGGCCACACATGCGGACCGCGCGGTTTGCGCATCCGTGCGCGCACCATGGCACCGCGTGACACGCGCGGTTTGGCACGTCGGTTCCATGCAGTTCCGCCGTCCGCTGCGCGACGCGTGTCAGACACGCGTCGCGCATCAGTTCAGCCCCAATCCCTATATATACCCCTTTTTTTACTTCACTATTCACTTCTACCTCCAGTAAAAACTTCTGACTCTCCGTTCTGAACTATTTTAAGTCCGATTCAACCCATTTCAAAGGCATTCTTAACTAAAGCGATAGTGTCGGACGCTGTGACGGGACCAGATTTTCTATATCAGCTCTCTACGACCACGAACTTTCTACTCCAACCGTAAGGTAGGGGGTCTTAAACTCTAGCTTATGCTCTGCTTATATGCTCTAGTTTTTATGTGCTGTTTTATTTCGTTATGCTCATATGCTTGAGTTTTCTGAGAAATGTCATATGCATGATATGTTTTACATACCCTGAGTTTTTGCCAGGGTATTTACGTTTTCCGAATAATTTTGGGGTTAAACGTTGAATTATAATATTTCTGGATACCTACCGAGGAAATGATAGGTATATGGCGCGCGCATATAGGTATGGAGTATCATGGGAAAACTCCTGCCTTCTGAGCTTCCTGTTGCCCCATGAGCACCAGAGGAACGTCATTCGGTATCACAGCTCTGGATTTATCGTCATCGGACGAATTGGTGTTTTTCAAAATTATTTTGAATTTGTTCTGAAAAAAAATAAAATTATTATAATCTTTTGCTTAGCATTAAATTAGATTTTAATTCCATCTACTGAGTATAAAAATACTCACCCACCCACAGACTCTACAGGTAGTAAAACCATCCCGGAGGGGTCAACCGAAGAATTATCTGTTTAGTCTCTTTTAAATACTTTTCAACCTCTGTAATATTATGTGTTTAGGCTTGGCTTGTATTTTGTAATTCTGTAATATGATCGCTCTACATACAGTGTACTCTGGACTGGGTCCTAATTTTCTACTATGTTATATGTAATATTTTAGTTGTGCTCAACTCCAAAATTCCCCTGTCTTATGTCGACTTATGTTTTTGATCCATACGACGGACCGTCACGTTCGGTTTCACGTGCGATGTAACACGTGCCGAGCGAAATAATAATTACGCTAATTATGACGTGTATTATTTTCTGACGGTCGCCACAGGGCTGGCTCATCTGTTGGTAGTAGTAACTCCTCTAGATCTCCATCATGTCCCCTGTTATGAGACATCATACATCAACCTACAACATCTATATGTGTCATCCTAACCATTGTCAGCTCACCTTGTGAGATTCTAACATGAAATGAAGTAAATATCCTGCAAAGAATATAAGGAGATGGTAGTATCTCATCCATATGTCCATGCAAAAATGTCATAATCCGACAAAAAATAATTGACAGTAGATATAACTCTAACTTTGGATGTGCAAGAAGATAAAAGAATCGTAGTCATCGTGTGGTCAACTCTCTCATTCCTAGCACTCCAGATGTCATACTTGGCAATGATATGCAGCAAACAAAAATTGGCAATCATAGAATGTGCAAGAAGTGAAACATCAAGCTCTCTACCTCTGGGAAGTCCAATCAATCTCCCAGTAAACTAATTGTCCAATGAAAAGATATATCCAACAAAGTATGGATAAGTGAGTGGTCTCCTCTCACATTGAATAACATATGCAATGACTTGAGGTGAAATCCACACTTGTGTGCCTTTTGCTACTCCTACTAGTGAGTTATAATCATCCAGTCTAAGGGGTGAATATCATTATCTGACTAGACGAGTGTATATAGGCTGATATGAGGTAGAGATCGTCCTAAAGTAATCCATCTAGTATGGGCGAGCCTCTATTCAATCTATGGAATTCTCTAAAGGCATATGGACTAAACTACTGTAACAACTCGATTTTTGAAAATATACTTTGAGGGCCGACATTATGTTTTCAGGCCCAACAAATTGTTTTACTTATTTTTTAAGTAATTTTGATCCATAATCCCTTAAAGAACCTTTTAGACTATTTGTAGGTCTCAAAGAGACGATTGTAATAAACCCAACACATAAATCTGACATAGGGATCCAAGTTTAATAGTACGAAGAATGCATGAATCCGAGTTCAGGGTATAGAGTTATTGTTATTGAAAGTATGAGAAATCATTTTGTTTTTTTTAAATTAAAATTTACATAAGAAGAGCTAATGCCAGCTTTGGCTTGGCACCACTGGTCAGGCCTATAGTGTGCAGGACCCAAACACTGGCTAGGCTTGCAGCGCACAGGCTAGCCTATGCCTATGTAGTTGTCTGTGCAAGCAATAGCTTGGCTTGCCTTGATGGCAGGCCAACTGTTTGATGCGCACCAATTGGCGTGCAACCAACGGCCCACTTTTTCTATAAATAGAGTAGGGGGAGGGGTTCCAATTCACCCCATACCCCTATGCTCTCATCTCTTCTGGTTTATGCCCACACTTAAAACTTCAAACCTCTATTTCTATGTCGTTTCTATCCTGATTTCCTCCGTCCAAAAAATAATCCTAGCTAATTCAAGGGCACCCTACGTCGTAAGGGGGTCTATTTTTCAAGTTAACTTTTCTAAAGGAGGGAAATGGCCTTGGGCAAGATGAAGCCCCGTTTTCCACTCGCAAGCGATATGCAGAGATTGTCCTAGCGCTAGGGGAGGCTCTACCCGTCGCACTCGAGCTAAAAGTAGAGACTATCCCAATGCAAGGGGAAGTGTTGCCCTCCAATCTTAAGCCTAGAATGAGTGATGGCTTCACTACCACCCGCCTTTCGGAGGAGGTCCAATAGCGAGGGTAGGTAGTTCTAAATCCTAATTTTGTGCTAGCTCTATTTTTCAAAATTCTTTTAAGTTGTAAATGAGTTTTACTTTGAAAGTGATAGATTTTATAGTACTGTTTAGGGGTCAGACAAATGTCTACCCCTTAATTAGGCTTGAAAATTCTTCAAGTATTCCGATTGTTTTAAATTTCAAATTTTGAATGGTAGTTCTTCGACACACAAACTAAGAACTATCAAAGTTGATCACTCTTAGATATTGCCAAATGAGGCTTATAACTCAGGAGTTGGGGTGTTATGGGAAAACCCCTCTATTTCTGATCTTGTTACCCCAAGAGCACAGGTGTGTGTCGTTTTATTATCAGTAGCTTTCTATGAATTATATGTATTTGTCTTAAGTCCTCCAAAAGACTTGACTTTAACTTCTAAGTCAACAATTTGAAATTTGATTTATTTAAATTTTGTTTCATCATGTTAGTAGAATTTAGTACTACCATTTGGGCATGAACTTTATACTCACCCACCTTGAGATATTGTTGGTGTAGACCATAAGTCTAAGGTTGTAGTGGAATGGTCTTTGGAAAACTAAATGCCTATGCTTTGAATTTTGTTTAATGTTTTTTTGCTTACACTATATATTTATACTGACATAATGTTGTGGAACATGTCACTTTTTTAAAAAATTCTATACATTTGTAAATTAATATATTTATAAGGGTTACTTATTTATGCACGGTTGATCTGGACCTCTCCTTGATTACAAATTTATGGGATTTTGACTTTTAAGTTAATCTAAAAATTGGGGTATAAAAACTACACTCGTAGCGAATAGGTCTAACCTTATCTCCCATATTAGATGATGCACTATGGTCACCTGAACTTGAATTACACGTAACTTTCTGCTTCTTTGCTCAAACCATCTAAATTTAATTATAAAGAAATAAACCTAGGTCTAAATATCACTAGGAACTAATCATAAGACATAAATAAAGATCTGGAATTTCAAAAATAATTGAAATGTGCATTAAAATTTTGATTTTTGAAATTAAATAAATCCCTAGGAATTTTCTATGTTTAATTGTCTTCAAATTTTGATACAAGGTAGATATCAATTACTAGAACTAAAGTCATAACTGGATCTACACCTAATTAAGATAAAAATATTTAATTTTGAAAAACCCTCAAATTTACATAAAAACATGAAACCGAATAGATTTTTTGTAAAATCTCAAAAACCAACTTTTGAAAGTACATAGAATTTTGTAGACACGTAGATGAAGCTTTTTCTAGCAATCCTATATGTTCAAAAATTATTGAAAACCTGTAAAACTTGACTAGAAATAAAAAATTTGTTTTAGAACTCACAGTTGCTACAACAAAAAGCTTTAATAGGCAAAATATGATGTTTTCTTGCTCAAACTTAACTTAAATTGCCTTATCTCCCTTTTTTGCTCTACCCCGGAGAGTTTGGAGTGAAATGAAGGTGATTAAGGGTTCATCCATTTTTTAAAATAGTGTTTGGGGTGGGAAAACATGACTAGCAATCTATCGCTCTGGGAACGATAGATCGATCTTGAGAAAAATCTATATTTAAAATTTTTGAAAATTAAGAAAATTGAGAAAATTTTAAAAAATTCAAAAATATTTCCAATAAATTCCTAAAAATATTTCAAGATTTTTGCATTGAAATAAGATTTTTTTGACAGAGAGAACTTGAATTAAAAATTAAACATTAAAAAAAGCACAGTTGAGCTCCTTTTTATAATATTTTAATTAATTTTTATTTAATTTAAGTGCATCCATAGATTATATTTATTAATACCTTACCTTAAGTTAGTTGACTCCATTAGTATGTGATTGTCAATTTTATTTTCTTCTTTTTGACACTATAACTCTCTTTTATTATGTTTTGATGAAACCATCGACCGATGTTTTTATCTTTTAATCTTGAATCTTGCAAGATTAATCTTATTTAAATTGAGACAAATATAGTCATACCCTAGTAAAGTTAAAGTTCTCATATTTTGACTCACTTTAGCAAGAATTTATGTACATTATCTTCAAAGAAAATAGAAAAGTAAAAGCTCAATAAGTATATGCTCATGCCTTTTTATGAGCTATGTTATTTTTACCTTAAATCAGTTTTTTAAGGCTTGGTTTTTTCTGAATCCTTTTTACTTACAATATTTTTTTTCTTATTCATTTTTCTTGATGTCAAATGGTTGGGAGCTTCACACTAGCCTAGGCCGGCCTTAGTAAGTAACCCTTCCCCATCATCTTTATGAAGAAGATTTCATTTGAATAAAAGGTATTTAAGTCTATAAGACTTATAAATATTGAAATACATTACATGAAACTTTCTTCTTTTGAATTCTAAATAGAAATATAACCAGAGATCATCTAATTTTATCACTTAGACTCCACTAGAATCCAAATGCCTAAGTTAACTTATATTTAAGAATTTTCTCTTAATATTCATACATAAAAGTGACTTGCATCTTAACATGATATGTACAAATTTAAAAAAAAGAAGAAAATTGAAACAATAAAAAAATCAAATCGATTTTCACTCTCCTTAGTGTATCCTTCTCTTTGTTATGGTATATATAACCACAAATAATGTTATTTTTTAGCTTAAAAGAAAATTAATTTCATTATGTCTTAAGAGATGTACCAAAAATAAAATCAAAGCCAAATGCAAAAAGAAGCAAAATATACAACTTTTTTCGTGTTTTTTATTATATTCCTTTTTTGTTGTTTTTTTTCAATTTTAAAACTTGAATTAAATATATAAAAATAAAACAAATTACAATAAAAACTAAAACATGGGTTGTCCAAAAGATTAAAAGAATTAAATCATGGACAAAAATTTAAACCTCTTTACTTAGAGATAGCAAGTTCGTTAGCTTTGCCTAACCAACTTATCCTTACGCAATCTAAAGTGTTCTTCCATACTCTTCCTAATAGATCTTTCAGTGAAGATAAATGTTCCTCACCCACACTTTCTTTATTTTCTTTTCAAACAATTGGTGGGGTAGTTTACAGATCACATGGGTAATATGCTTCTTCTCCTTCTTCTTAGACCTAAGTTTGAAATGATGATTCTTTGGGCATTCTCTTCTAGTATGAAAATTACTATGGTATATATCACACAGTCCCATAATACTAGAACCTATCCTCACTCATTTCCCTTTTGACCTAGGTAAGTTGGTCATTGTCTTAGGTTATTTGTCATTCTCTTTGGCCTTCACAAAGATAGTAGGTTTTGTTAATGACTCAAACAATTCCTAAAATCTAAACCCATCGTGTTAGTTTGATCAATGCTCAAAATGACCAACTTCTTCTTCCCACTCTTGAATCCATCAAATTTCTCTTTAGACTACATAAGTTCTTTATTGAGAACACTACACTTCTCATTCTCATTCTTAAGGTCACTTGCTTCTCTCTCAAGTTTAATGTTCAACTCCACTAACCTATTTGCCCCATGAGAAAATAAAACAAACTCATCATCTTTCCTTTTTAATTCTCTCTTAAGGTTTTTGGTTTTTCTAGTCAAAACTAAGAATTGTTAGAGGAACCCTTTGTACTCATCTGAATCAAAGTTACACTAAATTCTCTTCAAGAGAAATAAATTCATGAGACTCTTTACCAAAACTATCTTCCTTCATACTTACATAAAAAGCAATATAATTGCACATCTCATTTTCATGAAAAGAATTCTCATTAAAGCAAGTTGCCTAAAGCACATTGCCCTTCTCTTGTTATCAAACCACTTTGATTTCCTTGGCTTATCATCAGAATCTTTCTCAAGATTATTGCTAGGATAATTAGTAAAAAATGACCAAACTTACCACATTCAAAACACTTTATATTCTTATTGTCTTGTTTGTTTTGCCTCTTATCTTTCCTATCCCCTTATCCATTCCTTAAATTTTGACCCTTATTCCTAAACCTAAAGTTATTAGATTTCATAAATTTCTTGACGTTTTTTGCTAACAAGAACATTAATTCTTCATCATCTTCATATTCTTTGTATTTTTCTAAGGTGTTCAAAGCTTCTTATTTTTTAAAAAGTTCTCTTAGATGCTTTAAGGTCAGTTTATTTCTTCTTCTATTTTTTAAACATTTTTTTCTTATTTTCATAAAATTCTTCTTGTATCTCAAAGCTTCTAAGTTTCCCAATAAGTTCCTTAATGCCTAAGGTGTCTATCTTTTTAGATTTATTAATTGTTGTCACCTTAATTTCAAATTTTGATGATAAGAACCCTAACAATTTTCCCACAACTAGGTAATTAGGAATGGGCTCTCCTAATTAATCACTTGTGTTAACTGTGTCCAATATCGTAGAATAAAACTTAGAAATCATTTCATCTTCACTAATTATCATGTTTTAAAATTCACGGGTAAGCATCTATAACTTACACACTTTGATAGCTTCAGTTCCTTTATTATAATTCACAAGTTTTTCCCATGCAACCTTAGCGGATGTTCAATTTGATATTAACCTATGTTGTGAATTTCCTATGGCATTTAATAATACATTAAGGGCCTTACTATTTTGATTTACAACTTTTGTTTTATTTTCCTCCCATTCACTCCTAGTTTTTTTAAATTAAATTTTCATCTTTGTCTTTGGTCATTAGAGGATTCCAACATTTAATCACTGTTTTCCAAAAATTGCCATCAAGCACTTGATAAAAGCTATCATATTATTCTTCTAATATGAAAAGTTTTGAACATAAAAAAATAGTAGACAATTCATAGGATTTTTCAAATCTCTATATTTATTTATTGAATTATTTGACCCAACTATTAACATAAAACAAACTTAAACAACCCAAGCAACAATTTTTAGGCACTCAAAGCAAGGAGAAATATATGAATAAGCAAAAACACTAATTACCGCACAAACTCAGCAAGATTAACAAGTAATTCTAAGAGAAAAATAAGTAAACTAAGCAGAATTAAAATATTAAACCCTAACAAAAGATAAATAATACTAGAAATCAAAATTAAAGAAGATTAAGCAAACTTATGCCTAGCATACAAAAGCTGATTGATAGCATGAATCAAACTCAATTTTTTAACAGAAATCCTTAGTTACCACTTGAAGGTTAATATCCAACAGATAGTGATAGTGGATCACTAGATTGTTCCTAACCCTAGTACTTTACTAAGAAAGAAATTAAGAGATCTAGCCCCTATGTGTAGGAATTTGTTTTAAACTGGAATAGACAAACCCTATCTAATCATCATTCATGATCAATGAAACCATTAAATTAAGCATGCACACCACACAATCACACAATAATTTTATGTGAAAACCCCAACTAGGGTAAAAAACCACAACAGCCTCAACCAAGGTTAAATCAATATATTAGAACGATATAGAGCTTACAAGACACAAAATAACCAACCAACCTCTAAACTTGACACAAAGTCCTTTATTTAATCTTCTCTTACTCTTGGCTTTCAATTCCTCCTCCTTGAATCCTTGAAGTTTTCCCTCTTTGTATTTTGTTCTTCATCTTCTTCTTCTAGCAACTCAAACAAAAACACCTTTCTTGTTTGTTGATTTACCTCTTGAGATTCTTCTACTCCCGTTGAAGAATTTTGCTGACTCTCCTCTAACATTTACATTTACTATGTGAAATCTTCTTACTTTAATTGTACCATGAATAATTTTTTCAAGCTCTTTGTGAATTCTCTAAGAAAACAATGCATAAAAGAATCTTCTTTCTTCTCTAACATTTTCTAGGTTTCCCTCTCTTCAAATTCTTTATACCTAAGCTTATAGATAGGTCTCTAAGTTGAACAAGCTCTTTGACTTCAACTAGGAATGAATTATTTTTGGGAAAGACTTATCTTAAGTAACTAAAACTGCTAGCAATTGATTGTTCCAAATAGTGATTGATCATTTACTATTTTCCTATGGCACGATTCTTAATCAATCAATCGGTCTATGAAGTAATTTATTGATAAACTCTCAGATTAATTAAACAAAGGGCCATTTTAGGTGCCAATCAATTGTTTCTTCCTATGTTTTGTCTAGCAATCGATCGATGATACTATTCAATGATAGTTTTACCCTTTTACCTTGAATCCATTTGAAACCTCCAAAATCACTTCTAAAACTTCTCCAAGTGACTTTTGTATGAGTTAAAGCAGCCATTGAGAAGAACTTCAAGAAGTACATGTGAAGGGTTATATGAATAGATGACACCTTCTTGAAAAGAAGCTACAAAGGTGTAACGCCCGAGATTTTTCACACATTTTCCTTAAAATTCACGGAAAATTTTTGCAATATAACGTCTATAAATCGGAGGAAAAATGACGAAACCAAAACCTGATAAAACAGTTTATAATTTAAAACTGTAAACATCCACATACGGTCAATCATCGTACGGCCAAAGCAAATATCCTCAGGCGCTACTCGAAAACAACCATACGAATAAATTTGCTATGATCATAGACTTTTAAATACAAATCACTCTCCCAGGCATCCCTGAGTACAAGTCCCATAACAGTCCACTGACTGATCCAAATGAAAGTCCAGAATAAACATCTTGTGTTCTCATCTCACCCAATACAACAGATCGTGGCACAAATAAACTCGCAGAGAGTCAAGCAGATACCTGAGTCAACGGGAATCAATCCACTGCTGAAACAAGCGTCCATCTCCAGGAGCTCTCCGCACAACCTGCAAAACCTCCCGTGCAACGGGGCTAAAAGAAGTAGGGTGAGTATTTTCATACTCAGTAGGAAAATACCCAGTAGGGGAAACCCCAAACGGTGAACTCACAAGTTCATAATCACATGCGTCATGCAACTCAAACATGAAGCAGTCAACATAATATAATCATATCGTGCACATACGCATATGATCATACCAAAGGCACCATCGTGCCAAAATCATACCAAGGCACCATCGTGCCAAAATCATACCAAGGCACCATCATGCCAAAATCATACCAAGGCACCATCATGCCAAAATCATACTATCCAATCAACTTACACAAGCACCCTTATCCAGGGTCATACAACTTACACAAATACCCTTATCCAGGGTCATACAAACTTATACCACCGTACGCTTACTCATACAGCTTACACAAACTTGTACGACCTTACTCGTACAATCAGACTTGTACGACCGTACTCGTACAGTCTGCACAAAATCATACTTACTGTCTTACTCAGAAACACATTCTCACAATCGTGCTCAAACTCTTACAGTCGTGCTCATACACATACGCTTATAGTCCTGCTCATACACACTCTTACAGTCCTGCTCATACACACTCTTACAGTCCTACTCATACTCATATGCTTACGGTCGTACTCATACACACTCTTACAGTCGTACTTACACTCTTACAGTCTTACTCCTACTCATACACTTACAGTCCTACTCATACACACTCTTACAGTCGTACTCGTACACATAATCGTACACATATCAACGACCACTGAAGCTCATTACAACTAATAAACTCCAGCGTCGAAATGGAAAAGAATGTCACTGGGTCAACACCTTAACCTCCGGGGAGTGACTAGACGCCATGGACTTTTCCGAAGGTAAGGCACATCAATGCTCATGGGGCACTGGATCAAACAGGTAAGAGTAGATCCATGATACTACTTACCTGAGCGCGCAAACATAAACACCCACACATAAGGGGTCATACAGTTGCCCACCATAATGGGTCTTATAGTGCCATAGAATCGCCCACCATAATGGGTCTTATAGTGCCAGAGAATTGCCCACCATAATGGGTCTTATAGTACCATTGCCACTCTTGGGCAAAAAACATACAGTGCCACTTGGGCAGAAACATACAGTGCCACTCTTGGGCGGAAACATACAACGCTCTCAACAGAGCATCAAACGTCTGGGCTTACACAGCACACAGACCAAATCAGAAACATACGTCGCTCTCAGCAGAGCATCAGACGTTTGGGCTTCATACAGCACGCAGACAAAGTCAGAAATGTACATCGCTCTCAACAGAGCATCAATCGTCTGGGCTTATACAGCACGCAGACCAAATCAAAACAACATCGCTCTCAGCAGAGCATCAGATGTCCGGTGCCCTATACAGCACACAGACAACATCCCGCAGGATAAACACCATGGCAAGACATGATAAATGCTCGGCCGACTCATTAGCGGCCAGCTCAAACACGGAACTTAATCCGTCGAACCCTCAGGTCTCAAACTCACAACGCTATCATTAGTTGTGCTTATAATTCAAGTTTGAATTAAGTATATTATGCGGTACAATTATGCCACACAAACTCACAGTCCTCGACTGGTCAAACTGAAGCTGAGCCCAATCCGAAACCCAAGTTCGTCAGGGCAGCAGACTTCACTTACCCGTCCACATCATGGACAAAACTCATCGTACAACAAACCCTTACAGTCTTACACACTTCGCCATCCATCTTATGGCCAAATCCTCTTACACTGACATCCTCAAATAATGCTCCTCAGAGCCAACCCAGTTGTTGCCCTCTTACTTATATCTCACTTATTATACTTATTTTTCACTTCATAATCTGTACGTTATGTTTGTACAATTATGAACACTCTTACTGTCTGACAAATGCCCAACACACAATCCACCCCAAACTGATCCATTCTAATCCTTGCCCGCCATACTCATATCCTCTGTCATACGCTTACACAACCGCATCCAAGACCAGACTAAGCATCTGTCATCTCTTACTGTCCATCGCCCATACCTCTGCCCACAAACACATACGCACATCCAAAGCATAGGCAAAATGCCATCATACATACGTATGTCTCACACATACGTACAACATACACATACGGTCATACATACATAACTTACAAACATGCACGCTAGCCATCACTAGCACATGCATACTTTCATACATATGTCAAACATGCACGCTAGCCATCACTAGCACATGCATATATCAAACGTACATGCTAGTCATCACTAGTACATGCACACACATTCATACATACTTCAAACATGCATGCTAGCCATCACTAGCACATGCATAGACATTCATACATACTCCAAACATGCACGCTAGCCATCACTAGCACATGCATAATTCATACATACTCCAAACATGCACGCTAGCCATCACTAGCGCATGCATACACATTCATACAAACTTCAACATGCACGCTAGCCATCACTAGCACATGCATAACCCATTCGTAGCATACTGACATATTTGCTAGCCATCGCCAGCGCATACATAATCCGCATCCATAAAACATGCATACGTCTCATGCATATCAATCATACCATACAATCATGCTTACACGCACCTCATGCAATCGGATCGTTACTTAACATCCAAGCATGGAATCATACAATCCTAGCATGCTGCTACTCATTCAAAGCATGCTTCATGAATTTACGAGTTCAAAGCTCCCCTACCTCGTAATCATGACGTTCGATGGCGAGCACACGACGGTGGCAGCGTCGGTGGCGGAGTTGGCGGTCAAAACTGTTGCCTGGCTGAGAGAGCTGTTGTCCCGAGGGTTTTAGGATGCGCCGGAACTGGTCACGGCCAAACAGGGTGTCAGAAATCAATGCGGTAAAACCCGCGATCCACGGCGGCACACTAGGGTGGCCGGGAGAAATATCGTGCCAACATAAGTGGCGGTGCGATCAGATGTCAAAGGTGTACACTCTAAAGATCGGCCGGTGGCTAAAACGTGCTCAGCCGGCCACAAAGACATCGAAATCGGCCGTGGACAGCACCCAACGGCAACGATTCTGATCAACAAAGGCCCACATAAGGGCGGAGAGCGTGGAGCAATGCTCGAGAATCAAAGGAGAGGTGGAGGACGGCTCTAGTGGTCAACTCCACTCGGTGGCAAAGCCAACCGATGGTTAGGCGGCACGAATGCGGCGCCTAAACCCAGAAGTACACGCGTGGCTACATGTGCACGCGGCCTAAAGGAGCGGGGGAGAGGGCTGAAAAGAGGCAACCCAGGGCCCACAAAATCCAACAGGGCTAAGGCCCTAACGGTGGCCAATCTAAGCGGCGACATCGCTGATCGCCACCCACAACCAATACCCATGGTGCGGGCGGCTGTGCCTCTCGCACGGTATAGGGCAATGACAAGCGGCCCATTCCGGGCGGAGTGTATAATTGGGTCAATCAGGGCTGACCCTCACTGTCGCCGAGCCGGGGTAGAGCCCACGATGGCCAAATGGCCCATAACTCGCCGATGCCAACGACCCGAGACGCACCCAAAGCGTCTAATCGGGCGGAGCAAGGCAATAGGGGCGAGGCGGGGTCGGAAACAGCAACCCCCTACCGACACTGGGTCGAGGTAGGCTGGACGGAGCCCATCCGGTGGCCGGACGACGATCGGAAACACACCGGCGTCCAAAACATCCCACGGACAGTGAGAAGCAAATAGTAACAAAAACCAGACCAAAAGATCGGTAGCTCACCACGGAGCGAAGAAAGCATGGCGGCGGCTCCAGCTAGTGTCTATGGGTTCCTAGCGGCCAACTAAACATAAGTCTAGTTGAGAGCGGCAGCAAACGATGTCAAAATCGTACACCCATAATGCAAAAACGGGATTGAAGGAGAGAAAACCCGAAAAAAAGTTCGGTACCTCGTGGAGGAGCGAAGAGGCCGTGGTGGCGGTCATAGCCGGTACCTATGGACTCGTGGCGGTGAGGCAAAGCGGATCCTGACAAGAACCACCAGAATCCAACGACGGAGGAGGGAGAACAGAGCAACCAGATATGCCCTCGGGTTTTCTCTTCTCCTCTCTGGACGTCATTTTTTCCTTCTGTAAGTTTCTGGAACGAAACTTACTGAAGATGGCTTTATAAGCCGTGATTTTACTATTCACCTTTTTTATTTTTACATCTATGTCCCCAATGCGCGTTAACTCACTGGTTACGCGCTATAGCTCCAAACTTCGCGCTGTAAGCGCGCAGCGAGGCCTGTGGCCCACGACTAAGCCCCACACCCAACTCTATGGGTATAAATACGAAGGAAATACACAAATACATATATGCTGAAACGTCACATTTTCCTTCCGAAAATGACCAAAAAAATCCCAAAAAATCGTAGAAAAATCAGGGACCTTACAAAAGGGACGTTGTTTGTGATATCCACTTTGGATTGAAATAACCATATATACCAAATTGCTTGTGCTATCGGAGAAAGAGAGAATAATGATGAATGGGTTGGGTCCTTGTGCATTTGGAAACCCAGCTTGGTTATTTGAAGGGTCTTGTGATAATTTCTATTTGGCACATAACAATAACATCACAAGTTGCTAGATATTTTCCATATGCCGCACATGGATAGTGTGTATTTCACATATCTCAAAACATGTTTGCATATTTTAAAGACAGAGGTTTGAACAGTAACTTCTTCAAGGTAGCCAAGGCAACAATGGTTGAGACATATATTGAAGAAATAGTTATCATTGAGGAGAAAAACCCCGAGGCCCACAAATGATTAACAGAAATTGATAAGGCAAAGTGGGTTAGTGCATACTTTTCATGAGAAGGTACAACATTGTCATGTCCAACCCATGCATAACGCCCCAACCCAAGACAGGGTCCAAAAAATTTCTAATAAAATTTCTTTTTCTTTCCTTAAGCCAGGAATCACATCTGTGTGCGAGAGGTACAACATTCGTCTACGCACTATGGAGCTTCAAAGCTTCTTATACGCAAACTCACGTTGTAACGACCACATACACACAACGAAATTACATAGTTCTTCGCGTGTAAATCAGAATAAAACTTATTATTATAATTAATTTAGATCGGACCAATGTTGCCTTGTCGTTGATTGCCTACATACGTACTGGATATTATTCCAATACGATCAGATCCAAACGTAGTTCTGCCTACCGGCTACTACATACATCAGACATCACAAAATTATATACGTTAAAATACATATATACTAATATTCAATCAGAGTTATATAGAAAATGATAAAATACCGGCAATACACATCTCGCTTTTTATAGAGTCGAGTACCACATGACCACCACATGCCTCGCTATGCCCTAGAGCAAATCTAGTGCATACACATGTCTAGCTCTATCATTGAGCCGAGACCGAACAACACACACCACATGTCTCGCTCTACCCTAAATCAAGATGGAACATAACAAGTCACAGCACAGCAAATTAGAACACAAAGGATCAAAGCATAACATGACACTTCAGATCATATCAGATAAAGCATTACAAAGTAATTCGAATCAGAACATATTAAATCATAATAATTCATACATCTTAATTAGTACATTAATATCACTAATTAATATGTGTAAGCATATAAATAATTTAACATCCTAAGTTAACTACTTAGGATGTATATGTATTCTCATACAAAAGATCAAGTATACTTACCTATAGAAGACATTGGAAGCGGCAGTGTTTAGCGTTGTTTGTTTCTTCAAAGCGTCCTCTTTTTAGATGCAGATATGGCAGGTAGTGTAAGGACTCTCATCTCTAAACCGGTTTTTGTTTTCTTTTAATTATCGGTTATCGTGAGGTTAACACACTTTCTGATTTATTCGGTAGTTTCAAAGATAAATAGTATTTATGATAGTTTTAATCAAAATTAAACTTTAAGATTAATGGTTTTAAGTGATTTTGAATCAAATATGAATTTTTGGGATTTTTTAGAATTTTTACTATTTTCCCAAAAATTAGGGTTTTGGCGGGACCCCTGTAGGCCCCACCGTCAAAATTTTAGTTTTTGGACCAAATAGACCCAAACATCAACTTAAGGTTATACAAAAAATTTTAGAATTTTCTCAGATTTAATTAGTGCTCAAATTTGTAAAATGCACATTTTTAGCCTATTTTTTCTATTTACACCCCACAACTTACCCATACACACCCCAAAGCTTATTATAAAAGGCCAAACCTGAGCCATTCCCATTTTGGGAATAGGTTGAGGAGGAGAGGTCAGGCCTAATCCCCAATTAGGCTCGGATTAGAAGGTGTTTAAGGTTTTCAAGAAGGGTGACCATCAAATCCAAGTCTAATCAAGGGATAAGGTAATGGACTTTTGAAATTTCAGTCTTTCTATGGTAAAACTCTTGATTTTGTGGTTTATTTTGAATGGGGTTACTTGATTTAGTATTCTAATGACATGATTAGAAAATAAAAATCTTTAATCCCAATTTCATAGGGTTTTATCTTCTTATAATGTGGTTTAGCATTCTGGAAGTCATGGTGGACTTTTAATAGTATTTAGGTTGTTAGATGGTGATTTAAAGTGTTATCAATGGAGTTTCAGATTGAAAATTCAAAAGGAAGAAGATGGTCGTTTCTGCATTGTTGGCGTTCAAACAGCCCTTCTGGGCGTTCGAACGGCAACACTGTCGGATCGACAGATTTCCAGTTTAACCGATCGAACGGCCTCTTAGGCGTTCGAAAGGCAAAACCGTAAATTCAAAATTTTCCTGTTTGGCTTTTCGAACGGCCCTTCTAGGCGTTCAAATGGCTACACAATAGAATGTTGTTCAATTTGTTTGATGTTTATTTTGGTGATTCCACTTTAGCTTGCTAATTTCCTATGAATATGGAGTGTTTTGAGCTATATTTTACTACTGAAAAGGCATGTCATTGAGGTTATGAAGTTGAAGTATACATTTAAGAGATTTGTGGAATGACTTGTGGTTTGTGGTATGATGTTGGAATTGTCATCTTGAAGTTATGAATGGATCATTCTCTATGGTTAAGTATATTTTCAGTAGGACTACAACCTATTAATGGACTGATTTGTCATGATAGAATGTGGTTAGTTGATGTATGAATGTTGGTGAATGTCATGGCTTAAAGATGAAGTGAATGATCTTATATGTGTTTAGCCTTTGTGGTTGAGCTTTGATTTGAGTTATGATTTCAATGATTCTTCTTCTATGATTTCCGCTGGAATTCATGATTAGATGTTAATTCACATGTGTAGTGTGGTAGTGAGTTAATTTCAAGCATGTTGAAATGCATTGAGTGAAGTGCTTCTACAAGGTACACACACACATGTGGAGATTAATGATGATGTAGAAGCATGATATTATGATTAAGAATGATGCATTAGGGGCTGATGAGAGCACTTATCATGGATTAGAATTCATGTATGTCTTGCCCACGTATGTACCATGCATGCATCATGAAAATGGATTTCCAATTGAGGCTTTATTGAGGTTAATCGAATTTGACCAATTGGATGCAATGTGGAAAATTGTGTGCCGGATTGATCAGTCGTGGATTAATCGAAACTTGATTGGTCTGAAAGGACATGTTTTGATTTGAGTTCATGTGTAGAACGAGTGCACTCCCCGGGTTGAGTCTAGAGAAATGGAATTATGTGGGGACAAGTTGTGTACTTGTCTTGCGGATGTGATATTGTTATTATGAGTGTCATCTGGACCCTGAGAATCTAGTGTAGTATGCCGTGTGCACCCGCTACCACGTGTTTTAGGGTTTCCTGTGTGGGAACTCGGGCTCTCCCCTCTGCAGGAAATGTCCCTTGGCGAACACCCCTGCTCTAGATTCTTTGTGTGAGAATGGGACATCCTTGGCCAGGATTGTCCAGGGCGAGCAGCTTTAGGGATTGACAACCCCGAACTTTCTTTAATTCTTGTGCAGAATTGTGGACCATGACACGCCTTCGTGGCCTTGTTTGTGTTCCCGTCTGTGTGACACTAAATTGTGATTACTCCTTGATGGAGGTTGATATGATGTGATGCATGATAGGATATGTATGTTAGAGATACATTTCATGCAGGTTGACATGATATGATGCATGATTGGATATGTATGTTAGAGATACATTTCATGCAGGTTGTTACGATATGATGCATGATATGATATGTATGTTAGAGATACTTTTCATACAGGATGATATGTTGATGCATGATGGAATATGATGTTAGAGATACATTCATGTAGGTTGTTATGATGTGAATGACACTATGTGGATCATGCATTATGACGCAGGTTTAGGTGATGTGTTTGTGCGATCAGAAAATGATGCACCTTGTCAATCTTAAATCTGAATAAGTTTATTGTTATGCTATCGTATTTCCGATGATGATAGTTATATTAAAAACCATTGCTGAGTTTGTTAAACTCACCCCTCTTTCTTGTGTTTTTGCTTTGGGGTTGCGTGGTGCAACACACAGACAAACAGGATCTCCTCTTTGAGGAAAGATAGGAGATGACTTAGATGTCATCGTAGAGATTCTTATGTGACTTATTTCCCTTGGTTTATGCTTTATGTTTAGAACCTTTGTGTAGGATTCTCTATTGAATTTATGTCACATTTTACAGTTGTGTTGCTTAAGACCTGTTTTGAGCCAGTGTGGGCTATGTTTGACTAAGCATGTGGGTTTGAGATTAGTTGTTTACTTTGTGTTAAGCAACTCTCTTTTTCTCTTCTACTTATTTACTCTTGCTCAAAGTGGAATGTGTGTACTCCGTAATTCTGTTAAGTCGCCCGTAGTTAGGGTTAAGTCTTCCGCTAAATCGTTTCTTAATTTCCCTTCGTCGCCCCTGTGCACTTGACTGGCCCCTGGACTGGGTTCGGCTCGGGTCGGGCATCACCGGGGCGTGACAGGTAGAATCTCCTTCAAAGTAGGCAAACGTAGCATTTCTTAGCTTAGAGATATTCCTTAATTTTTGTACTCAAAGTTGACGTATAGAACACCCTCTTTTTGGAGACATCTTTCTCCTTCCGTGCTTGTGAACTATGGACGAAGTCTCCCCTTAGCTCAGGGATGCCTCTCTTACTAGGTGGTGGAGGACAGAGCATCCCCAACTCTGGATTGTTTCTCTCGTTGTGACCCGGCAACTGCCAAAAGAACCTCGTCTTATTCGTGGCCCATTTTTCTTTCTCCGATGCTCGAGGATGACGGGTAGGGCCTCACCTTATAACAGGGTCTTTCCTCCTCATATAGTCTTCAACTTGAAGATATAACCCCTCCATTGCTTAGAGCACACTCGATTTAGTCAAGAACACCTCTTGAACGGACTAAATCAGAGTTAGGATGCTCAGAAACAGAGAAAAAGAAGTTTGTTGGCGCTCGAGGACAACGAATAGGACGTCTCTTTCTCTTAAGGCATTTTCTCCTTATACAATCTCCAACTCAAAGAAAGGACCGCTCCATTACATAGAGCACGCTCGATTTACTTAAGAACGCCTCTTGAACGGCCTTAATCGGACTCAGAATGCTAAAAAATAGAGGAAAATGAAGTTATGTATGAAAAACAGCTGAAAATGGGATATAAATAGGCCTAAGCCAACCAGAAAACCTGTTGGGCCACCTTTTATAACCTGTGGCGCCGCACCGCACCGTGTCAAACCGCGGCGCCCGCCATTACGCACTATGCATGACGCCTGTGAGCAGTGACTATGCATCGCAGCCACGCGTTATGTGCACCGTGCTCGTGCACGCCTCATTTTTTATTTATTTTTCTCTTGTTTTTTTTCTTTTTCTTCTTTTTCCAAACATGCGTATCTTTCAACTCTGGATTCGGATTCACGCGTTCTTGGTACCGTTGAACTTGTATCGATGAGCCCTTCAATACTAACCCACTTAAAGCATTATATTGTGCTCTTTTCAAGTGGCTCCCACTTATTTTCCACGCTTCTTGAAGTCATAAATTATGGTCCCGACCTCTGTTTCGCTCATTCTTTAATTCGTTACGCTTGTTTTTTCGAGTTCTACTCATATACAGAGGTTTCAACCTTTGAAACCTTCTAAGACTCATTGAAAGGTTATATAATTTCTCTAGCCCCAAAGGCTAAACGTAATTAAAAAAGCGGGGTGTTACACCATGAGGTCTTCAATGGAATGATTAAGGAGCAGCGACACCTCCCCATTGTTATAATTATTGAGGTCATCTTTTCGAAGGCTTAAGAGATGCAGTACAAGCATGGATTTGGGGCAAAGAATTGGATGGGCTACTTGACAAAATTCGTTAAACGTAACATTCAGAAGCGTAATGAAGCAGTAAGGGGTATGATGTGTTATATCATAAGTAGCCATGAGGTATTGACTAAGTCTGAAAGAGGTGATGATCAAGTCGACCTTCTATCAAAGACTTGTCCTTAAGGAAAGTTTCAATAAATAGAGTTACCTTGTGAACATGCATTGGCGATATGTAGTTACCGAAGACTTAATTATGAGACTATTGCTCTTCTTTCTACAAAATAGAAACATATAAACAAATCTATAGCAAGGGAGTATATCTAGTCCTTAAACAAAAAAGATGAGACACTTTTGATGATGTGAAGAACCTTAAGTTGAGGCCTCCCAAGGAGAAGGAATGACTGGGAAGGATCAAAAAGACTTAGATAATTTTCAAGGTGAAGAAAAAAGAAGAGTACAATGTCGTAAGTGGAAATAGTATGGTCACTATAGCAATACTTGTACCATAGTTATGAGAGAAGACCATGCCAAATGCCTAGGTCTAGCTCCACCCCCACCTCCACCTCCTCCTCATGCACATCATGCAATTTCTATATAAGGCTCATAGCTAGTCAACAAGCGAGGGGTTAAAATAGTTAGGAGGAACCTTAATCCAAGTCCAAACGTAGAAAAGCTTATCCCTCTAACTACAAAGAGGAAGAAAATGAGAGGCACGGCTGAGATCAATCCTTGTATAAATCAGCCCACATGTGCAAGTGAACAATAGAAGATGACAACTTTTAGTTGGAAATTGGCCATTAGTTATACACATTCAGCCTATGGACAACTCCCAACTAAGAGGTATTTGATATTGTATTATTTTTTATACAATGTGGGGAGGTGTTTTGTGTGTGTAGTTTTTGTTACATATAACTTAAGTATAGGAAATTTTTGCTAGTACATGAAAAGAACACATAAAAAGTCATACTAGTGTAATACTATAGCCCTTTATTTTGTAATAGGAATGATTGCAACATGATCTAATACTTGTAGCAAAATGTTCCTTTGATCAATTTGTATTGAATGTTAAAGATTGCATAATCTTTGTCTTGAATGTTAATGGCTGCATAATTTTGGTAATGCATATAGTGCAACTTGTATTATTGACTTTTCTATATTAGTTGTTGCAACATTGTGGGTGTCCAATTATCTCCATCACTAGGAGCTTCAATGTTGCAGCTGCACTATTGTAAGGTCCCTGATTTTTCTACGATTTTCTGGGATTTTTCTGCCATTTTTCTGGTCATTTTCGGCAGGAAAATGTGATGTTTCAGCGTATGCGTATCTGTATATTTCCTCCGTATTTATACCCGTAGAGTCGGGTGTGGGGCTTAGTCGCGGGCCACGGGCCTCGCTACGCGCTTACGATGCGAATTTTGGAGGTTCGACGCGTAACCAGTGGGTTAACGCGCATTGGGGACGTAGATATAAAAATTAAAAAGATTAACTATATACATCTTCCTCCCCATCCGTTTTCACAGAACCGACATCCAGAAAAACAGAAATGACGTCCAGTGAGTTTTTGAGAAAACCCGAGGGCATATCCGGTCGCTCCGTTCTCCCTCCTCCGATGTCGGATTTCGTTGATTCTTGTCAGGATCCGCTTTGCCTCACCGCCACGAGTCCATAGGTACCGGCTATGACCGCCGCCACGGCCTCTTCGCTCCTCCACGAGGTACCGAACCTTTTTTCGGGTTTTTCTCTCCTTCAATCCCGTTTTTGCACTGTGGGTGTACGATTTTGACATCGTTTGCGGCCGCTCTCAACTAGACTTATGTTTAGTTGGCCGCTAGGAACCCATAGACACTGGCTGGAGCCGCCGCCATGCTTTTTTCGCTCCGTGGTGAGCTACCGATCTTTTGGTCGGGTTTTTGTTACTATTCACATCTCACTGTCCGTGGGATGTTTTGGACGCCGGTGTGTTTCCGGTTGTCGTCCGGCCACCGGTAGGACTCCATCTAGCCTACCTCGACCCGGTGTTGGTAGGGGGTTGCCGTTTTCGACCCCGCCTCGCCCCTATTGCCATGCTCCGCCCAATTAGACGCTTTGGGTGCGTCTTGGGCCGTGGTCATCGGCGAGCCATATGCTATTTGGCCATTATGGGCTCTGCCCCGGCTCGGCGACAGTGAGGGTCAGCCCCACTTGGTCTAATTATATTACCGCTCGGAATGGGCCGCTTGTCATTTGCCCTATACCGTGCGAGATGCACAGCCGCCGCACCATGGGTTTTGGTTGTGGGTGGCGATCGGCGATGTCGCCGCTTTGATTGGCCACAGCTAAGGGTCTTAGCCCTGTTGGCTTTTGTGGGCCTTGAGTCGCCTCATTTAAGCCATCTCCCCCGCCCTTTGGGCCGCGTGCGCATGTAGCCACGCGTGTACTTCTGGGTTTAGGCGCCGCATTCGTGCCGCCTAACCATCGGTTGGCTTTGCCACCGAGTGGAGTTGATCACTAGAGCCGTCCTCCACCTCTCCTTTGATTCTCGAGCGTTGCCCCACGCTCTCCGCCCATATGTGGGCCTTTGTTGACCAAAATCGTCGCCGTTGGGTGCTGTCCACGGCCGATTTCGATGTCTTGTGGCTGGCTGAGCACGTCTTAGCCACCGGCCGATCTTCAGGGTGTACAGCCTTGACATCTGGTCGCACCGCCACTTATGTTGGCTTGACTTTTCTCCTGGCCGCCCTGGTGTGCCGCCGTGGATCGCGGGTTTTACCGCTTTGAGTTCTGACACTCTGTTTGGCCGTGATAGTTCCGGCTCATCCTAAAATCCTCGGGACAGCAGCTCTCTCAGCTAGGCAACGGTTTGACCGCCAACTCAGCCGCCGACGCTGCCACCATCGTGTGCTCGCCATCGAACGTCATGATTACGAGGTAGGGGAGCTTTGAACTCGTAAATTCATGAAGCATGCTTTGAATGAGTAGCAGCATGTTAGGATTGTATGATTCCATGCTTGGATGTTAAGTAACGATCCGATTGCATGAGGTGCGTGTAAGCATGATTGTATGGTATGATTGATATGCATGAGATGTATGCATGTTTTATGGATGTGGATTATGTATGCGCTGGCGATGGCTAGCAAATATGTCAGTATGCTATGTATGGGTTATGCATGTGCTAGTGATGGCTAGCGTGCATGTTTGAAGTATGTAAGAATGTGTGTGCACGTGCTAGTGATGGCTAGCGTGCACGTTTGACGTGTGTATGCATGTGCTAGTGATGGCTAGCATGCATGTTTGTAAGTTATGTATGTATGACCGTATGTGTATGTTGTACGTATGTGTGAGACATACGTATGTATGATGGCTTTTGCCTATGCTTTGGATGTGCGTATGTGTTTGTGGGCAGAGGTATGGGCGATGGACAGTAAGAGGTGACAGAAGCTCTGTCTGAATTTGGATGCGGTTGTGTAAGCGTATGACAGAGGATATGAGTATGACGGGCAAGGATTAGAATGGATCAGTTTGGGGTGGATTGTATGTTGGGCATTTGTCAGACAGTAAGAGTGTTCATAATTGTACAAGCATAACGTACAGATTATGAAGTGAAAAGTAAGTATAATAAGTGAGATATAAGTAAGAGGGCGACAACTGGGTTGGCTCTGAGGAGCGTTATTTGAGGATGTCAGTGTAAGAGGTTTTGGCCATAAGATGGATGGCGAAGTGTAAGACTGTAAGGGTTTGGTGTACGATGAGTTTTGTCCATGATGTGGACGGGTAAGTGAAGTCTGCTGCCCTGACGAACTTGGGTTTCGGATCGGGCTCAGCTTCAGTTTGACCAGTCGAGGACTGTGAGTTTGTGTGGCATAATTGTACCGCATAATATATTTAATTCAAACTTGAATTATAAGCACAGCTAATGATAGCGTTGTGAGTTTGAGACCTGAGGGTTCGACGGATTAAGTTCCGTGTTTGTGCTGGCCGCTGATGAGTTGGCCGAGCATTTATCATGTCTTGCCATGGTGTTTATCCTGCGGGATGTTGTCTGTGTGCTATGTAGAGCACCAGACGTCTGATGCTCTGCTGAGAGCGACGTCGTTTTGATTTGGTCTGCGTGCTGTATAAGCCCAGACGTTTGATGCTCTGTTGAGAGCGATGTACGTTTTTGACTTTGTCTGCGTGTTGTATGAAGCCCAGACGTCTGATGCTCTGCTGAGAGCGACGTATGTTTCTGATTTGGTCTGTGTGCTGTGTATGCCCAGACGTTTGATGCTCTGTTGAGAGCGTTGTATGATTTCGCCCAAGAGTGGCACTGTACGTTTCTGCCCAAGTGGCACTGTATGTTTTCTGCCCAAGAGTGGCAATGGTACTATAAGACCCATTATGGTGGGCAATTCTCTGGCACTATAAGACCCATTATGGTGGGCAATTCTATGGCACTATAAGACCCATTATGGTGGGCGATTCTATGGCACTATAAGACCCATTATGGTGGGCAACTGTATGACCCCTTATGTGTGGGTGTTTATGTTTGCGCGCTCAGGTAAGTAGTATCATGGATCTACTCTTACCTGTTTGATCCGATGCTCCCATGAGCATTGGTGTGCCTTACCTTCGGAAAAGTCCATGGCGTCTAGTCACTCCCCGGAGGTTAAGGTGTTGCCCCAGTGGCATTCTTTTCCATTTCAACGCTGGAGCTTATTAGTTGTAATGAGCTTCAGTGGTCGTTGATATGTGTACGATTATGAGTACGACTGTATGAGTGTGAGTACGACTGTATGTGTATGAGCAGGACTGTAAGTGTATGAGTATGAGCAGGACTGTAAGTGTATGAGTATGAGTAAGACTGTAAGCGTATGAGTATGAGTAAGACTGTAAGCGTATGAGTATGAGCACGACTGTAAGAGTATGAGTACGATTGTGAGAATATGGTTCTGAGTAAGACAGTAAGTATGATTTTGTGCAGACTGTACGAGTAAGGTCGTACAAGTCTGATTGTACGAGTAAGGTCGTACATGTATGGGTAAGCTGTATGAGTGAGCATACGATTGTACGAGTAAGATCGTACAAGTATGCGTATGTTGTATGAGTATGCGTACGGTGGTACGAGTAAATTGTATGACCCTGGATAAGGGTGTTTGTGTAAGTTGTTTGGATAGTATGATTTTGGCACGATGGTGCCTTTGGTATGATTCTAGCACGATGGTGCCTTCGGTATGATTCTGGCACGATGATGCCTTGATATGATTTTGGCATGGTGGTGCATTTGGTATGTCTTTGGCACGATAGTGCATTTAGTATGATCGTATGCGTATGTGCACGATATGATTATATTATGTTGACTGCTTCATGTTTGAGTTGCATGATGCATGCATTTTTGAACTTGGAGTTCACCGTTTGGGATTTCCCCTACTGGGTATTTTCCTACTGAGTATGAAAATACTCACCCTACTATTTTTAGCCCCGTTGTACGGGAGGTTTTGCAGGTTGTGCGGAGAGCTCCTGGTGATGGACGCTCGTTTCAACGGTGGATTGATTCCCGTTGACTCAGGTATCTGCTTGACTCTCTGCGAGTTTATTTGTGCCACGATCTCCTGTATTGGGTGAGATGAGAACATAAGATGTTTATTCTGGACTTTCATTTGGATCAGTCAGTGGACTGTTATGGGACTTGTACTCAGGGATGCCTGGGAGAGTGATTTGTATTTAAAAGTCTATGATCATAGCAAATTTATTCGTACGTGTGTTTTCGAGTAGCGCCTGATGATATTTGCTTTGGCCGTACGATGATTGACCGTATGTGGATGTTTAATGTTTTAAATTATAAATTGTTTTATCAGGTTTTGGTTTCGTCATTTTTCCTCCGATTTACAGACGTTATATTGAAAAAAATTTCCGTGAATTTTAAGGAAAATGTGTGAAAAATCTCGGGCGTTACAACTATATCCTAATTTTAACAATACTATAGATAAAACATGTCTCAAGATGGCCAAGTTCTTGTAGTATTGTTCTAGGTTGGGTTCAGAGTAGTACGGGTCCATGGCGTATATCATATCATCCTTCAAATCAAGTATAACTAAAGTCCAATGGTTACCATTGACATGAAGAGGGAAGTGGTGGTTGTCATTGTTGGGGGATTTTGGTTGGTTCCCCATGCACAAGACAAGAGAATGGATAGGATGATCCCTTCTTTGCAGGAGATAGAGAAGAAACCTTCTTTTTTTGTAGGATGACCTTCTCTTGGCCAATTTTTACTATTTAAAATTTGGGATAGAGTAGTAGTAATTAACAAAATTTTCAAACTTTGACTAAATGGCGAAAAGTAAAGACAAATTGGAAGTAGAGAAAGGATGAGAATATTGAAGTTGTCAAAAGATGATTACAAGTATTAAAAATGAAAGAACACAAGGAAAATAAAAAAGATCTCATGTAAGAACTTATTATTTCTATGTCTTATTGTCTTTAAGCTTGATAATTTTCTTTCCTTTGCCTTGTGCAACTTCTCCCACTTCAAACTCCTTGGGATTGAAATAGTACATTCTTGCAAACTCCTTGGAATTGAAACGATGCTTTGAGAAAGAAATCTTTGAAGGACTTGGTGAATGAGCTTTCTTCTTGGAGTCTTCTTCTCTTCTTGGTGGAATGTTTTGATTTGGTAGTTCCTTTGGGATGGAGAGTTTTGGAACTTGTAAAGGCTTCTTAGACTTGATGGTCAAAAGCCCCTCTCTATGGAAAAAAGAGGGCATTTATAATGTTAGGATTATGTCATGAGATAAAGTAGTGGGAGAGGGTGGTGAGTTAGTGGGGTTGTTTATGGGAAGTGGCAAGTAAGTAGTGGAGTAATTGGTAGAAAGTGAGTTAGTGGGGAGACCACTCGGCATGTGTTAGTAGTTTGGCTTAGTCTTTTTCATACTATTTTATTTCATTTTTTTTTAAATGTGAATAACTAGCCAAAGAACTTTTGACTTAGTCTTCACAAAAATTAATTTAATTAGTCAAGTGGTCATTCTTTAAAAGTGTAAGGGTCCACTATACATGGAGACTTAACTAATTTTCCTTTCTTAGTTTCTCTAGTGCACCATGTATCTTTTTTCTTTTGTTATTATTTTCTTTTGTCTTTTCTCAATTACATACTAGCTTTTAGAAGGTGGGCCTCAAAATCATCATTTAGACTTTAGGCGTAAGGGAGAATAGGGGTATTGAGGGGGTTCTCTGGTGTGGTGATAAATATGTTCTTTTTTTATTAAAAAAAGGACAAAATTGGCCTAGCTGGCAGTGTCAAGTTTGTTGCTCGCACCCATGGGCCCGGCCCACTCCAACCCTATCTGGGTTGCAAGAAGGCAAAGATGCCACATCAAGCACACTCATTAGGAAGCATTTTTCACGCTGCCTCTAATAATGAGTCCAAATTAAGGTACATATGGGAGCCATTTATCCACGAGAGATGCTAACATGCGCAACAATTCCATGTGTACCTTACACTGGGTCATTGAGGGGGAAGGGGGGCCAAGTCCGTAGCCGACACCCCAAAAGTTTCAACCCGAAAATTTTGGTCAAATTTGGTTTAGTATAAGTGAATCTTCTCAGAGGAATAATGGTCAACACTCGTCAAAAATTATGCTAGAAATGGAGATGATAATGTCAGTCTAGCCACGAGTGACGATGTTGTGCACGACCACCCAGACTACTTATTTTCTTATTATTTCATTATATTAGGCTATTTTCTTTTATATTTCCCTCGTATTGGTTTATGTACTAGGAGAAATAACCATATTGGGCCAGCTAGTGGACCACGGGATAGCCGAACCCACTAGTTGGCATGACTCCCTAAGTGAGTGGGTTGGCTCCCTATATGGGTTGCCACCTCTCTTCTTTGTTGGTTATGCAATTGAATATTCAGCTATCTTCCCTTTCTTTCTTCTTCCTTCCCTTTCCCTGTATAAAACTCCAAGGTACCGATTGTGCCGCTTCAGACACATCAAATGGGTATGACAGTGGTGGATTCTTCTGTAGCAATAGGGCAGGTTGGTGTGGGCACCATATTGATGGTCAAGCGGATCAAAGCTGGTCTACAGTTATGCAATTAATATACTCAATCAATCACAATAAAGTAAAAATTTTGAAATACCTCCATTAATTTGTATTTTTGATCTACTTTAAAGATGATCCTTCTCTTTTCCACCAAAAAGAATGAACTATTTTTTGTGTTGTTCTCCGAGGATGTGCAAGTGAGGGAGAGCCACTTGAAGGAGAACTAAGATCAAAGAGAGTCATTTTAGAATGTTTCTAAAAATGAAGAATGACGGGTTTATGTAGTGAAAGAGAAGTGACGCACGCTTGATGCGTGTCTGATGTGTAATTGACCCACATAAGATGTGCGTCAAACTTCTGACGTTCATGCCTGATGTGCGTCAGATTCCTTATGCATCACCATGCACTGCCACATGGCAATACATTTATCATTTTTTATTTTTTTTCATTTTTAAAATTTAAAAACGCGATATCTTTCTATGCTGAAGACGAAATCATGCATTCTTCATACCGATGGACTCATATCGATGAGCCCTTCAAAAATAGACCATACATGGGTAGGTTGTCTCTTACTATTCACATAGGTCCTACCCATATGGCATACTTCCCGAGGTCATAACTTTCATTCCCAACCTCCATTTTGAGTGTTTTTCAATTCGTTGCATTCGTTACTTTGAGCTCTATTCATATTTAGAAATTACATTCCTTGAAACCGCTTAATATTTAACATAAATTTACGTATTTACCCCTAACCTATCAGTTTAGGCGTAATCGAAACACGGGGTTGTCACACCAAAGGACCCCAAACAAGTACAGTTAAGTGCCATGAGCGATTCTTCTACCTCTCTCAGTACTTTTACTTTTAATCAAGATACAAATCGAATGGAGCTCATGAAATACATTATGCACACCAAATAACCATTCTCCTTCGCCGATGACTTAAGTTCGATATGCATGTGAGGAAGCTCTCAACTTGACCTTCAACAAAATCTCACATGACACTTTGAGGAGAGATATTTTCAAGCTACATAAAGGAGTACAAGGTAGATCTTATAAAAACCTTATAAACAATTCCAAGTAAGATTGCTTTAACTTCCAATATTTTGACTAGTATTCAAGATATCGACTATGTATGTGTCATTACTTATTTTATGGATGAATCATGGACATTAAATAAAGAGAAAAATATATTTTGACATTCTAAAATATCTTCATTTTACTTCAATTATTAAAAAATCATTAATGTATATTTTAAATGAACCTAATTAAAAATAAAATTATATCTATTACTTTAGATAATGCCTCTAATAGTAAATTAGCGGTAGAATTTTTAGAATTTCATTGTGATCACATTGGTGTAATATAATCAAGTATATTTCATATTAAATGTGCATGTCATAAAATTAATTTATTTGTTCAAGATAGTTTAAATGTAATTAAAAAACATTTATTACATATCACCTCTTCACCTCTAGAATACATGAATTTACTTGTGTAGATTTCATGGTATGCAATATAAAAATTTCAATTAGATATTCATCATGGGTAGAATAGCACATATTTAATGTTAAAATCTTGTGAAGGATTAGAAAGTTTAATTATATGTTGGGCTATAGAAAAGTTACCTCATATTGGACTTAATAATGGTCATTTTGTCATATCTATTTATTTATTGTATTTTTTATTTATTTTATATAATATTACTAAATATTTATCCAGGGTTTACTATCTTACTTATTGTTTAATTCTAAACCACTTGTATAACATAACTAATGCATTTGCATAATATAGAGATAATGAAACATTTGCATATCTAGTAAAAGAAATAGAAATAAATATTGATTTTCTATTCCTTTAATTTATTGTTTAGGTGGTGTAATAAATCCTAGGGCTAGATTAGAAAGTATACAATTTTATTAGATGGTATATGGGAGAAAATGAGTCTCTATGTCGATCAAAATAATACTATATAAAAGTGTAGAAATTACTTTATATTTTTTATATAATACAAATAAAATAACTCATAGATCAAGCCCAAATCAATCAACTTCTTATTCTACTCGTACATCTCTTCCATATAAAACTAAGTCTTAGATGTTAATTCAAAAAAATAAATAAAAATTTGGTTCTTTATTTTATCTGATTAACAACATAGTAATATTGATGTTTTAACTTAGTAGCAGACATATGGAAAAAACTATCTTATATTGTCTACTCTAGTTCATGATTTACTAACCCCTAGACCCCCTTCCCCTATGTCTACAGTACCATTAGAATTTACTTTTAGTACATTATGTGTATTAGACGAAAGGCGAAAACAAATATATGATGTAATAGAGACATACATTTGCTTCAATAATTAGTTAGAAATAAAAGAAATGATACAATCTCCCAATTTAAAAAAATTTAATAAATTTTAAAAATATTGATAATCAATAATTAGTTAATAATATAATTTTTATTTTTATTATATTTAAAATTTTATATTATAAGTAAAAATAAAAAATAGATAACTTGGTACTAATCTAGTTGGGATATATATATTCTATACCTTTATTTTGTAAGTTATATTTTTATTATATAAATTTTAAAAAAAATTATATATTAAAAAATAAAAAAATAGAAGGTAAGTGTCACGGGCCGGGCCCAGCTTGGTCCGCCCGGTGAGTGGGCCAGGCCGTAGCATAGGTTGTCCTGGAAGACACCAGGAAGGCCTGTAGGAGGACAAAAATGCTTCCCATGCCACCACATGCCCGAGTGATCTGTGCACTCAATCAAAAGCAAAAAAGAAATGACTGACAATAATGTAGACACAAATACCATTTTCTCAGAAGAAACTCCATCTAAAGTAAGGCAGGTAACCTAACGACTCCCCCACTTGAAGAATATATGGATAAAGTTGCCAAAGAAAGTCATAATGGATAAGATCCAGCCACCTTTTCTTCCATTATCTTAGTATTGGATCGTAAATTGCAGTTCCATTACTTTTGATTAAATTTTAAGACAGAGACAATGTTATTGGACACCTGCTGATTGCTGACTGACATCTTTCGGTAAACTGGTCCAAGCTGGGACTCAACAGTTGCTCCCCTTGCCTCCTTTTATATGCGTGTTACGTCATCCAAATGGATTGACATGGTTTCTGCCCACAGAGAGAGAGAGAGGATGGGAAGGGCAGTGACGAGGCCTGGGAAGATAGAGGCAATGAAGCTGGAGAAGGTTCCTCCCATGGTGATTTCCATTACCAGGGTGAGATCCAGTGGCAGAAAACTTGACACCATATATGAAGATCCAGATACCCAGGATCAGAAGGTGGCTTGTGACGAGTCACACAGAGATCCTCAATTTGCAAGGTGGTTAACCAGTTCACCTCTGGTAGGGAGCCATCAAGAGAATAGGCATACTGCTTGAGCATAGAAGAGATGTTCTTCCTTTCTTTTGTCAATTTTGTTTCTTGCTTTAGAATTTGTTCTTTTCTATAGATAATTATCAGGAAAGGCTTGTTACACAGATAACCTTGTTCTGAACTCCAAAAATCATGATACTTAAAATCGTTTTATGTTTTCCGGCAATGAATAACAGAGTATTTTTACAGTACCCAGTTCGTTTTCTATCTTTCCGTGATATCTTTGATAGCTCTTCAATTTGTCCTTCAAGTGATCTCGTGTCCTGGTTATGTGAGATGCTGGTCATCCCCTGCTTCAAAGTTCTTGAAGTTTTTGTGACCGGAATGATGTGACAAAAGTTATCACCATCTCAGATTATGAAAGCAGTCAAATTATACAAGCCATCTGCTTCCCCACTGCTTTTCTTTCTTTTCAGTTACGTTCACGAGGTTGTTTCATTCATTAGTATTTACCTTTGCGATAGTATATCATGTTTAAATTATAATAGTATATAGTGTGTAAATTACGATATTACATGGTGCCTAAATTATAACGGAGTTTAACTTAGGATGGATTTAAAATGTGATCTTTAATTTCGATCGTAAAGAGAAAGTTCAATAATCAAGATAATAAGAGGTAAAGAACTCGTGTCGTTATTCTATTTATTACAACTTGTTACATAAACAAAACTAAAAATTGAGATAAAAAATTTGCAAATTGTGATATAATCAGGTAGATGGCCTCCTTCTCTATACAACTCCACGTTGTAGTTATTTGTCCTCCCTGGTCATATTAGGTAGCAATATTCATATGATTGAAATTGTAACACTACTAATATCGCAACTAAGAACTCAAAAGCTTCCAAACAAAGTTATATGTAATATTTTAGGGGGTTTTGAGACTGAAGCACTGACATTTCTTAGTTTAAAATTCTTTGACCTTGAGAACTATTAGCGTTTCTAGTCCCAAAAATTAATTAAGGATTACAATATGTAGCCTCTTGTCCAGGAATTGTGAAACACTATATAATCAATCAATTACACATGAAATAAAGTAAGTATGCATACAATTTTGAATGTAGAAACCTATTTTGAGAAAAATTATGCAATTAACCCTTTGTCGATTAACTGATGCACTAAAAAGATAAAAAACTTATAAAGACTCCATCATTACTATAACACTTTAAAGATGCACTAAAAAGTTAAAAAACTTACGAAGACTCCATCCTTACTATAACACTCTAAAAGATCATCTCTAGATTCTCTTGGCATACAATTTTGAATGTTGTTTCCTTATTCTTTAACACAATCTCATGCTGAAGTTTTAGTTAATTTTTTTTTCTAATTTGCTTCGCCTTCAACTCTTATATGTAATGATTAATTTGTGATATGTGTAATTCCTCAAATCACAATTCACACAATTCCATAAATAAAATAATTATTAATAATAATTTTTTCTTGATAAATCTCATAGAAGCATTATTCTCTCAAAGTACTATAAAGAAAAATTATAAATCTATCTAGCTTCTACTTGTGTTTTACCCCCCCTTAAATCTACCTGGCTTCTATTTGTGTTTTAACCTCCTCCGCCCTCCCCCCCTTATATAAGTATCTAAGTCGGTTTAAGTGTTAAACTTTTAATAAAAATTAAATTTCACTTAAAATAATTTATTTTAGGCAAAATCTAGTTTAACTTATCTAATACTATAGTAACTTGCTATAATATATGATTCTAGAACCCACAATCGTACCGATCAATTGATATAATATTGATGTAGTATTTTATTTGATGTACTGTCGCAGATGAAAATTTTATTTGCCCATACAAACTTTTATTCTCACACACTCGTATGACAAATCTTATCATTTTATGAGTGTGTGACGTGTGTGTATGTATATTGTGCAAACAGCTGATTAAAATTACACATCACTTGACCTTATTCTGTTCACCAATAATATATATAATTAAATATGTATTTACACATTTTACGAAATTCACTTCCAAACATGAACTAGACTGAAAGTACTAGACTGCAAGTAACGTTCAATCTTCCCAGGCCTAGAAAAGTAGCATCGGCCACCAAAGCATATTTGAAAACCGGAGAACTACTTTCAGAACTCAATGAATTACCCCTCCTACAAACTATTACAATTGCAAACCCTTCAAACTCCATAACATTAGTTCCAATGAAAAAACTCCATAACATCGAAAAGCTTCCTCCATTGCCACTAAGGTGTTACACTTTATTCCAGACACATAGGCATCAACTAATGTTTACAAAGGTTCTTACCATAGTCATGACTTGTAGCATCTTCCAGAATAAGAACTTTGTTATTTTGGTAATTTGCAGAAAAAGAACTTGGTAACATTGAAGAGGGGTTTCTCATTATGTGGCGTTCAAAACGAAAAAATACCCTGGTGTCCAAACATTTCTTACTTTCCTCAACATTCGACTACTTGATTTCCAGCATTCTCAGTAAATATAATATCACAAAAACTATCATTAACTGATGGAAAGGAGCTGTTTACATTGACCATCATTATCATCTACTAATCAACACAAAAAACAATGCCATCTCGGTCAGCTTTAAAAGATGGAAATGTTAAACCTCACAAAGCGGAAACTGAATTCATTGAAAATATATTGGAGAACAAAACTTTGGATTTCTTTTTTGTATATGTACAGTATTTTTCCATAATGCATGGCACCATTCACTAGTGTACTCAATCAGCAATGTCCAATCAACTAGCCTCAATCACCTCAAAACAGAGAACAGCAAGCTCATGCCTTCATAATTGATGCTTCATATTTTGCAAACTGGACACTGATTTAATCGATCCCTGCACATTCCCACTGTCCCTATAGCTCAGTGCCCCAGATGCTTCATGCAAACTTCTAAGCCCCCGGCCAACAGATGCAATGGTGGGTGCTGATGGTGCAGACTCAGCAGCACACTCAATTCCGTCTCCATGAAGCAGCAGATTTGAGCATGTCACAACACTACAACCCAAAGCAACCCATGGTCTGATACCAACTGTTCTACCCCGTCTTCTCATTATTTCATATAATGACGTCCTCATCGCTTGAAAACTGGACCTCTCAGCAGAAGCTACAAAACTGTGTGCAACAGCACGAATTTTCTCGGCAGAAGCAGCTGCCTTCATAGCCGAGGCATTGGTTCCAGAACTGCCAATCCACGGAGCTAAGATCTTTGAGGAACTGAAAATTTTCGCCAGCCCAATAGCAAGAGTTCTCTGGGTTTGTGCTATACTAATTTTGAGGGAAGCAGGGATGTTATATGTCAATGCCTTAGCTACAGCAGACATAGGGACGACTTTGGAAAGAGATGAAGCTCCTAAAACTGCCGTGGCCCCTGCACCAACAGCCACCACCGGTTTCTTGGATAAGGACCTCGTTCTGTTTGAAACCCCTTCTTTTGTTTCATCATCGTCATCAGATACAAAACTATGAGCCACTAATTCTTGAATCTCAGGAGGCAGAGAAGTTTTCCAGTGTTTGCGTAGACCAGCTAAGCTACTTGCATCGACAATGGCCACTATAGAAGAGAAGTTTTGGGTCTGGCTCTTGAGTGTTTGGGCAAGAAGAGCATTACACTTCTCCTCGAAAGACAGCTCATAAAAATTTCTCTTTGCTGAGTTAATATTATCCTTGGGATCTCTAGCAGCATTGTTAAGACCTATTCTCAGACCCTCTACAGCAATCCTGAAGTTGTGAACAACAGCCAAATGCTGGGTATCCACCGCTTCCCCATTTTTAACATCCACAAGCATTTTTTGCGCATATAAAAAGGCTTTTTTAATACCTGGAAGATCAACAAATATATCGTGCAAATCTGCCAATAAAAGATAAACAGACTGAGCAAAAAATGGGGCCTCATAGTTACACCCCAGTGGACAGTCACCAGAACCAGATTCTGTACTTTGATCAATCTCTGAAGAGATTGATTCTGGCATTGACTTAGACAAAGCTGAAAGTAAGGAGTTTGATATTTGGGGTCGTAGATTTTCTATGCCTAAAAATCGATTTGAGCCTGAGGAGATAACAGAAACTGCTTTTCCTGGGATCACACCAATTGGTTGTAAAAGTAAAGATGAAGACGACTTACTGAATGCAGCTTCCACAGTTTCACCCCCAGTGTTTAGACTTGATGGAGATTCAAGTAGCATAAAGCGTGAACCAGTCTCCTCCGCAGCTCTTTTTGCTGCTAAGAGATGCCCATAAAATTCAACCCCGAAAATTGCCTTTAAGATTTGGTTTTCAGCTAAATTCTGATATTGTTCTTTCTTGATCTTGTTCACAAAACATTCTTTAAGAACTGCAAAGGACGAAGTTGGTAACGAATTAAGCTGATTATTTCCCTGATGAATCTCTTTCTGAAAATCAGGGAGTGCAGAAGGAGCCACTTGCACAAGCACAGCACCAGGTTGAACTTCTTTGATGAGACATGTTGCATCTAATGCGGATTGTTGAGACAGATTTTGCACAGCTAGGACATAAATCACAGCCTGAGAATTTGGCTCACGAAATGCAAACACAAATTCTTTTGTGTTTTCAGAAATTGAAAGGCCTCGGACTATTTGATTTGAAGTTTTCAAATCGTCAAGCTTGCATAAAGTAAATGGCCACAGGTGTTGGAGGGCCGATAAGATTGCACTCCCCATGAAGAAAGAGAATCATCACAAAAATATGAAAGTTCACAATGATGGAAGCAATCAGGATACTGAAAATTGCATCGAGCAATCTCAAGATTTACATAAATGCAAAGCAAGGTCCATGGAAACAGCAATCAGTTCATAACTGACCACCAAATTCACTTCACAGTCTCTTAGCAGTGTCACCACTCATTGCTTCTCGTACTCTGATCAGTAAACAAACATAAATTTAGATATTCCAGACACTTATGCAGGACCACATAAAGCAATCAGGTAAATAAAGTCAAAGCCCAAACTTTTAACCCATAAAACAAACATTAACAAGAGATAATGCAGACCCAAATAACCAACCTTCAGTAATCATCATCATCATCACTGTTAAAAAAGCAAATTGAAAGAGGCGATCAACTGTGAAATCATCTAAAACACAATAATTTTCGAATTCTGTTCCACCGAAAAAAGGGCGTATGTCTGTCCCACATTAATAGCTTCATTTAATTTTTCAAAATGAACTAAAATTAGTTCATTTTGAAAAAAAAAATGGAGCTATTTATTTGGGACGGAGGGAGTAATACTACCATTTATCAAACCCTTACCCCATGCACATCTTTTTTCCTCTTTAAACAAAAAAACTACACAAAAATTTACTTTCTCCGAACTTCAATTCAACAATTAAAAGTGAATTTGAAATCCCTGGCAGAGAAAGTAGACAAGACACAAATTTGAAGCCAGACACGTTATAATGTATCAAACAGAACAGAGAAAGCAGAAACAAACAACAATTATGAACAAGCGCAGTTCCCCTTATCCCCAGACTCCTAGCCTGCCTAATTTCACACAAAAAAAAAAAAATTCTGATACAGATGAACAAACAAAATTCAAAAATTATGTTCAAAATTTTGAAAGTACAAAAAAATCCCGATTCATGCGAGTAATTAATCAACATGTAGACCTTACACCAAGGGACCCCGCCGCCATCTGCTTATCTCCGTCACCTTCGCCGTCGCCTCCGGCACTCTAGGCGTCGACGTTCAGGAGGGGAATGGAGGAAAGAGGAGATTTGGACAACGGGTAGGCGTTCTGAGGACAGGGAAGAAGGGGGCGATGGGTCTCCACCGCCAGCCGCCTGCCTCACTCTCACGTCATCGGTCATGCAGCCTCGGCCCGGCACGTATTCTGAACCGACTATGTTGTGGTTCAACCAGCCGGCCTGATCACCAGAAAATTAAATCGGACCTAGTTGCGGTCAACATGAGACCAGCAGTGTTTTTAAAACCGGGATTGACCCTGATTGGTCACCGAATCGGATTATTTGGGTCAACTCGACCAGATTCATAATATCGTTAAGTGGGGGTGTCGAAGGTATCATCGAGCTTAAGAGTATCATCGAACTCATTCTTAAAATTTTAATTTTGAGCTTTAAGTCGAACTTGAATCGAGTTTGCTTAAGTCGAACTTGAATCGAGTTTGCTTAAGTCGAACTTAAATCGAGTTAAGGACTTAAATCGAGTTCTCTTAAGTCGAACTTAAATTGAGTTTGAGCTGAATGATTATTGCTATGTCTTGTGATTATTGTTTAATTTTGTAATTAATAACTTAAACGTATTAAAAAAAAATTACTAAAACAAACATAATTAGTAAGTAGTTTAATGTGTTAGATTAGAAAATCAAATCAACTAGTATTTTTGTTGATTTTGATTTTTTTAATTTAGACTTTTAATTAATAATGACGTAGGGAGTAAAATTTCATAAAAAAATTGTTTTAGATCTCATGAGATGTATTATACATAAAAAAAAGTAAAAATAATATACTAAATGAAGAGAATTAAAACTTAGGAGACATGAAATATATATATATATATATATATATGTCACGCCCTAGCACAGCCCCACCTTGACCCAAACCCAGTTTAAGAAGAAGGTGGTATGCGACATGACGAAGTGAAGTAGAAATGTGGAAGACTTAACCTATCCTTGAGTGAACATACATCAAAGTAAGCGTGCATGCCCTTTGTGTAAAAGTAAGTAGAAGAATATAAAGGAGACTAATTAATAATCTTAGTCCACACATACCCATGTCATCTTAATAACAACATAATTACAAGCTTCAAGGGCTACACAAGTCTAAAGTCAACACCGACTAACATAGTGTGAAGTAAAGTCAAGTATAAGTTCAATATGTCATAAGACAAATCTAACATAACTCAAATAACTCTAACCCCTCTCATGGTGCATATCCATCCTCATGCTCAACATAGAGCCCATCTAAAGCACCTTCATGACACAACGTACAGCCTCAAAACAAAAACCACAAATAAAAAAATGTAAGCTTAGCTCAATAAGAGTTTTAAAACAGAATAACAAGTCATGAAAAACACTGCATACATTCTCAAGCAAAACATGTGTCACATATACATTATCTAAACATGTGCATCATGAGATAAATCATATTTCATATACATTCATGATACCTATGTACCATGAGATAAATCACATTCCACATATATATATTCATGTCACTTGTGCATCATGATGTAAATCACACTTCATAAACACATTCAAGCCACTTACACATCACATGTTCATTTATATCCATAACATATGTACACATCATGTGTAATCACATGAATCTCATTATAGCATTCACATCATGTATAATCATATCTCAATATACACATTTACCCCGCATAATCAATTATATCAAATCACATTATATTCTGCATGTTCAAGTATAATTATGTTATATGCACCATGTGTAACATAAGTATCATTGCCCATATAAACTTGTGTCAATGAGCATTATATTCTATACACATGTATCAACTATTAGATGAATGTCTCATAATTAAGAAACACAAGCAAACCTATTCATCCAAGACAATCCCTTTCGGGGAAGGTCCAAATTCTTAAAAAGAAAAACTAGAGCAGTTTGGGTAAGTTCCCTAACTGAGAAAGTATCCCCTCTTCACTCGGGACAAATCCCTTACGAGGAAGGTTTAAATTCCTAAAAAGGAAAACTAGAGCAACCCCTGGTAAGTCGATGTATACATACATACTAGCCTGAATTCTTAGGGTCCATATAACACATTAATTTCTCACATTGCAAATCTACTCTTCTCAACCTGAGGAGGCAACCCATCCTCAAAGATGTAAAATGAAAACTTCATCCTTTCGAACGTAAAACTGATTTGACAAACCTCTAAGCAACTTATCCAACATACAATAGCATCCAATTTCATCTAATCGATTAATTATGACTAAACACAGAAAATTATCGCTTATAAAGTATTTTTATGATGCATGCGACATGATACATATGTTACCAAAGTTTAAAGAATGTAAGCATGAATAAGCATACTCTAATCAGTCCATATGTGCATGTAACATGATCCATTTGTAATAAATAAAATATATAAATATAAGCAAGAATATATGTACATAGTAATATTCATACTTAAACTAAAACATGTAGAACATGAATCACCTATAATCAATGTGACATGTGCAAGTATCCATAATTTATCATAATCATAACCCACTGGAATCATGGAATAAATGCAAAAAAATTATCAAAATATAGATTTAAGACAAGTAAAACATCATGTTAAACCTAGATGAGTATAGTCATTACCATGCTTAAGCTAAATTATAATCCAAAGAAAGTTCACATGCAATTAAGTGACATTTATAAGTAATTATAACTCATCATAGTCATAGAAAATTAGAATCATGAGAAAATAACAAGAAATGGCCAAAAACTTCACAAAAATTACCAAATTCACCATTCTGATGTTTGGCCGTTCGAATGTCTAGTCATTTAAATGGTCTATCAGTCTATTCAAATGCACGTAACACTTCACTTTTCTTATTTGGCTTCAACCTTTCAAAATTCAAACTAAAAATATTTCAAAATTTCATATAAATTCAAAATCATCATGGAACATTATATAATCGAAATCTAAGCCTAGAACATGATGGTTCTAATAATTTTCATGCTTAATCATAAGAAAATAACCATAAATCGCATATTTTTAACAAATCACCATCAAACATCAAAATAAAGCAACTCAAATAAACCTATAATCATGCATTCCGATGAAAAAAACCACTCAAGGTAAAAAACCCTTACCTCTAAGAAGCCTTTGAATCCTCAAAAGAATTTCAATCCTCAAGAAATCCTACCCAAAAATTAGGGCCTTAGTAAAACCTAATTAAAATTAACTAAGAGACTCAAATAAACTTAAAAGAAAGTAGATCTAGGTCATCCATAGGTTAAAAATAAAAATTATCTAATTAGGGTTCTAAATCGAAATTGAAAACAAGATTTTAATGGAAGAAAATTAAGAATCAAGATAGGAGAAATGTAGATAGAGGTGATTAAGACCAAAAATCGAAAGATTAGGGATGATTAAGAGAAAAAACTCACCTTATTCAAGGTTTCTCCTTTGGGAAATAGAGGTAGAGTAATTCCTCCCTTCTAATACAACCCTTGCTTATTTGGCTATTGGCTAGGGGTTTTTTTTTATAGTAAAGGTTTTGGGCTAAGAATATGAACTGTTAAGCTAGAAAATGGATCAAAATGCCCTAAGTGGTTAATTAAGGTTATTTTTGGACCAAAAATAAATTTAATCACATCCAAGACTACTTAAATAAAATAATAAAAGATTAGATAGTCAAATGGGTTGCACGTCGACCCACACAAATGTGGGTCCTATAGTGGGGTCCACTGTACTAAACAAGGAACAAATAGGAAAAAATATTTATAAATAGGTAAAAATTTAAGTAAATCAAATTTGGCACAAATACTCTTAAAAATGAAATTAAACCTTATTAAAGTCGTAATTAACTAACCCATAACCTCAAAATCAAATCAAACTGGCAACAACCAAAACTACATAAATTCACACAATTAAAAGGAATTGAGATAAAGTAAAATTAGAGATCTTACAATATAGATATAAATTAGAACTAAATATAGTTATCAGGTAGCAAGTATTGAATCTCGCCTTATAATTTTTTTCTAGGGATGACACAATAATATTTGAGTTTTAATGTGACCATCCCGAGTCAATAGGTCAATGGTTTGACTAGCGGGGCCAACATGACTTGCTCTGGTCATTGGTTCAACCGGCTGAACTGGTTCGAGTTTTAAAATATTGGAGTCAAGCATATGGGGTTTAGCTTGGTTGTCAAATCAAACCCATAATTAGGGCTCTTTTGGCAACCACAGGCAGCGGAAAACAAAGGGGCTTTTTGCTTGATCATCCAACAACCATTTAGGAAGAGAAGGCGGAAAGCCTATGTCCCATTTAATGGGACATTTGGCCATGACTCTAAACCCTAAATTGGAATTGACTTTGGGTTAAAGCAGTTGCCAAATAGGCTACTCTCTCTATCCTATCAAGAATGTCTAGCTACCCCATAAAAAGAGTCTATTTTTCTTAATTTGTTTTTAATAGGCAAGCTTTGGAAAAGCATAACTGTACTTTTTGTCATGTTTTAGTTGTACGTTCTATTCTCTCTAAAATTTTACTTATTTTATTATCTAGAACTAATGATGCCAACTAGGGCTACCAATCTTGCCCATTTATCGTTTATACCATATTGCTAAGAAGTTATATGTTATACTTTAATTTATTTGATGGGTAATAAGCAATTAGTTTTATCAAATCATTTCCTAAATGGAATGTTTATGGAAAAGTTCTTTCATACTTGTTATCCATTATCCGTTTGGCATACATACAAATATATTATACTTCGTGTCCTCTTCTGTATAACACTAAGCTGCCCTCAATCCTTAAGCAATGTCTTAGAAGAAGAAGAAAAATCACCCTTACTCTACCCTTCGCACGATGATGAAAAAAATATTTGTGCTTTTCCCAATGAAAAAAATAAAGTCTTAGAATTTAGATATATGTGAAACTTACTTATTGTTAGTTGACAGTTAGAGGGCTTAGAATTTGGAAATTTGTGAAGTGAAAGCAACTCTTTCATTTGAAATTTTTTTGAAGAAAATAAATGAATTTATTGATTAATTTTTTTAGGGGATACAATGTCTATGTAGTTAGTATTCTAACAAACTCAAATTTTGTCAACAATTCTTTTCTTTTAAATACATCATATAATTTTTTTGAGTTGGGAGGTGATGAATATGTTATTGTTTGATTTGATTTTAGGTTTAGTTGTATTAAAAAAATAGGAATTCGTATTGATTTATGAAATGACTAATAACATATGTAGATTAACCTACAGTGTATAAATAACAAAATGGTTATGGGTAAAAATTTAGGAAATAGTTATGATAACATAATAAGTACTACCATTACCATATTGTTGCATTAACATCCCTCATCTAGGCGTGTCTATAGAAATTGGTTGGATATGTTTCTGTGAATATTACTCAATTTCAACAATTATCATTAAATCAAGGGAAATTTTCACATACGTACAATTGCAGGATATTATTTACATGTAACTACCCCATATTATTTTATTCTTAAATTTTCAAATAACCATCGTGCATCACTTAACTATAACCCTTTTTACCTAAATCCTAAGGCTCTCTCCACATATATTCCTCCTTCCTGATTCCCCACGACCTCCACCATGGCTGCACTGCAGGGCTAACAGCTGCCACCCCTGACAGTCTACTGCCTCTTCCTTAAATTAACACATCCTATGCTGCCCACCATCTTTTACGCCTCCAACACTGCCAATCCCGCCTGCCCACACACTGGTGAGGGCAGATATGACATGGTCAGCCACCGCTGCAGCTGGGCCCAACTATGTCCATGAGACCAAAACTGGGGTTAACATCATACGTGATACTGCTGTAAGCACCAGTTGCAGAGCCTGGATTTATAACGACACCTCCCTCATGCTTGTAAGCCTTAAATTGATGAGTATGACCAGTAATTAAAATATCCACATCCAGTTGTCTCTGAAGCATGGCAAGAGAGTCCAAGTCCCCCCATGGGATGACCTTCAAATATCTCCATTTTTTGTTTTAATAAATTGTAATAGGACAAGTACGGGTACACGCATGAAGAAAATATATGAGCATGATTTCCATAACCCTGTGAAATATACCAGCTACCACCACCTTTACAAACCCCCCCAAGGCTACTCCTAGAAGCTTTCTATTATATATTTTTCTCTTATAGAATTTAAAACATTTATAGTACTTCATATGAACTGAACAAACCTAATGACCATGGCATAATCCAACCTTGCACTGACCAATGGTTAGTGTTTTGGTCTCAGGATAGTGGGCACTCTCATCAAATTCACCTCGTGTGACATGCATATCAGGGCAAAGACTCTTCAAGTAATCATGAACTTCCTACATAGATAAAATGCCATGAGGAGTTGCACATCCTGAGTTTAACAATGCAAATTTGTCAGCAATATGTACAGATGCTTAAGTACATGTATATACAAGTACAGTGTCAAATTCTTATTAAATAAATTAAATCATTTGTTACCTAAAAAACTGAGGTTTTATTAACTTTTTAAGCAATAAGAAAGAATTCTCAGTTTCATCTAAATGACGACATGCTAAGATTCAATTTGTTCCCTTATGCTTGGTAAGGGAAAATCAAATTTAATAAGCTTAATAACTTCTTGAAATTTGAGTTTAATGTGGCGTTACCTTTTATGGTACTTAATAAGCTGACTGTTATAGTTCCTTATCCAAAAACAGAAATTTTCATCTAAACCCTTTGGTTGGAATATATGGAAATGGTAATGGTGCTTCAAGAAGGGAACCTGACGATTTTGGTGAGGGTTGCATTCTAAGATACGGGAGAAGACAGATTGTTTTGCTTTCTCGTGTTATACACAAGCATTTCTTTGTTTGAAACTGAGATGAAAGCAAACCATGAGGGCTTGCATTTACTGTGACATGACATGAGGTCCAGTTTTTTCGTCAAAATCAAATTTCTTAACTTCTTGATCTAGTTAAATGTTTCAAGTCAATATCCTTGTGAGAAACTCAATGACCAATTACTCTGTATTCAGCAATTCCGAGTAAAAGCAACAACATCATAGCTCATGTAAGCAGAAATTTCAGTTTGATGCAACATTAGCCAAGTCTGCACCTTAAATAAGAAGGGTAGCTTTTAAGATGTCATAAATAGATGTATGATTTAATGGACCTAGTTGAGACAACCTAATCCAAAGCTGTAGCCTGTATTTGAACATAGATATTTGTACATAACCCTTATCTACTAATTTGGCATTGACCTCCTTGTTTGAAACGACAGAGAACAGAATAGTGATCATCAACCTAAAAACATGAACAAACCGTTTTGATAACCAATACCATTCAGTGTTGACAGTATCTATGATTATATACTACAATCTAAGTTATTCAAGGGAGTTGCTTATGCATTTACATATCTTCAAACACGGGAAAGAAAGGAGAATGCTCTAAGCTGAGCCTTACAGTTACTCAAAATTTTTTTCCAGCCAGTTAAAAAATATTGCTACTCTGCAGTGCACAAAAATAGCAGAAACGAGCAGAACATCCAAATGTGTGCCCTCAATGGATTCCCGTAGATTGAAAGAGGATCGTTTAAATGATAACTCTTTATTTGGCCAGCCCTTTCATAAAAATGTGTGACTTCAGCCACATTTAATCGATAAATGACTAAAGAGTGATGGAGAACTAGACTCGTGGCCCTTCAGTTTACCTTACAGTTATGCCAAATACCATATCTGTGAGGATTGTGCCAGACCTGCAAAATGGCTCTGCACACATTTCTGTAAGTTTGCATCCCCCCACCCTCAAGTTAAATATAACACAGCAAATTGCCTAACAAGGTTTGAGAAATAGCTGTAAAACATGTCTTTTCTTTCTTTTTAATCTCCTTCACAACGGGACACACAATTTGCTCATATCTTAATAAGTCTATATAAACAAACAACTTACGGAGTTCATTAGGTCAATGCATCCAGAAAAAAACAAGCAGAAGGAAAATGCACAAGCTTGAAAATTTGAAATGTAGATAAGAAAAGTTGTTTAACATGAAATCTGTAACATGGATACAAAAGTTCCTTAATCTTATGCATTTTCCTTATCCATGTTACAAATTCTCAACCTCTTTCGCCACACATGTTCATTATAAACATTCAAAATTGTTGTTAGGAGATTCACAACCTTTTTCACCACACATGTTTGAAAATTTTAACAATCCCCCACCATTTACAAAATTTTCAAAAATAGACAAATTAAAAAAACATGGTCAAGGACTGATGCATAAATGAAGGCATTTTCCAACTTGAACCTACATTTAGTGAATGTTTACCAAAGTTAACTGAAGAACATAGTAAAGCAAAGTCCTTGAACTAGCTATCCTTGCTGATCAACAAGGTTTGTATCACACATAAAGTCTTTTGTTCCTTTAGGTTGTAATAAAGTAGCCGACACTATTTTGACCTTATGTCTATATCTTAATTTCGTAAGTGCTTTAAAGACGCCCTAGTCTCATAGGAAGCAGGCTCACTTCCACAATTATATAGATAGACTTATCGTAGGTGTCCCTATAACTTTAACACCCCAATAACACTGTTTTAAGTCTATTAAGAGCTCAAATCTCATCCTCCACTAAATACATTACAAGTACCAAACACTTTACCTTAGGTTCACTTAATATTTCTTTAAGTGATTGTCATCACAACTTATGGTTTACTCTTTGAACTTGAGAACTTAAATCTCTTCAAGCGACAAGTTGAATTTTCACCGAGAGTGACTATGTTTAAATGGGTTTCAATCCCATCCAAGCTGATGTTTACACTACCATATTCCTTACAAGTCCTTTTGTAAATGGATCCACCAAGTTTTAACTTAATTTCACACCCATTAGCAGGACATTGGAGGGTAATTCTGACATAACTATGTCTTAGTCCAATATGTCTGGACTTTCCATTATACACCTTACTATATGCCCATGCTAGTGTGGATTGACTGTCACAATGTATAGAAATCGGTGTTATTGCCTTAGGCCAAATAGGATTTTCTAACAACAAATTCATCAACTATTAAGCTTCTTCACTGCTAGCATGTAAAGCCACAAACTCAGATGTTATAGTAGAATCCATTATAATTGTTAGTTTCTTAGATCCCTGAGAAACAACTCCCTCACCAAACAACTCCCATCCACTCATTGATGAGTAATCATCATGATCATTAATCTAACTAGCATGAGAGAATCCTTCTAATATGATAAGATATCCACTATAAAAAATTTCATAATTCAATGTTCCTCTCATGTATTTCAATACTCTATTTACAGCTCGTCAATATAGATAACTAGGATAACTAGCATATCTACTTAGCTTACTAAGTGCTAAAGCAAAATTTGGTCTTGTGCATGTCATAACATGCATCAAACTACCAATTACTTTTGCATATTGCAATTGAAAAACACATCTACCTGTATTAGGATAAAACCTAGTATTTGAATAAAAAAATGTACTTACAGGTGTGCAATTAAAGTCTTTAGTAAGTTCTCTATGTAATGACTTTGAGTAAGTACTAGACTATTATCTTGATTCAATTACATATCTTGGTTAAACAACTTGGTATCGAGCATACTCTTGGAACCTCACCATGGACAAGGTAATAAACTTATAATCTCCATATACTAATCCAACTTAAGCTCCGTGAGGCATTATCAGACAAGATTAACAAATTCATTGAATCCTATTGAAAACCATATAAAATTGCTCACAACATGACTAGTGTGTCAAAAGTAAGAAAAGTGCATATCACTGCAACTATTAAAGAAAGTTCAAATTCAAGCATTATATAGAGAAGTTAGAAGAGAGGTGAAGTATTCATACCTTAATACAAAGATTCCCTGTGCAAAATATGTGTTGAATTTTCCCTGGAACAAGCATAGATTTGAATTTTTCTGGCAGATCATGCGACCTTTGTGGTATGTGAAGATCACCAATTGATAAAACTAATACCATTGTCACATAAATGGGCCAATCCCTTCAACTCTTAAACATTACAAATTTCTGCAAAAATAAATCTTCCATAGCATGAATAGACCTATAATTTGCAACAATCCCTTCAACTCTCAAACATTATAAATTCTGCAAAAAAAAAATATAGGATTAGTAACAATCTTCCATAGCATAGACCATAATTTGTAACAATGCTTGACATTCACAGCAAGAGAATTGCAGCACAATCATAGCAATCAAGAAATCTATGTAATCATGATGAGCAAGATAGTAATTAAGTCAAATAAAAATTTCTTTAAAAAAAGGTAGATAAAAAATTCTAATTTTGCATCCCACATGATAATTATGAACACGAGGCTGTGTTCATTGGTGCAACCACCCAAATCATGACCCCTACAAAGAAAATTGAATCAAACAGACCTTTGAACACTTATAGCCATCTACAACCAAAAGGTCCTAACCCTTGTCAAACCTTAAATGGAGAAACTATCAAAAAAGCGACGTGAACATTATATCAGGGGAGGAAGGAGATGTATTTCTTGTGGCCGCCTTCACCGTCCACATCACCTTAGGTGTCAACAGAGGAGGGCAGATGCTGTCATAGGGGAGGGCGATTTATTGAAAAAGATGAAAAGAATGTAGCCTGGGATGGGTCTCCACGCCAAAGCCTGAACTTCAAGCCCCTCACATTGCCTTTGCACAATCCCAATTTATCAAACCAGAGAATGTGATTTTCTTGTTGGGACCAGTTCAGATTTTGTGCTAGGCCGGCCGGTTTTGCTTAGTTATGAAACCCGTCTGGGCCGCAGCGACCTACCTGGGTGAACCGTTGGCCTACTAGCCAGACCGGATTGGATTGGTTCACCTAGGTAAAGAAGCCCACAATGAGCCCAATTTAAGTTACTCAGCCCAATTTAAGTTACTCATAAGGCTCATTGTAAGCTACTCATAAGGCTCATTCATCCAGGAGATCGACGGTGGACATACTAGACCCTAATTTGTGCGTTATCTATCTCAAATATCAATGGCTCCCATGCATAGCTTACATTGGCATATTGACAGGGACTGGGAGCCTTCGTGGTGTGGAGAAAACGCTTGTCGCCGGACAACTCCATCGTCCCAGCCAGTCCTCCACTGTCCGAGCCTCTCCTCTAGCGTCCCCACCTTCTGCCTCCCCTCTGCCGTTCCGGTCTCCCCTAAGCCGTCCCAGCGTCCCAAGTCCCAACTTTCCCTCTCCTCCCCTCCGGTCTTCCTCCAAACAAAGGAGCTGTCACAGGGTCTCCTCCATTCTGAACCTCCAGTCTCCCCTCTGTCGTCCTTGCCTCCCATCTACCATCCCGAAAATCCCCTCTCCTCTCTTCCTCCCCTCCCTCAATCCCTCCCTGTACCATCTCCCTGACTCCCACCCAGCGGCTAGTGCAACTAGCTGGCCATAGACTGCAGACTGCACATTTTGCAAGGACAGCCCAACCTCCTCTATCTAATCTCCATCTGTCATCCACTATCAACCGTCCTCTGTTCCATGTGTTTTCCGACCGCTATCCTCCATACACTATGTACTTTAAGCTATTGACCTAGTCTACATTTCACCATCCGTCCTCCGTCCAACATCTGTCAACACGCACAAGTCACACCTTACGACTCACATGTATAAATTTATAGAAAAGTAAATATAATATCATCAATTAAGCATGTAATTATTTTAATTTTTTATTATATTTTTATTGTCATTTAGTTAATTATATTTTATTTTATTTTATTTTATTTAATACAATATAGTTATATATATGGCAACGGGGTCGAATTCTTCTTGTGAAAGTGTATCTACGGAAACAACCCCTAGTACATCTATAAGGGTGACACCTAGTTCTAGTGCATCAATTGAGTCACCTAGTGAAAATCCTCCCACTCCTACAGTATCAATTAGGGCAAAGTAGACCCAACATAGGCTCAATGTTGGTTGCTAGATAGAAAGAGGTTTCTTAAATCCATCTATTGTTTCAAAATTTTTAAAGATGGAGGCATTAATGGAATGAAGTTGCACTTAAGTATAGATGAGATGTTTCTTGCAAAGATGTTCCTACACATGTGCAACATGAAATAGAGAACTCTTTAAATATAATTAATTTGTTTAAAGCCAAAAATATGTAAGCCGTGAATGTAGAGAATCTAAAGACTTCTATAGATGAAGATGAAGAAAATAAAGAGTCAGGTCCAAGTGAGACAATAGTTACAACATACACCGTCTAGCCCACCACTACAATTAAGTAGAGGAAGTAATAAGGGAAAACTACCATAGGGAGTTCACTTTCCTTCTTGCACTGCCCCAAGGGCCCAACCTACAGTGTAATGGCAAGGAAAAGAGCTTATAAAATGGCAAATAGGGCAATTGGTAGATTTTTTTTCCCATGAGTGTATTCTCTTCAATGCCACTAATTTTTTATATTTTCAAGAGATGCTTGATGTTGTCACTAGTATTGGCCCATGATACAAGGCACCTTCATATCATGCCTAAACGGGAAATATTTTAGATGATGTAGTTTCTAAGGTGTCAAATGATGTTGAAAAATAAAGAAAATATTGGATAGAAGGTGGTTGCACAATTATAACTGACATGTGGACAAATAATAGGGATATAAGTTTGATTAATTTTTTGGTTTATCACCCTGATGAAACTGTTTTTTTTTTAGTTGAACCGATTTGGCCCGATCAGTCACCAATCTGGGTCGATGGCTAGGTCACTATCAAAAACACTATATCAAACTGATCAGATAATAAGAGGGAGTCGAGAATGCACTAGACAATTCTACTTGAATGCAAAGCTTGGCTCATTTTGTTTATATAATTACTCCAATATACTACTAAAAATTTTAGGTTAGCTAAAACCTTACCTGTTATTCAAATTCATATCTAAAACCTAAATCCGACCCATTAGGGTCAAGTTTGTAACCATACCATAGCCCGGTGGCATCCCTAGACCAAACGATTCTACTTGGATACACAGCTTGGCTCAATTTGTTTATATAACTAGTAGTGCACGTGCAAAAATACATGTGCGAACCCGTACAAAAAGCTAATTGTTTTCACTATGAGAGCAACTTGAATTGTGGAATCAGTCTACCTGAAACCTCTAGAGACATTACAAGGCGATTCTTATGCAATCAGGTGTGTATTCTCCTGAAGAGCCTAGAAAAAATTGTTCATGTAATTCTCATATTGTTCTTTCTTGATCTTGTTCACATAACATTCTTTACTAACAGCAAAGGAGAAAGATGGTAACGAATTATTGATTATTTCCATGATGACTCTCTTTCTAAAAAATCAGGGAGTGCAGACAGAGACAGTTGCATAAGCATAGCACCAGGTTGAACTTCCTTGATGAGGCACGTCGTGTCTAATGTGAATTGTTGAGACAAATTTTGCACAGACAAGACATAAATCACAACCTGAGAACCGGGTTCATGAAATGTAAATTCTCAAGCTTGCATAAGTAAATGTCCACAGGTATTGGTGGACCGATAAGATTGAATCACTGTGAAGAAAGGGCATCATCACAAACATATGAAAGCCCCGCGTGATGGAAGCAATCAAGAGAGTGAAACTTACTACAAGCAATCTCAAGATTTACATAATTGCAAAGCTAGCCATGGAAACCACAATTAGTTCATAACTAACTACCAAATTCACTTCGAAGTCTCTTAGCAGTGTACACCACTTATTGCTTCTATACCCTGATCAATTTACAAATATAGATTTAGATGTTCCAGACCCTTATGTCAGACCCAAAAGTGAGCAAAGAATGTGAAAACGAGCAAACAACACAATCCTAGGGTTGCAGATATTAGTAGGGCTGCCAATAGGTAGGGTATGATGAGTAAAGCTTTACTAGCATCCATACCTGCTTCCTAAAATTTTAATCATACCCTACCCATTTCCCTATCATTACCCATACCCTGCCCATTACCAATTGCCCATCAGGCAATTGGGTGGGCAATGGGTATATAGCTAACCGGACAACCATAGTTAAGAACAAACTGCATAGTTCAAAATTGATGATTTCTCATGAACCTTCATCATAAGAAGTAAACAAAAAGAATAAAATATGTGATACTAAAAGGGCATTTAGCAAGATTTGCAAGACTTCCAGCATGAGATATCAAACGAACATCAACAACTTCATTAATTAGAGAAGCCAAATTTAAAGCAATGTCAATTCATCTTGTAACAAGAAATTCATAGAGATTTTTTTGGTATTCTGATATGTCTATCTCTCTGAGCAAATTACTGGACATCCAGCAATTCAATCAAAGACAAATCATGCCCTGATAGATGAGAAATAACAAAATAAACTATGATACAAAAGGGTTAACAACCAAAATTAATTCTATGTTCATAAAATGCATCCATGGATGTTTTATTTGCTTCAACAACCTCCTTTGTTTTATCCACATCCCCGAGTATTTCTCCCAAGTCTAAGATTTATTTTTACATAATTTTGATTTGTTTCTAATAAAATTTGCAACTTTGGCAAAGAGATAATTGTCATAACAATCCGGTTAGGTTAATGAGAATAGAATGGTTGAATGGGTAATTGTGTATATTAAATGAATCAAGTAACAGGTATAGAGGAGGGGGCTCCCTTATCCTACCCAATTAGTAAATGGGCGGGTAAAATTACCCATTACCCGTTTATAAATTACTTGCCTACAAACTTTGGGTTAGACGGCTAGGTGAGCCAGGTAAATGGGTACCCGTTGACTACCCTAAATATTAGAGTGTAGGGAGTGACTTTGAAGACTCAGTACCAATCATTCTCAATATAGTGTTTCCAAATCTGGAAACAAAGTATGATATGCTATCGGTATAACTCATATCCACATAATGCAGTCAAGTAAATAATGCAGAAACCCAAATTACCAACTGTCTGTAATCATCATCATCACTATTATAAAAGCAAATTGAGTGGGACAACCAGCTTTGGAGTCACCCAAAACTCGTAAACTTATGAATTATGTTCCACTTAATAAAAGGCACTCCCTCCATCCAACATTAATAGCTTCATTTGACAAAAAAAATTATTCCATATTAATAGCTCCATTTTGTTCAATCTAAGTGGTTGGGCACTAAAAAAAGAGTATGATAAGCTTATTTTCCCTTCTCTTAGATGTGGGTTTTACCGTTCAATAAAAATCACTATTTTTCCAAATGTAGCTATTAATATGGGACAGAGGGAATATGTCATAATACTACCATTTCTCAAACTTCCGGTTGTAACTAGCCACCCGAACCCAATAGCTGAAACCCTCACCCTATGCACATCTATTTTCCCCCTTTAACAAAAATTATACAAAAAATTACTTTCTCTGAACTTCAATTCAACCATTAAAGTGAATTTGAAGTCCTTGGCAGAGAAAGTAGACAAGACAAAAATTTGAAGTCAATCTCGTTATAATGAACTAAACACAATAGCAAAAGCAGAAACAATAAAAAATTATGAATAGGCGCAGTTCCCCAATTATCCAGACATGCCTACCAAATTTCACTGCAAAATTCATCTTTTTTTTGTATAGAAGGACAAACAAAATCAAAGAATGTGTGAAATTTTATTTTAAAAAAATCCCAAATAAAAAAAACTACAGCCAAGCGAGTTCTTAATCAGGCATGTAGGCCTTATACCAAGGGACGGAGGAACTTGATCAAATGCTCTCCGCTGGTATCTGTCTATCTCCGTCGCCGGTGGCGCTCTAGGTGTCGACGTCCAAGGCGGGAATGGAGGAGAGGGGCGTTCTCTCCGTCTCGACCGGTGAATCACCGGAGAGGAGACCCATTTATTCTGGAATCTGAACCCACTATTTTGTGATGACCAGAAAATTGGACCATCACAACAAAACCGAGCCGAGCAGACGAGGGCTAGAAACACGTTTTTTGGTGTGGAAAAATTATTGTGCTAGTGGTGGTGTGTGACTTTTTATTGGGATAAATTTTGGTCCTCGGATTAATCATTTCCGTGTGTTTGATCAATAATTTTAAATTTATTATACTTTTTCGTATTTTGCTTTCATCACTCATTATTTTACCATAATTTTAGACATGTAAAAATATTTTCATGCTTCTATTTAGCCATCTTTTGAGCCCATTATGCAATCCATGTATTCCCTCTATCCTACATTGTTAGTTTTATTTAATTTTTAAAAATAAATTAAAATTAATTTATTTTAAAAAATTAATTATAACTATTAATGTGAGACAAAATGAAGATGTAAATATGGTAAGGATTTTATGATAAATGAAATGTAGGAAGATATATATTATGTAACAATGGAAATGTAGTTATAGTAACTACATTGTAAAACTTCTTATTTGGAAATTTTGCATATCCTTTGTAGATATTATTTTATGGTACATTTATTAACAAGTTACATTATTTTAATTAAAATATACTCCCTCTATTTTGAAATAAATGTCCTACTTTGAAAATGTCAAATATTTAAACTACCTTATATTGCTCAAAGTTTATACAATTATTCTTTTTTATTAACATAAAAAATAATATAAAATATTTTAGGCAAAATATATATAAGAATTGCATAAGAAAGGAGAAAGTAGTTGATAACTATGCAATTTTGATACCTATTTTAGGACAAATTAATTTTTCAATAGGGCATTTATTTCAAGATGGAGGGATTATTGTACAAGTATACATTTGATTTTAAAATGGGACCCATATTTCGTGATGGAGGGGATATTGTATATAAGCATACACAACACATGTAAATATTTAAAATCGCATATATTTGCATGTAGGAAAAAATGCAGAAAAACTGATGACTAATAGAGGGGAATAAGAATTTATTTTCTATGGTCGAAAAATATCATGTTTTGACTAACTGTGGTAAAAAAAGTCATTGTAGTAAAAGTAGAGGGTTGATTGCAATAGATTTTATATTTTGTTTTTCTACCAAGTTTAGTTTTGGGGTAAAGAAGAATAGCCAAGCTGCAGCTTGTAGCCAAATTATAGCCACCAAAGATGGCTAAGGCCAGGCCAGCTGCAGCTAAAAAAGTCACAACCAGCCTAAGCCCATGGCTGGTTTCAAAACATCAAGAGGGAGGAGAAATACATGTCTTAAAATTGGAGAGGGGGTGAGGTGGGGATTATTTTTATGCAGTGGCCCTATCAACAATTAAGGATTTAGTTTTTAGTTTTATTTCCTAGAACCTCTAATAAGAATATTTACGAATATTACTCTTTAGCAAGTTTCTTTAATTTATTATTAAATAAAAATTTAAAGAAACATGGAAAATTTATATAAATAATGTTAAAATTTTATTAAAATAACAAAAAAAAATATTTACCAATATATATTATTACTTTTTGCCATGGAGGATGACTTTTTAAAAAAAATTAATAATTTTGTCTTTTAATTAAGGAGGTGTTTTCGTCCTTTAATTACCTTCTCCTTTTATAGATAAAATTGCTCCAATTGAGTCCAGCTTCTTCCGATACTTATTTTATAGAGTTTTTTCCATATTACCTGGTCATAGAATAGAATATTTCATATTCCTTGGATTTTAAACGGAAATGCTATATGACCTGCTTGTGGATCAAAATGCCCTAAGTTTTCACTATATCAGGTTTTAATGGAGAGAGTAATAAATATACAACAGAACAGTAATACGTCGTTCCAGTGGGATGGGAGTCATCAGTGGTGAACGGAACTCGCCAGCGGAAGCTGACCGGCGGTGACTCACTGGCGAGAGTCGTGAACAAGAAAAAAATATTTTTTGAGACCGCTGACACTGTGTGAGTGCTCCAAAAGTTGCATTTCACAGAAACAAATTATTCTTTCACACCGAACATGGATAGGATCGGTATTTGCATCCATTATAACGGAGAGTTAGGTAATAATGACATGTATATCGGTGGAATGACATGGTTGATGAACATTCATCCGTCAGTGAGCTTCGGCGAGCTGCTGGGGAAGTCAAAGCATGACTTTTCATTAATGGCAATGCTAGTTTGAAGTATTTAATTTCATCATCTCAATCATCCATGATATGTAAATTATAAGACAATGATAACCTTCAATCAATGTTCTCCATTTATAAGAAAGCGAATAAGGAGGTGTTATCGTTGTATGCCGAGATAAAACAACCCGACAACAGTGATAAATCACCATCACCCTCTGTTGAAAAGAACCAGATAGTCAATAGAGCTGAATCACCCGTCGTAATGGCTCATCTCAGCACTAATGTCGGCTTTCATATCATATTCAATGAAACTCAGTTCACCTTTGAAACTGTTAGGTAACAATATTGAATCTTTAGATTATACACAATTGGTATATTTCGTGTACTCGAGACCATGATATTGAACTTATTGTGTTAAGGGTAAATTATATAGTGCAAAGTTATAAACACAACCTATAATATATCATATTAGTAATTACACGATATACACATGCGATAGAGCAATTATGTGTTGCATCATAGATATAATAACACGGCATGCATCCATGTCATGGTTTCGATAACATGTCTTGAAATGTTTGCATGTTAACAGAGTACATTATGTCGACTAATTTTGTATTTTTTAACACAATAATGTGCAATGCAAATTGGGAGAACCGGGAAACTTACCATCAACAAATCTATGTCAATCTCTTTCACCTATCCAACAAGTATAGAACCTGAAATAGAAGTCAATCAAAATAGACAAAAGGAATTATCGCCAATAATGAGTAGGACAAGGACTTCATTTGATAACTATGAACCTCCATACAACCCTTGTAATTACGACGACAGACAAAAAAGTTCAAAATATGTGAGTTGAAGATCTGTGGTAGGATAATGATATAATTGACATAAAGAGTATGCCCGACCACGAAAATTTTGGAAACATCGAGGTTCCCAGTAACGTGGGCATTGAGGCAGAGGTAAATTAAGATACTGTCAATGATTTAAACATGTTAAAACCGAATATTAATGACAGCTAACTAATGACAGGTAGCTTGTAAACTAAGGATTACCAGAAGCTCTTCAAATTGGGTGCACGTTTTTTAAATCTATTGCATTTCAAGAAGGTCTTAATGACTTAACAATAAAGACAAATTTTAGATATCGTATTGTAGATGAAAACATAGGGCTACATCTCGATTCAGTTTTAGGCGGTTCTTATAAGAACCGAACCAGAACCAAAATTTTGAAACTGAACCAAACCAAATAAATAACTAATTTTATTAGAACCAAACCAAGAACCGTTTCTGAACCGAGATTTCCCCTCAGCTCATCGACATCCAGCCTCTGTTGGGCGGAGCCGGCGTGCGGAGCGGAACCGAACCACCTCCAGCTTAAAAAAACTCACGGGGTGCGATATACGTCGAATATATCTGATTTTCCATTTCCATTACCAGAAAAAAGAATAAGAAGAGTCCCTAAATCGAGATGAAGTGAATTGGGCTCCATCTGAATGAAACCCTGAAGCACTGACGTCTAAAATGAAAGCTCCTTTTTTGCATTTATCTCGATATGCTTGGATCCAGTTTCCAGACCGTGAGTTGATTCCTCCTGCTTTTTCTTCTTTATGACTTTACCCTGGAATTAAGACAGGAAGAAAAGAAGAAAAAAGTGTTGAGGGAAGAGAGTTGCACGAAACAGGTGTGGAAACAATTTGACGGAGAGGGGACCGATGGCTGGGTGCTTTATGAGGCCATTATTATTCCAAAAGCTGCTGGGAGGAGCAGAGATCAAGCGGGAGGGGGAAGATGCATCGGAGTTGAACAGCAACGGGACGATGTCTCAGCCGCAGGAGGCTGCGGGAGGAGTGGGTGTCATCGGAGTTGCAGCCCATGCCAGCAACCTAGAGATCAGCGGGAGAAAATGAGGGGCTGGCTGGATGCTGGACTGCTGGGAGGGATTTGGAACTTAGGGTTAATAATAGAAGAAATTATTTCGACCGTTCATTCAAATGAACGGTTGAGATTAGATTAAAAATAAAAATAAAAATATCTAATTCGGTTCGGTTTTAGTTTTGGTTTTTTATAAATTAGAACCAAACCGAACCAAAAATATGTTGGTTCTTTAAAATAAAGAATCGAACCGAACCAACTATTTTTGGTACTGTTCTACCCGGTTTAACTGGGTTTGGTTCTACCCGGTTCAACTCGGTTTAGTTTTTTTGGTGCAGCCCTATGAAAATTAGAATACATACGTTACAAAATGCTCTAATGAAACTTGTAACTAGTACATAAGGGCTTCAAATATAGGAGATCATGTGACTGTTACGAGGTTAATTCTGACTCATTCATGTGGAACTTAAAGGAAGTCAACTGACCATCCCCTAGCATCACACCTTTGAATAGCGAAAAAATGTTATAACCTCTTTAAAGACTCTGTGGACATTACACCTAAGAGCATAACAAGTTATATTTCGAAGCACTGGGGCATAACTCCAAACTACAAGAAATGCTGGTGCACAGGTAATGCATGAGAAGAAACGAAGAGTTGATTTATTATCATGATAAGTTAGTCTAGCGTATTATTGTTTACACACTTAAACTATAGTTGATATCGTGTTACCAAACAACGTATGTCAATATCATGTTATGACCCACACGACATACGTCCATATCGTGTTACCATAAGCACAATTAGGCATCGTGAATGGATTTCGATCACATGAAAACATAAAATATCGTGCAATCGGGAACACGATGTAAGCCGGTGTCGTATAACATTTACTAAATTGTATTTGATCGTGCAAGTAAAGCTCTGACTAATTTAATAGATGGTGACCCAGACAAATCCTACCACTTCCTTCTTACGAGAGGCAGATAGAATATAATAATCCAGGAAGTGTAGTTGTGCAATGAGATCATGTGACATTCCCGGACTTATGGGTGAGTACGATTTCAAAAGAGTATTCTGGATATTTGGCCCCGTTGCAAGAGCTTTCAGAATAACCTTGAGGCCGTTGCTAACGGTTGATGCAACTTTTTTGAAAGAAAAGTATCCTAGACAGCTATTGATAGCAACTGCATTGGACGGGAACAATAATATGTTGTGCGTTGCATTTGCAGTAGTTGAGAACAAATGTGAGAAAACTTGGTGTTGGTTTCTTGAGTTGCTTAGAAATCATCTATTCTCGGATCCTCCAGCCAAGTTGGATATAATCATTTCAGATGGACAAAAGGGATTGACAAACGTTGTGAAAAAGTTTTTCCCATCTATACACCATGGGTATTACATCCGTCACATGACAGCAAATATGCTAGACAAATTCAAGGACAATTACCTAAAGAATCAGCTCCATGTTGCAGCCAAAACATTTAGACAAAATGTGTACGATGAAAGAATGAACAACATTAAAAAATATAATCTGGAAGCATATACTTGGCTAAATAAGATGGGTTTGGAGGAATCGCCAGCGTCTGAAGTCGTATGACACTAATTACGACTCTGTGAGGGTTTAACACGATATAAAACCCTACCTCTAGTTAGGGGTATTTTAGTCTAAATTTTAGCTTATATCGTGTTATTCTAGGTCATATGACATTTCTGTTTAAAATCTAGAGAATATAAAATATTTCATTCTTTGGCCAAGTAATATGAAAAAAAATCTATTTTATATAATAGACATTGGTTCTAACATTGAGACTCCAATTGAGAACTAAACTTTTCTAGCAGATTCTAACTCCAGTTTTTTCTCTATCTCTACAACTTCTTCTTTCTCTGAGAAAGACAAAAAACAACCTGTGAACTCATCTGCTCTTTTACCATACTACCCAAGTTTTCACCGGTGAAGCTTCCTACTAGTTTCGTATGGAAGAAAATGATACCCATTTCATGCGCCTCCACTCTTCTGCCTTTCAATCCTCCGATTACAATCGCTTCTCTTCTTTCTCCAGTGAGAATTACGACCTTGCGGCTGCTGATTTCGAAGTCTCAGCTTAGCTTTTGGGGTCTCAATTATGAATTTCAGCTCTGAGTCAGCACTAAAAAGTATACATCCAGGAGTTCATAGTCAATATAAACTCAGATACCTTCAGTATTTCCTTCCTGCATGCTTCCAAATTCTTTGCCTTCATCAGCGCAATTGAATTGGTTCCTGCACCCAGCAACCTTATTCCCAATTCTATTGGCACAGTCGACAAACTATCAAGTACTTATTGAAAAGTGTATCCAGGGTCAATGTTGGAGGGCCAAAAATAGCTCCTTCTAGTGACTATTTCGAAATGGTTTACTCTATCTGAATAATTTTGCAATTGCTATGAATATCGATGGTTCATAGAAGATAATTAAAAAAATATTAAGATGATTTCATTCTTAATGTAATTTCGTCCTTCATGGTAATTTTGTCATTTGAAAAACTAAAATCACCATTAAATAGTAATTTTGTCCTTTCAAATAATAAAATTAATATAATTTTTAAAAAAAAGCCATGTAGGCACTAATTTCTGAGTGGCAAAAATAACACTATATTTGTAAATATTTATCTCTCTCTGTTATTTTAGTGATTATTTTTTTAACATATTTATATAATTTTTATATTATAAAATTGTCATTTAACTTGCAAAAGACTAACATACAAAAAATACTCCAAACATCTAAATTCAAAAACTTTGGACGTGCCAATATGTAAATACCTCTAAAGAAACATTACTAAATAAAATTATTATCATTGATAAAAATAAGTAATATAATGTTTATTGAATAGTAATTTCATAGCATACAAAGAATGTATTCCTACATCTACATTTTGCATTGTATAAGAACTGGACCTGCATGGTTGAATGCCCATTCTCTTATGAGCTCTATGTAGATGGTTCAACCATTTTGATTTGTAAGTCCCTAGATATTTTAGGCAACTTCATGATTGGATCCGAAAGAGGGAAAGATTCTAGATGAACTGGGATAAAAGATGTTTTTTTGGCATGTGTATATCTTGTTGCCCCCAAAATGAATGAGTATAAATCATTGTTTTAAAATCTCGACCGGCCGGCCGGTTCGACCGGCTTCAACTAAATTGCGCGGCCAGTTTGACCTGGCTGGGTCATGCTAGCTTGACCGGTCAAATCTGTGAGTTAAACAGGGCCAGTCCAGTTTAAACTAGTATATGTTGTCAGTGTCCAGCACAAAAGTCCTGCTAATTGACTAAAATAAATAGCTTGCTAACCAGTAGGGCAATTATGGTGAGCTGTCAGATCATAGTGTCCAATCATATTTACTTCTAACCCAAGTACCAAAACTAAAAATTCTAATTCATAGGCCGGTGACCAATCCGGCTCATTGTCCGGGCCAATTTATCTTTGTTATGAGGCGACTTACTAAAGGCATACACATAGGTCACTTTCTCACCAGCACTTTGGCCTGTTAATGCTGGAAAATGTTGAATTCAATGGCAAAGCTGAACATTGATTCACCTCTAATAACGGTCAGCTTGTGTAAAATGTGCTGAGCCAAAAAGTGAGTCCCATCCATCATCAGTCGCATGCAAGATCACTAAAGCGCTGTTGCAAGTATTGCGACCCAGGCTTTCAGTTGATACCTTGGTCTAGTAAATCATATATATTCTCCTCATCAATCATCCCTAAAAAGTGAATTTAGTCAAGCAATAACTGAGAGACCTTAAAATCCCCGCCCAGAAGGGGGAATTGCTATCAAGAATACAAAATCCTGGTCGCAGTTTGCTTGCTCGCTTAAAAGATATATATCACCTCTTACACGAGTTTATTTGTCTGGCGTCCTCAGGAAAGATGAAATAAAAAATTACAAAAAAAATTACAGGAGCGTAGGAAAATAAACGAAGAAAACTTAGGCCGTCTACCTTCCCCTTAACCTCTCTAACTCTTCTTCTGCTTCTATCAGCTGCAATCTTAATGCCGACACCCTCTGCTCCAATTTCTCTACAGCCCCCTTATTAGATGGATTGTATGGGTTTAAAAAATTCCCAGAAAATTTTTTCAGAGCTGCAATGCCGCACACCTGTGAAAAACCAAAATTACAATAAGATTAGAGAAAGGGATAAGCTCATTTTTCTGTGTAAAATTGGAAGTAGGACTTTACCTCTTCGGGGAGTAAAGGCAGCTTTGATATGTGGAAGTCGTCATACAACATGTAGAACTGGTTCAGGTATTTTTGTTGCATTTTCATTCGTGCTTTCAGCAATTTAGACTCAACACCTGAGAAAATTAGAGAGAAATAAACCTCAAATGTTGTGATCTACAAAATTGGAAGAAAGTTCCAACCATATATATATATATAGAGAGAGAGAGAGAGAGATGATATAGTGTGCTGCTATATCTACAAGCCAAGTGAGCCGCACAAATCCTGGTCATTTGATTCTCATATAAGGGCTAAAAATAGGGAATTGGGGTGCTCCAATGAACCCTCATATGAGAATGAGGAGGTCAGGATTCATGAAGCTCACCTGGCTCATGGATATAGCAGCTCACTATATCATCTCTCTCTCTATATATATAGAGAGAGAGATTGCATGGAGGGATTTAGGAACATGTAACACCACCTTCTTCATCAAAAAGTACTTGATTTATTATGATATTGTGAGTGTCAATCTCAAATTTTGAGAGTTCTTGCACCAACCTCTCCGTTTCATAGAGAGAAAGGAATTCTGGGATGCAGACACATATGAATGTGGTCAAATCCTGTGCAACACGAATGAGTTTAGGCCAAAGACACAGCAATTGACATTAAAAAACAGGATAGACACACACTTTTATCTGTAATACAATTCACTTAACAACCTTAACAAGATAAGCACTTACCGGGTCCTTAAATTGCTTATTTACTTGTTCAATTACATCTTTCATGCCCTCAAGCCTCCCTAGTATCGCATCCTCACCAAAATCATCACCAACACCAAATAGGCGACTCATCTGTTACAAAAAAGTACAATTGCTTCAGAAAATAGTTAAGCGATAATAATTTCTAGAATCGTCATACAAGCATTTTAATTTCGACCACATGAATCAGTCATCTCCATGCAGCGAACTAATAAAGTAGCACAGTAGAGATGACCACATCAACAATTCACCTTCAATCATCATCACCATACTCTTTTCCCATTATTCACTCTATTGAGGTAGCATCAGGAAAAGCATTCACTGTAAAAATCTTTCCATAAATTTCTGACATAATGGGAAAGTATGACGATGATGATGAATTGGAATCGATATCGCCAACCTCATACGGCTGGAATAATGCGTGAATTATGATGATGAGCTCCATTAAAGATGGTTCACGGAATCCAAACATGGTCACAACCTGGAGTATCACATTTTGTGGAGCAAATTGCACTACTAAGGATGTGTAAATAGAAATGTGCCAGATCATGATACATATATAGTGAAGAGTACAGAAAATTTATTCTAATGTGCACAAAGATTCCACCAACAATTGTGTGCCTAAGGATGCCCATGTGGCGATCATTTTATGTGGACTACTTAATTCAGTTGGTTTTGAAGTGCCATCCCCCGATTAATGATCCAAAAACTCTAGTGGCTTCCGAGGACCTCACTATATATAAACAGAAAGACCGATAGAAACATCTTTTTCCTATGAAATTCCATTAACTTGCACTTCAAAGTCAGTTACAATAGCAACAACTCTGTTACAAATAGTTTATAACCAAAAGAAAGTCAGAGACTGGAGTATTCCATTTTGTCCTTTCTTTTAAACAATGTACAACAATGTTCTCGGGTTTCAAGTCAACTCAATTTTTGGTCAGAAAACCTTACCCATATTCCATTTTGTCCTTTCTTTAAACCAATGTACTGGGATGTTCTCGGGTCTCAAGCCAACACAGGTTTTGGCCAGAAAGGCTTAACCATATTCAAACAGCGAATTTGTGCAGCCAAGGGTAAAGAGACAAAGAAGCCATTGGCCGACACAACCTTTGTAGGGAGTTTAGAATAGTTCACTTATAGGTACACAAGATAAACCACCCAGAGATTTTTGCATCTAAGATTGTGGGTTATCTGCTAGCGCCATTTATGTGGAAGACTTCAATCAGATGCTTGTTTTAAGTAGCCACCCTCCTGATTAATAACCCCGCAGCTTGCATTTGTGGCTCACCTTTCTCTCAAAAACATAATAGATTTCCCATTACTATAAGTTTTCTTCATTTGAATTTTTCTTTCCATAGGACTTGACTGATTGGTTTGGAAGGCAATGACCACATATATGTCTTCAGTTATACAGACACCTTTATAAAAGAAGATGCTGACATTCACTAAAGATAGATTACCAACAATAACTGAGCCCTAATATGGATACAAAGGCAAAAAGGAACCCTAAAGTTAAATCAATCAAAATATCGCTGTATTTTCCAAATATGAAAAGGAATGGCAATTCCATACTGACCTTGCCAACCCAACCAGCAACCAACACCTCATAATGACCCAGACGATAAATAAATAAATTAACAATGATAACTGCACTTGAATATCTATATCTATATCTATTTATCTACAGATCTATAGATCTCTATATCTATATCTATATCTCTATATCTATATCTAAATTTATATTTATATCTATATCTATATCTATTATTAAAGTGAGAAGGGGGCAGAAATTTTTGCCATATTATGTGTGTATTGCCCTTCCAAAGAAACTCTTAATTAATTTTGAAATGAAGAGACCTGAAATATTGCAATAATTTCTCCACTGTGTTTTACTTTGTAGCTGGCCACATAAAAAATATGGATTTCATAGTCCTAATTAGTTTTTTTTCTCATGTTATGCATATATTGCCCTTCCAAAGAAACTCTTAATTAATTTATAACTCAAGAGACCTGAAATATTTTAATAATTTTTCCAATACGTTTTACTTTGTAGCTAGCCACATATAAAATATGGATTTCATAGTCCTAATTGGTTTAGAACTTGTCAAACTTCATTTCTATACTATATTAACCCTATAGCCCCATAAAATAATATGGAATTCAAAGTCCTAATTGATATAAAACTTGTAAAACTTCATAAAAAAAACAAATATCCAAATATGCCATAAGTAAGAGACTTCAACTCTCTAGTATTTACACAAATGCATTCAATTCTAGTCCTAACTAGGTTCTAAGTTTAGTTAGAAGTTCTACCTATGGATGCTAAGAGAAGATATAAACTTCCCTCAATACAAAAACTTCTTTTTAGAGCATTCTCAGTCTGAACACAATACAAAATAGAATTAGCAATCGGGTTTCCCCGTGTAAGCATAACCTTATGGGGAGAGGTTTCACCTTTTCTCACCCGAACACAAAAGACCCACAATCAATTTTGCCTCTATAAAAACCAAAGCCACTTGCCTCTTCTTTCAATATTTTCTTTAATTTCCCTGTGAAAACTATAAACTCTATCTATATCTTATGGGACTTCCTAATTGATTTAAAATTTGTGAAACTGTATATGCATATACTATATTAAAGTAAGGGCCCATAGAAATTTTAGTTCATTTTGAAAAACCAAAAAAGACAATATGAGACAGAGGGAGTATATAATAGTAGCACGCTGAACATCATATATGATGGATATTTTCTCCCCTATTATATGATAGATAAGTTGCACGTAATAAATTTAAGACGTGTACAAGAATATTTTTGCCACAGACTTGGTTGTTCTTACTTTTTGTGAAATATTACGGCGAGCACAATGTGAGTAAATATGCAAATGAGTAACATACCTATGATAACCTCCATATATGAATAATTGGATAGATAGTTTTAGAACCTGTAATATTATAATGCAGAGGGGATATTAAAAAGCCTACAAGCTACATGGAAATAATATTAGATTTTTCAAGTTAATCATACACTTCCTCCTGAATCTTTCTTCAACTAATCTCCAATATTACTCCACTGAAGTTGCTAATTGGATTATACTCAATGATTAAATGATTCATCTAACTATTTGTAAAGTGGGAAGTGAAAAATGCAACTCTATATTCACTACATGCAAATGTGCATTTGCACGTAGCTAAAAGAAATCCTAAAGTTAAATTGTTGAAAATAGAGTTTAATTTTGCAAATAAGGAACGGCAATTCCTCACTGGACTTGCCAGCCCTACAGCGACAAATATTGTAATTCCACTTGTGGACACACCGAATCATTCGATGTAAATAAATCGAACACCATCGTTTATTCACTTAAAGACATTCACTTTATTTTGCATGGTCTGATTTCAAAAGGAATGCATCTCTGAATGCATTATTCACAACATCTTCCCGAGGTAGCAAAATTTATCATATAAAAAATTTACCTGACCAATAATACCACCAAATCTGCTTTTCAGGGACATTATCTTGTCGAGCCCCTTCTCTAAAGTTGCCGGAAATTGCAACAGTCGAAGTGTATGGCCAGTAGGAGCTGTGTCAAACACTATAACTGAATAGTCCATAGTTTGCACCAATCTGTACCAAAATGAATATACTGTCAGCATTGATCAACCAAAAACAAAATAACATGACATATAAGAAGCCACACCAATAGAGGTGAATAGTCATACGCATTACATTATGTCATGCAGTCAAGACGAAACTATACTCTGTAACAAGAAAGGAATTTCCAGACTACTCTTTTCAAGTCATGATTAATAAAATTATTTAATTGAAAAAAATAAATAAAAGAAAGAATGCGTCAGTAGCATGCACTATGTACAACCTCCCATTTCTCATATAGCTTGTCATTAACACCCTAACAAAGTTAAACCAAGCGGCTAGGTGGAACCAACATATCTATAACATATCATACATATATATTCAGATGCTCCATGACACAAAGGCCACAGTGGCACTTATAATTTCATTCCAAAAAGAAAAGTGAGCTTGTGTGCTGGTAACCTGGTGTTACAGACATTGATTTCTAGGTTACACATTTTGACATTTCTTAAAGTGTATAACAATATAAAATGGTTCAAGCCTTAATCCTGATTCCTGAATTTCTTCATACAATTCATGCTCCGTCCAAGAACCCTAAACCTAGTAAAGGCACTCCGAAAACACAACGCCATAAGAAGTGCTCTTGCATGAAGAACTTCCTAAAACTGCTAGACAGAAGTTGAAAAACATGATGCAAGAAAGCACATGATGTAGAATATTGTCCATAAGTAATGACCCAAGGGCAGCAAGCCAATGCATTAACTATATACACATCTCATTGCTGGAGGACACTGGCACTAAAACTCACTTCAGCATCTCTGCAAAACTCATAGCCTCATCAATTCCAGGAATTGCATTAGCCAGCTCAGAAATAAAGTTGTCCATCCCTTCAACATTAGGCAACTCATCATTTTCTACTGTAGGGTCCACTTCCTGCAAAACATTTGGCAATTAGCAGTGTTAATGAAAAACCAAATCCTTAGGTACTTAACAAACCCTAGCAAGGAACCATTTAAAACATCAAGGAAATTCTTTTGGATCGTGCATTAATCAAATTATATAATGAATTGTTTTATGAATGTTAAAATCAATATCAAGGAGCCTTATAATTTGCACGCTAACCCAACTAGTTTCAAGCATAAAAGAATTAGTAACAGAAAGTAGTAATATAAGAAAACGATAAGGTAAACAAGCGTAACCACATCATCAATTAGCTATAAGGTAAACAAAATATCAAACCTTCCGTTAAACAAAAAACAAAGAATCAAACCACCAATCAAAATCCAATCTCAGTTAATTCAAATTATATCCGACCCATACAATTGAACAATTTCAAAGTAAAAACAAAGCCTCCAGTCACGATGCAATTAATCAAAACCCAGGAACAAATATAGAAATCTGCACCCCAAAAACTTTTACCATAGCGTAGAGATTGGAGAACCCATTAACCAGGGTGGGCGACTTGGTGAACCGCTGCTGGAAGGCATCGCTGAGATTGTGAGCCGGGTCAGTGGATATGATCAGGACGGACGGCCTTACCTCGGCCAACAGGATGGCAAGGATGGAGCTGCACGTCGTCTTCCCGACCCCTCCCTTCCCGCCGACGAAAACCCACTTGAGGGAGTCCTGATCCAGGATGTTCTGCACGGTCCCCTCCGGCAACTCCCCTTCCCCCGCCATTGCTGACCGCCTCTGCCACCACCCTGTGCTATGCAGACCTCAAAGATTGCACCTTTTGATCGACCAAAAAATCCTATTTTGAGTGGGTTTTTGGAATTTGGACGATCAGATGGCCGATTCTAGTTTCTGAATTGGGTGAACTTCGAAATCCATGGATTTGGGGATGGATTTGGAAATCGTGACGACGCAGTGCTGATGGAAACAGAGACAAGAAAGCAAGAAGCTCTGACGAGTTGGGACTTGGGCGTGAATGTCACGTGGGAGTGGGAGGTGAACGGATTGGCCCACGGTTCTGGGCCTTGGTGTGGGCCTTCAGAGGGTATTCAGCAGTCCCTTTTCCTCATGGGCTCCCGGTGGAGATAGTGCCCAACAACATATCATGTTAGGAATTTTAATTTTTAGTGTTTTTAGAATAAATTGTTATTTCTTAATTTTGCGCTTTATAATGATCTATTTGTTTTAGTGTTTCATATGTCATCTATTTAATACAGTGTTAAATAGGCACACTTCAGTAGTCTAATTCATTTGCATTGGCCTTAGTGCCCCGCCCCTATTGCGCTTTATTGTCCCTCTCCTTTCGCCTTTTACCCTCTTTGAAGAAAAAGAAGATGGTTGGATAGTGGTGCTAAAATTTAATATTCTAAATAGAGAAAGAAAAAAAAGAGGAGAAGAACCCTTGCTTAAAAAACAAAATAGAAAACACTAAACTGAGGGCGAAGAAGAAAAGGAGGTGGAAGACAGATGTAGGAAATGATGTAAAGCAAGGATATAGGTGCCTTTAAAAAAAGTTGCTAAATGAAATGTGCAAAGGCACCTCTCTAGTGAAAATTATTTTTTGTACATAAATTTGTAAAATATAATGAGTATTTCTTTATAATGAAGGATGTCTTAGTCTATAGGACCCGATTAGAAGGAGCAAGGTCGGCTTCTTAGAGTATTGTATCCCGCTCCTAATCTCTTCATATATGAATGAAACCACCTATTATATGCACCATAAAATTTAGAATATAATATTGTATTAGATGAGTACTTAATGGAGTGGTTGTTCGAAGTTAGGACTTTAGCTTCAAGAAGCACATTCCTATTGGGTATTTCTAATTAGGGCTACATTCAAAGCCCAAACCTGACCTGAGATTGACCCGGATTAGGTTGAGTCCTATTTCGGCCACGTCAGATTCTAGAAAAAAATACCTAAGTAATTCTCGGGTTGGGTTTAGGATGTAAAACCCAAGAATTGATCTGCCCCAAGCCAAGTTCTTAACTAAGGTACAAGACCTCATCCACCCTAGGTAGTATGAATTTTTGGAATTTTCATAGATAGAAGAGACCCAATATAGTGTTGGTTTGGTTTGAATATTTTAAATGGACCCCGACCCAAAATAGAATATTGGTTCCTATTTTGGTTTATAAGTTTTTAGTTTCAATCTTGAGCTATTGGACCCAAAACCGATCCGATAAGTCATCGATCAATTAATCTGACAACCAATGTTATCCAATTGATCAAACATGCCTAATCCCGATTAATCTCATTCATAAATTGTTTTCATGATATATGCAACATTATACATATGTAAGCAACACTACATGAGTCTCAATACAAGAGACATGCTCAAATTAGTCCACATGTGCATCAATCATGGTTTATTTGTGTCAAATAATTATCACAAATAACTACACAAATGTGTACATAAATAGTAGTGTTCAAGTCTAAACAAAGACATGTGAAACATGAACAAACCATAATCAAATTTATACATATGCATCCGTGATTTTATCATAGTTCTTCCTTACTGAAATCATGAAGCAAATACAGTGAAAATATCGAAATATGAGTCTAAAACACATATAACATCATGCTAGACTTAGGCAAGGATAATCATCATTATACTTAAGTTGTAACATGGAAACATGATTTACCAACAATTAGCATAACATGTGCATATATGCACATCCTCATGGTTAAACCTACTAGAATCATTAAGAAAATCATGAAGTAGTTATCAAACATGAATTTATGGCAAGTAGAATATCATGCTAAAATTGATCAAACATAGCCTAAATCATGCTTGAAATAATTCATATATTCCAAAATGACCATCATACAATCTCAGCAGCATATATACTAATAATAACTCATTCTAACCACAAGAAATTAGATTTATAGAATGAGAATAAGAAATGACCAAAATATACAAGAATGGCAAAAACTATCGTTTGGCCGTTCGAACGACCTATTGGGCCATTCAAACGCCAAGCAGTTCAATTGGTCAGACAGGCCGTTCAAATGCTTGTTGGGCCATTCAAATGCCCTTTAAAGTTCAAATTTGGTTCATCTTCAACCTTACGAAAGTCAAACCGAAAATATTCAAAAATGCAAGAAAAAATTCTAGAATCATTTCAAAACTTCATGATATTAAAATACAAACCTAAGACGTGATAGATCTACCTATTCTTAAGCTAAATCACAAGAAAATCAACATAAAAGTCATGCTTTTATTAATCCACCATTAAAGCACATAACAAGTAAGAACCCACTTAAACCGTTCTAAACATAAAATCCAAAGCACAAAATCATTGTAGATGAAAACCCCTTACCTTTAGGGTCTGTTTGGATTGGTGGAAAGCGGGGGAAAGGAAAGGAATCTTCTCAAAATCTTCCTGTTTCCACTATTTGGTGCACCAGGGAAAGAGAAACTAGAGTGAAAAGTGAGAGAAAATTGATGAAAATTTGGCCCAAAAATTTTCCACCCATTAACCCATGGATTTTGAGAGAAAATTATTGTACTAAACACATATGTCTTATTGCTACTACTACCACCACTACTACCATCGCCGCCGCCACCGTCACCGCCACTGTTGTGATGCCCTGACCCGCAAACCGACCCGGGCCGGGGGTCCTAAATCGATGAAAACCAAACCCAGAACCAAGAGCGGCACACTCTGAGTGCGAGAGTCTTCTCGTTCCTCTACGCGCTACGGGACTTTAGCGCTCCGTTGTGAGTAGGCAAGAACTGGCCTAATTATATAACTAATTCAGACCGGGCCAACGTTGCCTTGCCATTGGTTGCCTACGTACATATCGGATAACATCCACGATGTTACTCCGATACGATCGGATCCGGATGTAGTTCTGCCTATTGGCTACTACATACAATCGGCATACCAAAAATACATACGTATAAAATACGTATCTCTAAATATTTAATCGGAGTTATACTAAAACCCGATAAAACACCGGCAACACACATCTCACTCTATCATAGAGACAAGCACCACACAAACACCACAACATGTCTCACTCTATCCTAGAGCAAGACCATCACATCACATGTCTCGCTCCATCACTGAGCCGAGACCACATGCATCACACGTCTCGCTATATCACTTAGCCGAGACCGCACACATCACACGTCTTGCTCTATCATAGAGTGAGATGGAACACAATCATAGGTCTCGCTCTATCACTGAGCCAAGACTGAACACACACACAACACGTCTCTCTCTAACCCAGAGCGAGACGACACACATCATGGCATATAAGCATAACATCTCATAATATAAACACACACACACAACCCGTCTCTCTCTAGCCTAGAGCGAGATGGCACACATCATGGCATATAAGCACAACATATCATAATATAAACATACGCACAACCTGTCTCTCTCTAACCCAGAGCGAGACGGCACACATCATGGCATAGCACATGTCATTCTATAATTAAAATAGAAGGTAAGAAACTCTTACTCCCCTGATGTCTCACAGGGTAGCGGTATTCGGAATGCTCGTTTCTGGGCGTCATCCCCTTCATATCTGGAGACAATGGACAAAACCTCCTCTAGCCTCCATATGTTCATCGTCTTGCACCGAAAGACAACCCAACCAACTCTCCCCTTTCCCGGAGACTTCTCGTTTTCTGCGCCCGTGGGCAGTGGACAGAACCTCCCCTACTAGGGGTGTTCCTCACACATCGTGGCCCTTTGGTGGGGAAGGGAGCCTCCCCTATATCGGGCCACTTCTCTTGATCTGGCCCGGTAATGGAGGACTGAGCCTCCCCTCTCACCGGGCCATCTCTCTCTCTTGCTCTCGGGGCAGGAGGGTGGCAGACAGAGCCTCCTCTTGCCCTGGGTCATTCCTCCCTTATAGGAGCACCAACTCAAGGAATTGACCATGTCATTACATAGATCACCCTCGAATTAGCTAGGAACGCCTCAAGAACCACTCGAATCGGACTTAAAATGAGTGAGAAACGAAAAACAGAAGTTTCTGAACGTGGGAGAGAAATATGAAAACGTGGAAGAGAATTCTCCCTCCCTTTTCTGGATGTCGTGGATGCTATTTATAGAGAAACTGGATAGGCGTGAGGCTGACACGTGTCAAGCTTATCCACTTCGTCAGCAACCCTATCCACTGCATTGTCGATCCTATCCACTGCGTCATCGATCCTATCTAGAAAGATATTATTTTATTCAAATAATATCCTGAACTCAAAACGTGATAACTTCCAACCTTGACGTTGGAATCACACATTCTTAATACCGATGGACTCGTGTCGACAAGCCCTTCGAAATAAGACCGCACATGGGTAGGTTATCCCGCACTTTTGTGTAGGTCCCGCCCATATGGCATGCTTCTCGGGGCAGTAGCTTTCGCTCCCGACCTCCGTTTCGCGCGTTCTATGATTCGTCACGCTCGTTACTCCGAGCTCTACCCATCTACAGGGGTTTCATCCCTTGAAACCCCTAACACTTAATCAAACATTTACCAAATTACCCTTAACCCACCCGGGTTAAGCGTAACCGAAAAATGGGTCGTTACAACTGTTGCCATTGCCGCTACCACCACTGATACTACCGCCACCACCACCACCACCACCATCGCCGCCACCACCACTACCTCTGCCACCGCCACCACCACCATCACCATTGCTGCCGCTACCACTAACACCACCGTTGCCACCGCCACCACCACCAATGTCACTGCCACCACCATCTCTGTCACCACCTTTGCTACCACCATTGCCACCACTGCCGCTGCCGCCACCACCACCACAACCGTCGCCGCCACAACTACCACCACCGTCACCACTACCACCACTATCACTACCACCACCACCACCACTGCTACCACCACTGTCACTGACAATTTTCTCTTAACATTATTTGTGTAACCAAACAGTGAAAATATTTAAGAATCTCCTAGTTTCTCTTTCACCTGGATTCATTTTCTCTTTCTCTTTCCTTTTCTCCCCGTTTCCACCAATCCAAATAGACCCTTAAGAAATTCTTGGGTTAAAATCGAAGCTTTACTCCACAAGAAACCCTCCCTAAAATTTGGGTTTGATTAATACTTAATTAATAATTGATTATTAAGCATAAATAACCTTGAAAACCACGAGATATATGCTTTCCATTGTTTAAAAATGAAAATCCCTATTGTAGGGTTTGAAATAGAGATTAAAAACCGTATTTTTAATGAAGCAAATAAAGAATCCATTTAGGGGAAAGTGGGCAGAGGGGAGATTAAGTAAAAATCCGAAAGATTAGGAAAGATTAGGGCTTAAAACATACTTAAATCGGTTTCCCTTTTTCACAATGGGGATTAGGGCACCACTTAGCCTCCTAGCACAGCTCATTCCCAATTGGTAAATGGGTTAGGGTTTTCCTTATATAGTAAGCTATTGGGGTACAAATACAAATTACTGGGTTATAAATACAATTTAGTGCCCTAAGTGGCCAAATTGGGTTATTTTAAGGCTAAAAATGAATTTAAAAATTCTGAAACTCAGTAAATTGAAATAATTGAAGTTTGGGATAATGTGAAATACTCACCGTCCAAACGTGGATATGGGGCCCACACCCTAAATTTATGAGAAATTTCCATAAAATCCCAAAAATTCCCTAAAAATAGAATAAATTGAATTTGATATTAAAACCTATAGAAGTGAAATTAAACCTTGCTAAAACTGTAATTATCAACCCTTAACCCAAAATTAAGTCAACCCGACAAATTTGAGCAAAACCACACAATAGCATGCAATTAAATCAAATTAAATCGGGTTTAAGGTTAGATATCTTATAGTAGTCATGTCTACGAGTATAGTCTTAACTCACTACACTATGAACTACCTACATTCAGACTTCAGATATTTTGAAGTCTGTATGTAAGGACCCTCATCTTTAAACCGGTTTTGGTTTTCTTTAATTATTGGTTATCGTGAGATTTTCGTGTTTTCTGATCTTATTCGGTGATTTCGTAAATAAATAGAATTTGTGATGGTTTTAACCAAAATTAACTTTAATATTAGTGGTTTTAAGTGATTTTAAACCAATTGTGAATTTTTGGGATTTTTTGGAATTTTTACTATTTTCCCAAAAATTAGGGTTTTGGCGGGACCCCTGTGGGCCCCACCGTCGAAAATTTTATTTTTGTGTCAAATAAACCTAGACATATACCTAAGGTCACACAAATATTTTCAGAATTTTATTAGGTTTAATTTGTGCTTAAATTTGTAAAATAATCACTTTTAGCCTACTTTTCATATTTACACCTCAAAACTTACCTATGCATACCCCAACCCTTACTATAAAAGGGCAAACTAGAGTCATTTCTATTTTTGGGAATAGGCTAAGGAAGGAGGCTGGCCTAATCCCCACTTTGGCCCGAATTAGAAGCCGATTAAAGTAAGCTTACTCTAATTAAGCACTAATCCATGGTTTTCTTCTTAAATTTTTCCAAATCTACCATTTTCTACTTGATTCAATTCGTTTTTGACCATCAAAAGCTACTGATTTGTGTTTTACTACAAACCCTAACATTCAAATTTTGATTTTTACTACCAACGAGCCCTAGATCTAAGATTTAATTAGGGATTTCTTGGGTAAATCGATTTATATTAGAGTTTAATTCAAACTTATTGTATTTTCAAGGATTTCAAGAAGGGTGACTCTTCAATCCGAGCTTAAACAAGTGTTAAGGTAATGGGTCTTCGAAATCTCTGTTTATCCATGGTAAAACTCTTCATTTTTGGCTTATTTCGAAATGGTTTGCTTGATTTAGTGTGTTAATGGTAAGATTAGAGAATGGAATTATTTAATCCCGATTTCTTAGGGTTTTGCATTATTATGGTTTGGTTTGATGTTCTGGAAGTCAAGAAGGACTTTTGATGATGTTTAGGGTGTTAGATGTGGATTTGAAGTGTTATCTATGGTGTTTCGGTTTGGATTTGCGAAAGGAAGAAGATGAATGTTCTACCGTGTTGGCGATCGATCGGCCCTGCAGGGCGATCGATCGGCTGAATTGTAAATTTCAAATTTTTTCGTGTAACTGATCGAACGGCCTGAAGGGCGATCGATCGGCTACACAGGAAATTGTATGTTGTGCATATGATGTCTATTTTGATGATTCCACTTTAGCTTGCCAATTTTATATGAATGTGGAGTGTTTTAAGCTATGATAAGCTACTGGAAATGCATGCTATTAAGTTTATGGAGTTGAAATATATGCTTAGGGATGGTAGAATGACTTATGTTTTGTGGCATGATGTTGGAATCGTTATCTTAAAATTATGAATGGTTGTTTCCCTTTGGTTAAGTGTATTTTCAGTAGGACTACAATCATGGTTAGACTGATTTGTCATGATAGATTGTGGTTATTGGTGTGTGGATGTTGGCGAATGCCATGACTCAATGATGAAATGAGTGATGTTATATGTGTTTAGCCTTTGTGGTTGAGTTTTGAATTTAGCTATGATTTCAACGGTTCTTCTCCTATGATTTCCGTTGGAATTCATGTTTAGATGGAAATTCACATGTGTAGTGTGGTAGTGAGTTTAATTTCAAGCATGATGGCATGCATTATGTGAAATGCTTCTACTAGATACACACACATGTGGGGTTAAATGATGATGTTGAAGCTTAATATTGTGATTATGAATGATGCATTAGGGGCTGTGAGAGCACTTATCATAGATTAGGATTCATGTATGCTTTGCCCACGCATGTACCATGCTGCACGCATCATGAAAATGGATTTTCAATTGAGGCTTCATCGTGATTAATCGAATTTGACCGATTGGATGCAATGTGATGAAATTGTGTGCCGGGTTGATCAGTCGTGGATTAATCGCAAATCGATTGGTCCGAAATGACATATTTTGATTTGAAGTTCCTGTGTGGAACGAGTGCACTCCCCGGGTTGAGTCTTGTTAAATGGAATGATGTGGGGACGAGTTGTGTACTTGTCTTGCGGATTGTGAGAATGTTATTATGAGTGTCATCTGGACCCTGAGAATCCAGTGTAGTATGCTGTGTGAGAACTCGGGCTCTTCCCTCCGCAGGAGATGTCCCGGGGCGAACACCCTTGCTCTAGATTCTCTGTGTGAGAATGGGACATCCTTGGCCAGGATCGTCCAGGGCGAACAGCATTAGGGATTGACAACCCCGATTTTTCTTTAGTTCTTGTGTAGAACTTTGGACCATGACACGCCTTCGTGGCCTTGTCTATGCTCCCGTCTGTGTGACATTAACGTGTGATTACTCCTTGATGGAGGTTGATTGTGATGATATAATGCATGTGAGAATATGTATGTTAGAGATACATCCATGCAGGTTGATGTTGATATAATGCATGTGGAATATGTATGTTAGAGATACATCCATGCAGGTTGATGTTGATGTTATGCATGTGGAATATGTATGTTAGAGATACATCCATGCAGGTTGATGTTGATGTTATGCATGTGAAATATGTATGTTAGAGATACATCCATGCAGGTTGAATTATGAACTATGATGCAGTGTTAGGTGATATGTATATGTGATCAAAAAATGATGCACCATGTAATTCGTTGAATTGAATGATTATATCGCTATGCTATCGTATTTTTGATGTTGTTAGAGATATTAAAACCATTGCTGAGTTTGTTAAACTCACCCCTCTTTGCATGTTTTGATTTGGGGCTGCGTGGTGCGACACGCAGACGGACAGGATCTCCTCTTCGAGGAAAGGTCGGAGGTGGCTTAAATATGATCATGGAGATCGTTGTGTGACTTACCTTCTTTTGTTTCATGCTTTATGTTAGAACCTTTTGTGTAGGGTTCTTTGTTTTGGATTGATGTCACATGTTACAGTTATGTTGGCTTAAGTCTTATTTTGAGCCGGTGTGGGCTTTACCTAAGTTAAGCTTCTGGGTTTGAGATTGTTGTTTACTTTGTGATAAGCAACCCTTTTTCTTTCCCTTTTATTTACTCTTGCTCAAAGGATTGTGCGTACTCCGTGTTTCTGTTAATCGCCCGTGGTTAGGGTTAAGTCTTCTGCTAGATCGTTTCTCAATCTTCACTTCGTCACCCCCGCGCGCTTGACCGGCCCTTGGACCGGGTTCGGCTCGGGTCGGGCATCGCCGGGGCGTGACACTGTATGCCCCATCCATGCTATGAAGCTAAGGGCCATAGGGGCTCATGGACCTAAGTAGTTAAAGTTCTTACTTCCATGATTATTGAAACCTCTTGTATTGCGCTATGCGGGACTAGTCATCTTTTAATGCTTTAGTTCATTCAAACACGACTCTCGGGCCAGGTAAGTGGTTCTACATAACTCTCGTTCTTAGAGAGCTAGAAGACTTTGTCCTTTTTCATACCAACTTTCTTCTGTCTATGTGGCTAAAGACTCATTTGAGGATCCAAGGCACTGAGGGTTTTTCTAACCTCATATGTCGAAAGATATCAATCTTGGGGTGCGATCCAATACAAGGGTATTCATACACAAAGGTACATACACCCAATCATAATTCATCACATCATCACATATAATTGCAATTCGTGCATCAATTAACATGCTATGACTTCTTATAATAATAGCCTAATATTCATAATAATCCATGCTAAAAATACTCAAAACCAACTAACTGTCGGTAGACTAGTCAATGTGTCGACCAAGTCACCGATGACAATCACTAACTCATCGATGCGTTGAACCCCTTGCTAACAGTGGGATGGAAATGACAACCATCCTCATAGATGCCTCACCTACGTGTTGACCTCACTGCCAGTGACCTAACGATAACATATCGACACATCGATGCTCATCTCCCAAAACCAACTTGCTGTCGGTGGACTCATCGACATGTTGATGACCATTGGTAACTCACCAATGCGTTGAACCTTTGCCGGCTATGGGATGGAAAGGGCAATCATCCTCATCGACACATCACCGATATGTCAACCTCACTCTTGATGACTCTCTAATAATATTATGACATGTTGATGCTCATCGATATTAGCACTATCATCTCCTCCATGGCATTGGCAATGTCATCGACATGTCGATGGACATGCCTATGGTCAGGAAGAAATAATAGAAATTGCCCCAACTTCCCATGATGACAAATGATGATTCTTACTATAATTTGATCATTAAGCATGGAAAAACATATTATCTTAACATATTCATGACAAAATCTCATAATTATCTTTTACATTCTTTCATATCATGCAAGTAATTAAAACATATCTCATATAATCACTTCAAAACTAAATTATGAAATCAAGGTTTGTAATCCAACATATATTTTACGTGTTACCTATTTATCAATTACCCTCCTATAAATTTTAGATCGGGTAAGTGGGTCAGGCGGGTAATTGGTTACCCGTTAACAGTCCTAGTTGCCATGGAAGGCTTGTTGGGTGTCTAGCTATCATATTATGAGCCTTGTCCACTGAGGGATGGGGCTCTCCAACCTACAGGTTGGCAGTCCGGCCTTATAGCCTTGTTGGAAAGAATGGTCGTTGTATGCACATGACTGAGATGGAATGTTCTGATGTCTGAGTTGCTTAAGTTGGGATATGTGCGTCGCTAGGTTGTGTCCCCCTCCGGCTAGCTTTCTTGGGTAATATCCTTACACGTCTTCCTTGGGACAAGTCTTTTACTTGGGTTCGCGGACTAGATGTTTGGTCGAATGGCACAAGGCCATGACCTTAACGAAGAAGGCTTACTTGCTTGGCTATTTGGCCTTGTAAGTGCCGCATAGATAGTGCTTCCTAGGCTTCTCTGTCATAATTGGTATCATAGCTAGGTTTTGTCTTGTTGGGTGACTAAGACGAACATTTGGACGAAGAGTTGGAAAGTGTTAAATGCAATGTCATTCAACCTCAACAGTGCAAGTTGAATGACCGAACATGTGAAATACAAGAGGATGGAAATGTGGGCTAAAATGGATGTAAATAGATAATGGATGATTGAGTTCCTTCTTTGTTTTAGACTGAGCAAGCAGTATTTTCCATCACGGGCACATTTTTTACAAGGACCATGTGTAGTCGAGTTCTTGTTCCCTGGATGTTAATGCAGTAATGCTATTGTAGTAGTGTAGAGTCATGTTGGGACTTGAAAATGGTGCAAATGGCAGCAAGTTCTTGCTAATGGTGCGGTATGGAATGTAGCCACAGTAGGAAGCCTTGTGAATCTTGAGACATCTCTACCCAATGATGTTGTGGGTGGAAAAGCATATTGAAACCATGTTGATGGGTATGCAGCTAGTTATCTTTACTAGTGAAATTTGAGACTCCTCAATGTGAGGATGAGTTGAGATTGTGCCCTAAGTGGTGTGGCTGTGTTGTGAATGGACGCGTAGCCCATTGGGAAACAAAGTGTCAGTCGGGTTCTTCTTGATAACGAGGTATGAGACTCATTGGTGGCCGGTTAAGTCTAAACTTGAAAATAGAGTGAAATGGTATATTGGAAACAAGTAGCTATGTGAATGAAACTTTATGGGCTGACAAATAGTGAATTGTTGGACACGAGCATAGTGGAACCTATCCAATCCAAGGTAAGAAAATGGAAATAGAGATAGGAAAAATACCCCATTCGGCTTGGAAGTGATCCAAAGTGTGCACAAGAACACAAAAAGAAAAAGAAAGAGAGTTGGAACACAATGGCAACGAACAATCGTGACTTTGGTTGGGAGCTATTGCAGCAAGAGGCAACATAGTTCTTTGGGGTGAGTAGGAGTAAAACACTTCTACCCTTGGGTTCTTTGGGTCATCATGCAAGCGGTGCATCTGAAGCATGTTTGATCAGGGTGAACAAGAATAGATGTTCCCACCCCTGGGTTGCCAAGCATGGCCCTATATGCTACACTTGGTTGGCAGGCTAACACCCATGGTTTCTAGTTCTTAGTAGTGGCCTAACTAGCTGGGCAAAGTGTCCCTCATTCACCGACATGCAACATATGCAATGTGAGTGCTGCAACAAGAGTGGTGTAGTAGTTTGGTGATGAAGTTGGTTACGCGAAGCTTGTGCAAAGTTGCTGCTCCTAGGGTGGAGTAGACCTTTGGAGGGGACTATGAAAGGAAACTTGATGGAGTGTTGTTGTCGCACCCCGAGATTTTGGAAGCATAAATTTTTTTCTTTTCATTAAGATATTAGAGTTTACTCAAGTCAGCGACAGGAGCCTCTTGCCTTATGCGATAATATAATAATAATTTCCCCAGGAACCACGGTCTGTGTACAAACATACAAGAAAAAAATAATGAGAGTTCTTACTTAATCACCATGCATATACGTCTTTTCAAAAATAATCTTGAGAATCCTCCTTTCAACAAGGACGAGTCTTCTAAAACCGTCTTTCAAACTTACATACTGTATTCATTCGTAATGAAAATAGTGACGAAGCTAGTTTGTCTCTATCTCACACGCTCTAACATGTATAATTTATATCAAATTCTACGGATAAACATTCGATCAAACTATCATATATGAGGCAATCGTCAAGCATGCAATACATACAACATATCCGTTTCCAACGGAATTATATTTGAGGCAATCAAAAGCATGCAATATATAAAACATATCCGCTTCTAGTGGTTAATTATTCGACTAATCGAATATACATAATAGAATTATAAACATACAGTATATAATTAATATTCTATCTCAATAATTAATCATTCGACAAATCGAATATATGTAAAGAAATCATAAAGCATAACTTGAAAGTAATCTCTAACGCATAACATGCGAGAGTCATATAATTATTAAGTTAAAAATATTACCAAAATTCATAATCATGCCTTAAGAAAGGATAAAAGCCCCTACCTTGCTCTCTGCATGAGTTCAAAGCCGATACACCGGACACCACAAAATTGGACGTCCATTTATGGGGTTCTGGAGGTCTCCAACCAAAAAATAACCCAGCCACGATGTCTGGCATGCTCGATTTAGGTAATAACACCTCTTGAATGGAAGAAAATGAACACAAAATGACTCCATAAACTCCTCTAGAAGTTTGAACAGAAATGAGAATTTTTAGGAAATTGCATGAGAGCGTATGAAGAAATGGAATTCCACTCGCATGGGCACGTGCCACATGTTGCGTGTCCATTGGATTGTGTGCATAGTCAGCGCGCGCCTGACACGTGCGTAACACATGCTACGGGCATCACGCGAGGTAGAGCTATGCGTCCGCTGCAACGCGCCGCTTCAAAGTGCGTCCTGCTCGTGTCGCGTGCTACACCGTACGATCATGCAACGCAGACGGTCGTGATCATGCGGTTCGGCTCGGTGCATCAACAGCTGACTCGGTTCTGATGTCATTATTTTAATATTTTATTATTATTTCTTTAAAACACAATTCCAACTTCAAAATGCAATAGCTTCTTATCCCGAAGTCGGAATTGCGCATTCTTGGTACTAATGGACTCGTATAGATGAGTCCTTCGAAACTAGACCACACATGAGTTGGTTATCATACACTTTTTATGTGGGTCCTGCCTTATGTAGCACACTTCCCGAGGCCTACCTTTTGACCTTGATGGGGTCGTTACATTCGTCTCTCTGAGCTCTACCACACCTATACGAAAACCCACCAAATGTAGGCTCTAAATAATTTAAAATTAATAAAAACTCATAAAATAGCTTTATTAGAGGCAGAAAATCATACTGAAAATTCAAGGTCGTTACAGTTACATCATGAGTTGTGTAGTAGTTTGGTGACCATGTCGATTACAAAAAGTTTGTGTAAAGTTGCTGCTCCTAGGGTGGAGTAGACCTTTGGATGGGATCATGAGAGAAAATTTCATGGAATGTTGCAGGTGTAGTAGTAGTTTGGTGACCATTCCAGTCACACAAAGCTTGAGCAAAGTTGCTGCTCCTAGGGTAGAGTAGACCTCTGGAACGTATCACAAGAGAAAACTTGACCGAATCGGATGGCCTAAACTTTGTAAGCGGTGGAGACCCAGAAGTTACGAGACACAATGAAGACGTTATTTTGCTAGACTCTTGGTTGGTGAAGGTCTAGTATAAGACTAGTGCCGCAATACAATAATGAGCTTTGGTATAAGTGGGGGCGGGATTAGATTCATAGGAGACATTAATGGGAGCAAACAAGAGTGTTGATGCCCAACATTATGGTGTAAACTTGTCGGTGAGAGTTGCAAGGTGTGGCCAAAGTGTAGGCAAAAACTATCCAAAGTGTAGGCAACTTGCCAGTGTCTCGAGTTTAGGGCCAACTTCAGGAGTGGAAGCTATGCATCATTTAGTTTATCCTTTCCCAGTCAATGTACAACACCAACTCAAATTAAGCAGTTGGGTGCACATCAAAGAAATCATTACCGCATAGCACTTTTTCCTTTGCCAATGTGGGCAAGGCGCATTGGGTAGCAAAATTTCTTCATACAATGGTTTACTCAAGGCAAGGTCCCGATGGGTGGAAGTTGGTTTTTTCAAAGTATGCAATTCATGGGATTATCCAAGTCGTGGTGTGAACATATATCAAGCGTCACAAGAGAGAAGTCAATCATTCGTCGCAATCACATGCCATGGTTGGAAACAAGATGAAGACCACCTAGAGGCGCATCATTGACGAGGGCATCAACAATCAAGTAGGGGAGAGTGTCACGGGGCAGCGAAGCATACAGTCTGTGACATGTGCTGGGGCGCACAAATGTGTGGAAGTATTGTATACTTAGCATGCATTCATTATGAGAAATGCCTGCAACATTGCATACTCTATATGCAAACATTGAGAAGGCCTACAACGTTGTGCAACATGTGTGCGCATCACTGCACAGAATGCACACAATGATGCACACACATCGTTGACAATGTTGGGACACTTGGTTAGCTAGCATATATTTAGAGTCTTTTGATGCCCCCTCCCCTATATATAATGTTAGAGAGTTTTGTGGAGTGTTTTGGGGCCGTTTGTCAAACTTTGGAGGTCCATGCATGTACAACCACTTTTGCTGCCACTCTAGTAGAAAGCTAGAAACCTCTTATGCTATATATGGGGCCTTGGTGAGCTAAAATGTATAAGTTGTTGGTATAGTGTCTAGCCTTATAACCGACTGCTATGGAAGGCAATGAAGTCTTATTAGGTTGCTAGCCATCATTCTAGCAACCCTGTTTGATGGGAGATGCGGCTTTTCGACCTACGGGTCAGCCGTCTGCCCTTATGACCTTGTTGGAAAGAATGGTCATTGCGTGCACATGGCTGAGATGAAATGTTCCAATGTATGAGTTGCCTAAGTTGAATATGTACATCGCAAGGCTACATCCCCCTCTAGCTATCTCGCTTGGGTAATGTCCTAGCACGTTCACATGCCCACCTTAGGACGGGTTCATTGGTTGGGTTTACATGCTAGATGTAAGATCTTTGATCTTAAACCAGTTTTTGTTTCACTTTAATTATCGGTTATCGTGAGGTTAACACGTTTTCTGATTTATGCGGTGGTTTCGTAAATAAATGGTGTTTATGATGGTTGTAATCAAAATCAACTTTACAATTAGTGGTTTTAAGTGATTTTGAATCAAATGTGAATTTTTAGGATTTTTCGGAATTTTCACTATTTTTTTGAAAAATTAGGGTTTTGGCGGGACCCTGTGGGCACCACCGTCGAAATTTTGGTTTTTGTGTCAAATGACCCTAGACATCAACCTAAGCTAATACAAAATTTTTTAGAATTTTCTTAGACTTAATTAGTGCTTAAATTTGTAAAATACTCATTTTTAGCCTACTTTTTCTATTTACACCCCATAACTTACCCATACATACCCCAAACCCTACTATAAAAGGCTAAACCTGAGCCATTCCCATTTTGGGAATAAGCTGAGGAGGAGAGGTCAGGCCTAATCCCCAATTAGGCCCGGATTAGAAGGTGTTTAAGGTAAGCTCATTCTAATTAAGCATTAAATCCTAGCTTTCTTCTTAATCTCTTCTAAATCTACCATTTCCCCTTTGTTTTAATTCATTTTTAAACATCAAAGCTACTAATTTGCATTTTTACAACAAACCCTATCCCTCAAAATCCAATTTTTATGTTCAACAAGCCCTAAATCTAAGTTTTTAATTAGGGTTTTCTTTGTCAAATCGATTTTAATGGAGTTTAATTCAAACTCTATGTCTTTGTAAGGTTTTTAAGAAGGGTGACCATCAAATCCAAGCCTAATCAAGGGATGAGGTAATGGACTTTCGAAATTTTAGTTTGTCTATGGTAAAACTCTTGATTTTTGTGGTGATTTGAATGGAGTTACTTGATTTAGTGTGTTAATGGCATGATTAGAAAATGGTAATCTTTAATCCCGATTTCATAGGGTTTTATCTTGTTATGATGTGGTTTAGCATTCTGGAAGTCATGGTAGACTTTTGATGGTATTTAGCTTGTTAGATGATGATTTGAAGTGTTATCAATGGAGTTTCGGTTTGAAAATGTGAAAGGAAGAAGATGGTTGGTTCTGCCTTGTTGGCGTTCAAACGGCCATGCAGGGCATTCGAATGGAAACACTGTCGGATCGACAGATTTCCAAGACGATCGAACGGCCTGCTGGGCGTTCGAACGGCCAAACTGTGAATTTGAAATTTTCCTGTTTATCCGATCGAATGGCCTCCTAGGCGTTCAAACGGCTACACAGCAGAATGTTGTTCAATTTGTATGATATTTATTTCGATGATTCCACTTTAACTTGCCAATTTTATATAAATGTGGAGTATTTTAAGCTATATTATGCTACTCAAAAGGCATGCTCTTGAGGTTATGAAGTTGGGATATATGATTAGAGATTTGTGGAATGACTTATGATTTGTGGCATGATGTTGGAATTGTCATCTTGAAATTATGAATGGTTGATTCTCTATAGTTAAACATATTTTTAGTAAGACTATAACCTCTTAATGGACTGATTTGTCATAATGGAATGTGGTTAGTTGATGTGTGGATGTTGGTGAATGTCATGGCTTAAGGATGAAATGAATGATCTTATTTGTGTTTAGCCATTGTGGTTGAGTTTTGATTTGAGTTACGATTTCAATGATTCTTCTCCTATGATTTCCATTAGAATTCATGATTAGATGTTAATTCACATGTGTAGTGTGGTAGTGAGCTAATTTCAAGCATGTTGAAATGCATTGTGTGAAGTGCTTCTACTAGGTACACACACATGTGTGGTTTAATGATGATGAGGTTTGCTATTATGATTATGAATGATGCACGAAGGGCTGATGAGAGCACCTATAATGAATTAGAATTCATGTATGCTTTGCCCATGTATGTACCATGTTGCATGCATCATGAAAATGTATTTCCAATTGAAGTTTTACAGTTGGTTAATCGAAATTGATCGGCTGTGTGGAACAGCCGAAGAGAAACCATTAGGCACTTGCGGTATGGGACGCATTATATCGATGGATAGCTCTAAGGTTCGTTGCGCTAGTGCTTAGTTAAATTTGCTTCTATGGTGTCACGAATACTCATGATATGGGACGTGAGGACTAGAGTCGACATAGAAGTATTTTTACATGCGCACTTCAAGGCTTTATCGAGGTTAATCGAATTTGATCGATTGTATGTAATGGTTGAGATTACGTGCCGAATTAATCGCTCGTTGAATTAATCGGAACTTGGTTGGTCCGAAAGGACACATTTTGATTTGAGTTCCTGTGTGGAACATGTGAACTTCCTGGGTTGAGTCTAGTTAAATGGAGTTATGTAGGGACGAGTTGTGTACTTGTCTTACTGATTGAGATTTACTTATTGAGATTATTATGATTATCTGGACCCTGAGAATCTAGTTGGTTTGTCTGAGTGCACCGGCTTACCAGGTATAGTTGCTTGAGATTTCGGTCTTGATAAGCAGGAGTTGCTTGAGACTTCGTGTCTTGATAAGCAGGAGTTGAGACTTCGTGTCATGATAAGCAGGAGTTGCTCGAAGGCTTTGGCCTTGAGGAGCAGGAGTTGCTTGAGACTTCGTGTCTTGATAAGTAGGAGTTGCTCGAAGGCTTTGGCCTTGAGGAGCAGGAGTTAGTTGAGACTTCGTGTCTTAATAGGCAGGGGTTGCTCGAAGGCTTTGGCCTTGAAGAGCATGTCTATTTGATAAGTGTTTGCTCGAGGGCTCTAGCCTTGAAGAGCATGTTTAATCTCTATGTATATGGACTTGCATGTTGGACTAGTGTGTGTGCGACACTTATACATGCATGATGAATAAGAATAATGTGATGCATGATTGAATATGTATGTTAGAGATACATTTCATGCAGGTTAATATGATGTGATGCATGATTGAATATGTATGTTAGAGATACATTTCATGCAAGTTGATATGACGTGATGCATGATTGAATATGTATGTTAGAGATATATTTCATGCAGGTTGATATGACATGATGCATGATTGGATATGTATGTTAGAGATACATTTCATGCAGGTTGATACAATGTAATGCATGATTGGATATGTATGCTAGAGATACATTTCATACTGGTTGATATGATGTGAATGACATTATGTGGATTATACACTATGATGCAAGTTTAGGTGATGTGTATGTGTGATCAGAAAATGATACATCTTGTCAATCATTGATCTGAATGAGTTTATTTCTATGTTATCGTATTTTCGATGATGATAGTTATATTAAAATCATTGTTGAGTTTGTTAAACTCACCCCTCTTTCTTGTGTTTTTGTTTTGGGGCTGCGTGGTGCGACACGCAGACGGACAGGATCTCCTCTTTGGGGAAAGATCGGAGATGACTTGGATATGATCGTGGAGATTCTTATGTGATTTATTTTCCCTAGTTATGCTTTATGTTTAGAACTTTTATGTAGGGTTCTCTGTTGGATTTATGTCACATTTTACAGTTGTGTTGCTTAAGATTTATTTTGAGCCAGTGTGGGCTATAGTTGACTAAGCATATGGGTTTGAGACTAGTTGTTTACTTTGTGTTAAACAACTTTTTTTATCTTCTACTTATTTACTCTTACTCAAAGGAATGTGCGTACTCCGTATTTTTGTTAGATCGCCCGTATTTTGGTTAAGTCTTCCGCTAAACCATTTCTCAATCTTCCCTTCGTCGCCCCCACGCGCTTGACCGGCCCCTGGACCGGGTTCAGTTCGGGTCGGGCATCGCCGAGGCGTGACACTAGACACTTGGTCAAATAGCATGAGGTCATGACCTTGGCGAATAAGACTTACTTACTTAGCTATTTGGCCTTATGAGTACCGCATGGATGAGTGCTGCACGGCTAGCTCTACAATTACAAGTTGTGGATCAATGCTTGCAAAATCGTGGCCGCACCAGCGGCTAGATCTGGTAGCTAGAGTGATTGCTAGCCATCGACGAGGATGACTATCATTTTCCCAGCTATTATCTCTGTTGTGGAGGATAAGAGGCTAAGGATTTTTTTAATGGGGTGGAGGCTGGGGGTGGACAAGAGTTTTTTTATTTTTTTATTTTTAGGGGTGTACAAGCAATGGGGGCTATGAGCATTACTGGGAAATAGACACATTCATTTAATTATCCTCCTCTTCTTAGTTAACCAGGTGAAATAACATCTAACCTTGTGGGTCATCAAGTCATGAGGAGTTTAAGATGGCTCAATTGGAGTACACCTGATCGAAATAATAGCTTTATTAAAGTAAAAGAACAAAAAAAATGTGACAAACCATGACATCCATCCTTTAAGACTAATTTTACCTTTATTATAAGTTACAGGGAGAATTTTCCATTGATTCAAGAACAAAATCATTAATATGATTACCTTATGGCAACCTCATCAAAATCACCCTCACTACGACTACTATAACGCACTAGGAGCAACATAAATTCAATTCACAAGTTCCTTGCAGAAGCTATGCCAGCTGAAAGTGTTTCCTACTCCAAACCGTTTATCCCAAGCCTTTCATTCCTGATCTTGATCCCCATGTACCTGCAGCCACCAAAGCCAAATCACAACTCACTCACAATCCAAACCAATGCTCCATACCTCAATTAGTTAACTAAATATGATGTGATTTAGGTAATTTACCTTCCAAGCATCATGACCGTAGCTTGAGGGTTGGTCCCTGGGGAGTAATTGAAGGTGGACCCATCGATAACCCTAAGTGCATCCACACCTAGGACCCTATAGTCCTGGCCAACCACCCTGTGGACCTGGCACCCCCCATGGTAATGCCATATGGTCATCACAGTGTCCTTGCAGAACTGCTCCATAGAGGTGGATGCATTGTCATGCCTTGGCCGGAGGTTCACCGGAAACCCCAGGGTCATGTTCACGAGCCCATCTATCGAAAGGTAAGGGTAGCGGAATTTGGTGAAGGCCCTCGACTCGATCACCGTCTCGATGGTCTTGATGCCTTCGACACACCGCCGGAGGTCCAGGGGCTCTTTGAAGTAGTTGAAGGTGACTGAGGGGTTGTCGCTAGGATTACGGTTCCGGAGCACGAGCTCGCCGGTGGAAATGGGGCCCATGATCTTCTCTAAGATGAAGCCACCGCGGAAGGCCGTGGCCTCCAAGCTGTCCATGAGCTCAACTGCCTTGGCGATGGCCTCCGGGGTCCTTTGTTTTGGTGGAACAATGGAGAGCTGACCAGTCTGTAATGCAAGGCTATCTTAGGCTGTGGACAATGTTAATCATCATACAAGAAACTTCAAACAAAATTCATGGGCCATTTATCTTCCTAGAAGTGCCACATTTTGACTGATCTGATCGAATTGGCAAGAGGTAACCCTACCGCAATTCAATTTATAAAAACAAGACACATGAATTTTGTTTAAGCTTTTGTTCATTATGTATAGGTTCCCATAACCGATGTGATTAATTAAGGTTCACAAGGGATACAATTCTAGGTACCTGGGGGGAGAACATTCCGAAGTCCCTCGGGGGGACGCCATCAGTGGGGGTGGCGAAGTTGGCGCCGCTCGACGCCTCGATGAAGTTGCCGAAGCGGGTAATGCCGACGACCTGGATGAGGGAGAGCTCGACCGGAGTCGGCGAAGGGACGTAGATGGCGTTCATGGGGTTGTCGGACATGCCCTGACCCACCAAGGGTTGGTCCAGCAGCACAGGGATGTTGAGCGTGCTCAGATGTGTCGCGGGCCCGATGCCACTCAACATCAGCAGCTGGGGGCTGCCGATGGCCCCGGCCGATAGGATGATTTCGTTCTTTGATCCCTTATTCAGGTAAGCTCTGTGCTTGACCCCAGCAGCGTCCCTGAAGATCACTCCATGTGCTGTGGGCCTTGGTCGCCCTATTAATAGAATGGTTGTAATTAGTAAGCATTTAACCAAAGCACATAGAGAAGTAGGGCAGTATAAGATTGGACCTTTGAAATGAAAGATATAGATGATAATTTTTTTAAGAAAATTAATGGGTAAATCTCATAGATATACTCGTGCAAATGAACCTGGATTGACTGGACCTGGTAAGGTTCTCAGGTATGGTCATTTGGAGGTTAAATCCAAATTTACCGTATTAAACTTAATTTATGCCCAATTGAACTAGAAAAACTAGACCCGGACACTAATCTAGATTAGTGGCCAGGTCAATTTTAAATACACTTTCAAAAAAATTATGATAACAAAATGTTAAGTGAATATGTAAGGCGATAGAGTGTGAGAATGTGAATAAATTTGGTGTGAACCAGCAGGTTTGCAGAGTAGCATTTGAAGGTGACCAGATAGTCCAAACTAGCAACATCAAGAAATATTTTCAGATTCCCAGTTTCAACTAGCCAGTCAGTGAGTAAGGCAATAGTTGGACTTGGTAAGTCATGCATGTGATTGCAGCTACCCACTAACCCTTTTTTCTCTAAAAAAGATTACCCACTAGCCCAACTATTGCCAACTTCAATGCATGAAATCATAAATATTGAAGTATCGATCGACCTAGACAAATCACCTTTAAATGTTAACTGTCAGTGCAACTTATTGAACTGCATGATGAAAATTCACGTAAATTCACTTGCCTTGAGTTCTGAACATGATTCTGCTCACAGTAGCATGCAGAAGGACAGTGAGGCCACTAGGGTTGGCATACTCCAGCAGGTCAGCAGCAGTGTGCCTTTTCCCATTTTTGTCAAATATGGTCCCTCCGACCTTTGTTCCATATATGTGATCATAGGTGAAGCCATTGTAAGGTAGCACCCCCGCCTCCAATAGGCCGTCCCTCACCGCCGACTGCCACTGGAGCATTGGCGGCTGGAAGGCGACAATCTTCTCGACCCACTCGTACGACAGGTTTGCCAGCCGGCCGTCCCAGCCGGCCTCCCGGACATATTCTGGGCTGGCCCTGGTGTAGAAGCCGGCATTCAAGCAGCTGCCACCGCCAAGGACACGGGCCCGGGCGTTAATGACGCCGTCCTCTGATATGAACCTCTGCGACGCAGATGTCGGGGAGAGATCGGCGAGGGTGTCGGCGAAACCACGGAGGTTGGTGATGTTGGGGTTGCCATAGGGGGCGTCACCCCTCTCTAGGAGGAGGACACTGAAGTTTTGGGAGAGTGTGGCTGCCAAGGGGCACCCAGCAGTCCCTCCCCCTATGATAATGTAGTCATAAAACGCTATTGATGGTGCTGTGGTTGCTTGGTGCATAAATGTGTAGTCCGGAGCTGCACAACATAAAGAAAATATGTCAGGAAATTCCAGGTCAAATCTGCATCATTGTCCATTGGAATGAAAATTTGGATTCACGGGCAGCCAGGTGATGAAGTTCAGGTGGACACATTCAATCTAAAGTGTCACATGGTCCCAACATGCATCATTTATCATCACCTTCACAGAACTTTACACATACATATGTGGTTGGAAGAAGCAAAAATAAAGCTAACAAATGCTTAAAAGCATATGCACATTGATAAGGCAGAAGTTTTGTGTAACCTCTTATAAAAAATAGGGAGAATGTTCATGGGTAGCCACTTGCAGTGACAAGGACCCATTAAAGAATTGTATAGGTTGATCTCCACAAGGAGCAAATACATAGAAAAAGAAAATCAATAAACTGAGGAGCCTCCCTCACCTTGTTCAGAGGAGCAAAGCTCATGAAAGTTGAGCAAAGTGGCCAAAACTGTGACAAAAATCCTCCATCTGCACCACCCAATTTCCATATCTTTATCCCCAGCCGCACTTCTCACTACTGAAGACTATACAATACCTGTTGCAAGTCCACGATCTTTGCTGTTGGAAGGAACAGCCCTTATATTGGGAATGCTTAACGATGACTACGGCGAAGATACACTGAGGTGCAAAGAGCTCTTACCCACAAAAGACTTAAAAAAGGCCAGAACCCAGGTGCTTGTTTAAACAGTCCAGCCACCACCCATATAAAGATTTTTCCCAGAGACTGCCGATGACACCAAATGCATGACAGAAACTTCCGCACACAGAAAGGAGAAGAGCCTTACGGCCTAACTTTCAGTGCTCTGTTAGCAAGATCCATTGTCAGAGACAAAGGAATTATAGGGATGCTGTTGTGTGGTGTAGAGAAGCCCGATATATGGTGTAGAGAAGCCCGATATAGAGCGGAGGTAGGTGGATATTAATTACCCGGCCCGTCCCTCTCATATTAATAGTTATATTTGAAAAATAATAATTTTAATTAATTAGTGAAATTTATATCCTTATGACACTCTTAGTACCCAACTATTTAAATTTAACAAAATAAAGCTATTAATATTGAACAAATAAAGCTATTAATTGAGGATGGAGGGAGTTCTTGATAAGGCCTAATAACGATTTGGTCTCCATTTTGTATTGGGGATCAAGTTCAAGCTTCCAGTCAAGGATTGCGTCTTTTAGAAGAGAAAAGGAGGGAAGAGGTCTCTATGCTGTAACTTACTTTGATATGGAGTGAGCTATTATTGTGCCCAACTACCCTTTGGAAAGGTAGCTCAACTCCAATGGTGTGACGGTTGGATATTCAATTCATGGAGTTAATGGCTGTTGCACTTTGGTGTGCAAGTTTGTTGTTATTTCGTAATCCTAAGGTTGAAGATATTGAGAGATGGTTCCCCTTGTTTAATTTAATTTACCTTTGTCTTTTACAGACTTCTTGAAATGTCGCCTCGCTAGGCCCATGGAGTTGTATAAAAATCGCACCTTAGTACTCGATCGTCAGAATAGATAAGGTCATTTATATGCAAGAGGATCGGAAGGGAAAGACCGGAAAAGGAGAGGGCAGAGCACAAGTTTTTTATTCACAAACCTCTCTCTATTAGTCTTCTTGAGTGCATTTTTGGACATATACCTTAGGCAAATACTCCCTCCATCGTAAAATTAGTGTCCTATTTAAAATTAATTTATTTTAAAAAATTAAATAAAAAACTTATTTTAACGCAGAAAGAGTACTATTTTAGTTGACAATACCTTCTAAGAAGAGTTCCGGTGTTCAACGTTGCAGCTTAATTTTTGGATGCTAGCTCTTCTAAACACATTTGGATTGCTTTAACAGTAAATAAGTAGAATAGCAAGGCTATATTTAGTATGACGGAATAAAATATAATATAATGGGATTAGGCCTACTTGTACCTATTAGAGATTAAACAAAGCTTTATCCTTTTTAATGAAATTTTTTTTAAACTAATCTTTTGCAAATCCTCACGTGTTTCTAGTTTAGAACTTGACTGAAATTGATTTTTCTTAAAGTACCGTATTAAGATGACTAATTATGTATTTATAACAAAATCAGGACACTATTGTTAAGAATCCTAGAATCCTGACCCTCTATTAAGAGATCAGGCAATGGTCAAGATTCGCAACTAAAATCATAGCTTAATAGGCATTTTGACTCAAGCCAATTGCCCAGACAATTTTGAAAACCCAAAACAAGTGTTAATCGAGACAGTTGGTTTATCTTTTGTTTTAATTTAAAACATGCCCAACATTCTCCTATTTGGCACAACTGCTCAATTGAGCCATAAAAATAAAATCTCCCACTTCGCTCAATTAAATTAAATTTGAGAAAATTATTTTATTTAAAATAATGACTAAGTGGGTAATGGGAAAAGTTGAAATGACCTTTGTATGTGCATACTATTTTAGAAAAAAATACCATTCAAACTATATATGGTAACTATATACTCTTATAAAATATCATAATTGTACATATCAGGGCAATCATGTCCTCATAGGAGAATAATCCCTTTCATGTATCACAACACAACTAATCCACTTTGTTTGAGTGCTATATGTGGCAAAAATATATAAATATGAGTGAAGGCATGCTCTCGCTCATTGTCTAAACATTGTCTCATATGTAAGTGCACAAAAAATCAGACATCACGAGAAAAGAAAAATATAATTGCTATGATAAATAAAAAAGTCAAGAAGAATATAAGTGAATGCACGATGAGCTAATAACGCCCATACGATCCACATAACTCTTAAATAGAGAAGGGGGTAAGCCCTTAGTCATTGGATCATCAACCATTAGCTCAACACCTACATGATCAATAACAACTGTCCATTCTTTAACACGATCCCAATTAATAAGATACTTGATGTCGATGTGCTTACTCTGACTGCCACTCTTGTTGTTCTTCGTGAAGAAGACAACAACATTGTTATCACAAAACATCTTTAACAGCATATATATGGAATTCATAACAGTAAGTCCTATAATAAAGTTTATCAGCAAAGTAGCATGTGACATGCTCTTATAACAAGTAACAAACTCTATCTCCATAGTCGACGACGTTGTAAGGGTTTGTTTGATACTTTTTCATGAGACAATACCGCCTACAAGAAAGAAAATATAACCTGATGTCGACTTTTTTGAGTCAACACAACCATCAAAGTCTGCATCTGTGTACCCAATCATCTCCAAATGATCAGAATGTCTATATGTAAACATGTAATCTTTCGTTCCTTGTAAATATATCATAATCTTATTTGCAGCTCTTCAATAATCCAAGGTTGGATTTTTCTGATATCTACCCAATATTCCCACAACAAAGACAATGTCTCATGTAGACCTCCAAGTACATCATACTACCAACATCTGATGTATAAGAAATTTTCTTCATGCTTTCCAACTTTAAAGAATTCTTCGAAGACTGGAATAAGCTAAATTTGCCACCCTTCAAAATAGGAGTTGTATTAGGCAAACAGTTTTTCATGTAAAACCTTTTCAGAACTTTTTTAATATAAACCTATTGAGACAACCCAAGGATCCTTTTGGATCAATCACAATGGATGTCAATCCCAATAACATAAGATGTCTCTCCTTTTGGATCAACGCCATCTTTCTTAAAAAAACCTTTGCCAACCAGTCTGGCCTTATATCTACTAACGTTACTAGATAGGTCTAATTTAGTCTTATAAATACATTTGCAACCAAAAGTCTTAGTACCCTGCGGTAACTCTACAAGATCCCAAACTTAATTATTTGTCATAGATTTCATCTCATCCTGCATAGCATCATACCTCTTGCTGAAGTTATCTTCATTTATGGCCTATGAATACATAATAGGATCTTAAATGAGTCTAACATTTTCATTAGACTCCTAGAAGCATACTACATAGTCAGAAAGGACTGCAGGTTTCTTTATTCATGAGGACCGTCGAAGTCCTATTTGATCCACCTGTGGAGGTGATTGTACAAAAGGTGCTTCAACAACTTGTTCATGAGGGGATGGTGGTGGAATGATATGCTACTTTGGAATCACCATAAGTGATACAACATGTGATCCTCCATCGGATGTGGGTAAAAGAACCAAAACCCGTACTTCCTCCAAAATTTATTTTGAGGAAATACTCCAACTCAAGTTGTCATTCTCAAGAAAACATACATTTCATGCTTTGAATACTGTAGGGGTGTGCGAGGGGTAATAAAACCTATAACTCTTAGACCTTTCTACATAGCCAATGAAAAAACCACTAACAGTCTTAGGGTGAAGTTTCTTCTCAAGTGGATTATACACCCAAACCTCAACAAGACAACCTCAAATGTGTACACGATCTAAAATTAGTTTTCATCCATTCCATAGCTCAAAGGGTGTTTTAGGAACGACTTTAGAGGGAACTCGTTTTAAAATGTACACGACTATCTTTAAGGCTTCACTCCACATATTGAGAAGAAGAAAGACATTATTGATCGTGCTCATCACCATGTCCATCAAAGTGCAATTCCTTCTTTTTGCCACACCATTTTGTTGTGACATTCCCAATAATGTGTATTATGCAATAATACCATGTTTCTGTAAGAATTGCACAAATGGACCAAGTTTTTGTCCACTCTCTATGTACCTACCATAGAATTCCCCTCCCTTGTCTAAGAGAAGAATTTTGATACTTAGGCCAGATTGCTTCTCTACCTCTACCTTATAAATCTTAAAAGTATTAAATGATTCAACTTTTTTTATTTAAGAGATAGAGATACATGTATCAGCTCATTTATAAAAGTAATGAAATACCTTTGACCATCATATAGGGTGTACTAAACAGTCCACAGATATCAGTGTGTATAATTCTTAATATCTCATCATGCCTCTTAGCACCCTTAGAAGACTTGTCAGTTTGCTTTACCTTTGTGAAATTTATACATGTCTCAAGATCAATAAAGTCTAGAGATTTTAAGAGTCTTTCTCTTACTAATCTCTTTAAGGGGTCAATGGATATATGCCCCAGCTGCATGTGCTATAGCATAGAAGAATTCTTTTTAATAACACTTCCTTGCACATATATCATAGATTATTAAAAGAAAATAATGCAAAGAGAAACAATATAATTTATCAATCAAGAAACCAGAACCAATAATAACTGAATCTTTAATAATCAGAAATAATGAATTCATAAACTAAAAATTACAGTCAGAAGGCACTAGTCTTGACACAAAAACTAAATTCTTTGAAAATTTGGAATATAAAAAGTTCTATCTAAATCTAAGGTATATCCCATATAAAGAACAAGTCGATATGTTCTTACACCTTCAACCTTTGAACACAACTTATTGCTTAAATAGATGTTGTTCACCTCATTATTTAATTTCCTTAGTTTGAGGAAGCCTTACAGACAATAGAAACATGAATTGTAGAACTAAATTCAATACATCATGTGTTATTATGATGAAAATCAACATAATTAGATTTATAACACACAAAAGTTATGAATTTACCTCATTTCTTGGCAAGCCACTTTCAATATTTAGGGAATCTTTCTTCATGTGTCTTTTCTTCTTGTAGAAAAAATATTTGGTTTCCTTGATGATGCCATTAGACTTTATTGTCACACCTTTACTAGTTTTCTTCTTTAGAGTACTATGATTTCCCTTCTTTTATCTTTTATGAGAAATTAGATGGGCGATTTCTAGCTTCTCTTACTTAAGTCTCCTTCTTCGTGGACACACATATTCAGAAGATCATTAATTGACCATTGAGTGTTATATGTGTTGTAAGAAATCTTTAATGACCCTTATTGTGCAAGCAGGGAGTTGAGGATAAAGTGAACCAGAAAGGTGTCATCAATCTAGATTTCTATGTTATTTAACTAATTAGCAATATCACGTATCTGCATGATATGCTCTTGCACCTACTTATCATCTATCAGCTACATTGATAACAACTTAGACATTAAGGTACTGGCCAAGGTTTTAGCAGAACTCTTAAATTGAGCTTTAATAGCTTTTAAAAGTTTTATCACTATAGTGCATGTAATGAATCCCCTAATACTTTTATTTATGTGAGATTTCATGAGCATCATACTTAAGCGGTTAGACTGCTCCCACTTTTCAAATAATGTATCTCACTTAGCATACTTTTATCCATAAGGGTAGTAGGTACATCCATACGAAATGCCAAATTGAAGTCCATGCACCCTAATAATAAAAGTATTTTTTCTTTCCAATTGGAAAATTTGTCCTCAAATGCTAATGGAAGGTGTTGATTAGGGTTGGAAGTAAAAGATTGATAAGTTGTAATAAAATAATAAATACATATAAATAATTAATAGGGTAAGAAACAAACTAAAGTATGAAATAGCCAATGCTAAAATCAACAAGTAAAATTTTGAACCTCCCTTTGAGCAAAGGCTGCATTTTGCACCAAAATTACAAATTGTATAGAAACAAATGATTTATTTTGTTTCATAAGGCTAGTGGGTTATACATGATAGGTTAGAAGAAAATTCGCCTATAAGTCTAGGGATTCACCCATGTGCCAATATATAACCCACCACCCTATCCTAATCATATGACTATAACTACCAACTCCCTATGTGGCCGGATGATAATCATTGTCACATAATCAAAATTTGGTGCCAACACATGATTTATGTATGTGAATCTATGCACTCCATAGTGGCATTCTATATGATTCATGCATTGAAAATAACTTAGAATGTCATCCCAATGGGTGTGGGAATTTGATTTCTTTATATCACCATCTCAATTAATAAGATAAGCGCAAATAATTATCAAACAATAAAAAAATAGACAAGGGCCTTTTTGTCAATTTTGTTAACTTGCTTTTGGGATTCAACTAGGGGCTCCCATCATCATACACCACAATTATAAAATATAGTCCACAGTCCATGTAGAGTCCTTAAAAAAAATTTAAAGTACAAGTTGGAAACACTAAGGCCCCTGAAAGAGACTACATCCGCCTCCAGATGTGATCCTTGAGTTCTGGTAAAGCTTACAATGTGTCTAATGTACACTCTCTCACAAAATTACATAAGTAGTGCTCTCGACAATTTTTAAAAACATTGATAAACCAAAAGATTGCATTGTAGATCCCCTCGCAGGCCCAGTACATTAACAAAGGCATTTAAAGATAATTAATATACATCCACATGCGATCATAAAAAAATCCAAAAACCCCTTTACAAAAATGATTTGTTTGCCCAAAAATGGCCAAATTGGGTCTGTGGACCCGGAGCAGCTTAAACACTAACATGCATTGAGCATGAGTCGGTGATGACCTGCAAATGCTTCAGCAGGTTGTCTCTCGACAAGGCAAAAGATTTTTCACCCACCGTTGTCCTGCGAGGCCCGCCGATAACTTAGAAATCCAAAAATTTTTGCTCGACGACGACAATTCCAAATTCGGCCAAAAAAGTGAATGACAACAGTCCAGTGAGGCCAATTCAAACTGAAATAGTGAGAAGAGGAATGCCCAATTCAACCAATTTGGCAGTTATGTGTAGTAGCGGTGATAGCCATTGCCCAAACTCTATGAGGGGAGAAGAGGAATGCCCAATTCAACCAATTTGGCAGTTATGTGTAGTAGCGGTGATAGCCATTGCCCAAACTCTATGAGGGGATAGCCCCGATCAGCGCTAGACATGATCAGCGATGATCGGAGAAAACCAAAAACAACACGCAAAAATATAAAAAAATCAATCTTTGAGATGCTGCCATACTATGCCTTCATGTCCAAAAAAAATTTACATGGCTAGAGGCAAGTGCTGGCCGGTGGTGGCTCTGGCTAGTAGTCTGGCCCCCCCCCCCCCCCCCACCCCCCCACCCCCGGCCAAAAAAAAAAGAATAATGCAATTATCCAAAACTCAGGCAGCCATCAGGTAGTAATGCGGGTCAAAGTCCAAAATCTCGTGACTACCATCGGTTACCTCTGCCACCAATCTTGCTCCAATACCAATTGGAATAAAATATAATGGGATTAAGCTTCTTATAGCCATTGGAGCTTGAACAAAGCTTTATCCCCTTTAATGAAGTTTTTTATCTACTAATCTTCTCCAAATCCTCACAATGTATTTTTGGTTTAGAACTTGACTGAGATTAATTCTTACTTAGAGCTCCATATTAAGATGGTTAATGATTTATTTATAACTAAACTAGGATACCATTGTTAAGAACTGTAGACCCTCCATCCAGAGGTTAGACAACTTTCTAAATTTGCCACTAAAACTACAACTTAATGGGCATTTTGACTTAGGCCTATTACTCACACAATTTTAAAAGCCCAAAACATTTGTTAATTGAGACAATTAGGCCACCTTTTGTTTTAATTCAAAAAGAGCCCAACATAGTACTCATTCTGCATTTGTTATGCAAAGAGTATAAAAATAAAAATAAAAGTAGCACGGCCGGGATTGCATTTGGTAATTATACTGCATTTGTACATTGGTAAGAAAATATATTCATTTCAAGGAATTGGGGTGAATGCACCACATGCAATCTAAGATGTAGCAACTAGCAACTTTGGGATGTGATAATGTGGCTGTCTAGCATTTTTTTCTCACTCTCTCCTAAAATGTTTGAAAAAAAGCATTAACTACTTATCTGGGGGTTATTTAGTTATATCAAGGGACTTGATTGGTACCAGGACATTTTGATCTCAATCCGTATCACTTCCGTTCTTAGCTGCTTTGCAGTGGGGTGACGGGGTTTTGAGAGTGTTCCTTCTTGTGTATGTGATGGCTGTCACTAGACGTTGTATTAACAGCAGTGTCATGCGTGCATTCTTTGCGATTGAAGCGATCAATAGCCGTAATTGTAAAACGTATGATTCGGTGAGAATAGAATTACAGTTCTTGAAATAATCGCTCCCGTGTGTTTCTCTTTCTCCTTTCAGTGACAAACTTTACATTTCTGACAATACATTTCCAACAAGTCTTCACCATTATTTATTAGAATACTCCCTATATTCAACCCCCACTTTACCATTGATAATAGCTTGCTTGGAGTACACCTCACTACGAAATGGGAAATGTAGATCATAAAAGATGATGAGTCAACAGTGAAAATTAGGCTGGCATGATGCAGTAAGAAAAGCGAACGAGGACAACTGAATTTTTAACATATGATGCAGACAGCCTACTCTGAGTTATCATTTGGATGCAACTTGGTTGAGCTACAATAACAAGTGGGTTGGACATCAACCAAGTATATATCCTTCAGAAGGCTTTACTGATTTAGTTCAGGTGACTAATCAACATTACAATAAGACAATCATCCTTGAGCTAGGTGGTTATAGACATTGTTATTGATCTTTGCACAAGCATGCATCTAACAATTCATTAATGGGAAAAGTGTGCTAAAAATGCCAAAAATGATAAAAAAAAAAGAATTAAAGAAATAATATTACACAATATATGAGCAAAATATTGAATAATCGTACTTGCTATACACATGGAAACAATGAAGAAATATAAGTAGAATTTCTGGTGTAGGATATTCAAACCCAGGAAAACATTATCAATAGAGCGAATTGTAGGTATAGCAGGTGGCTGCAATGGAGGCCACGCAGATCAAGAAAGAGGGCAAGAGAGTGACATTTAAGAGATATTTCTGTCCCAAGTACCCAGCCAGTGTGATTGTCCCATCAGCCACCACTCGAGCGATGGTTCCAGCTTCTGTGGATAGCAGTCCACCATTGTAGGTCCCACGTGCTAGCCTAGATGACATGACCCGAGAAAGGAGTGACAGATTTACACCTGCAGAAGTTGAGCCAGAGATATCTGAGTTGCGTAGGACTTCATCTTTTTAAAATACAATCTAGACCTCACAACTTAATATGCCGATTTTGCTGTATCCGTATCGAATTTAAGAGCTTATGTTGTGTTTTCTTCTCCTGGTTGGATTTCAAGGTTTTGTGCTGTATATGCTTTTCTGATTGACATAACATTAGAATTCCTATTTTACTTCCACCATAACGTATGTTCATACTTCCCTGACTCTGTTTATCCTAATTATGCAACTCATCATCCCATTCTATGGTATCAACATAGCAAACTAAGCACTGCACTGCATTTCCAGATGTACGATCTTCAAATTGGCTCCTGCATGAAGTGGCAGTTGAAAGTAGTACACTAATATGGGCCTAGCTAACCTCCAGTTAGTTCATGTATAGGTATGAGCTCAAAGATATATTAAATTCACCTTCAAGAACTTCTGAAGAGACAAATGTGATGAATGCTGAGCAAATATACTGTGGTGCAGAGTAAGAGCTGATCACATGAAAGCTTGCGAGTATACCAATGCAAACCATTATCTCTGAAGCCAGTAAAATTTGCCTGCACAGCATTAAGAAGACTATCATGCTTCATTATTGATAAAAAAAACAGATATATTTCTACAAATTCTGTACTAAGTTGCAGTATATCAATGGCATATTTCAGTTTCTTTTGAAATATAGTATTACCAAAAGTAATATATGGATCAGGAAGAATTAGGAAGGTAGTATACCTGTCTTCAAATAAGTTGGTAATATAACTTCCAACAATGATATTTACTGGAAGGACCGTCAACCCAAGGCAGGCCAGAAATATTGCCACTCTACTAGTAGACCAGCTAAAGTAATATGCGGTGATGACACTAGACTCGGATAGTAAAACCTCCATAGCATATTTAAGCATGAAATAAATCAATAGTTGAACCTGTTAAGTTTTCATGGAAACTAAGAGTCAGCCTTCATGAGTACAGAATGAAGCACTATAACACAGAAAAAATTCTGAAAAATCATTAATATTTATGAGTTACAGAAGATCTATCATACATCAAGTATTTATTCAAACTTTCGACTTTAGTCAACAAATATATTTATATTAAATTTTTTAAACACATTTTAATTTGATACATACTGCTCAATTTTTTAAGTCCAATCTTTTCTATATGGAATAAAACCTAATCATACTACTATAAAAAGTGCCAAGGGTGATGATAGATTTTTGCCAAACTTTCTATAATGCCCTCACATTTCCTACAATGCCCTTTACTACAAGTTAGAATTGGTATTTGGTTTGAGTGTATTTTAGTAAAATTCTTTACCAAGATTCTTTTAGATGGCTGCCACATGTCAGCCTAATACTGGTTGCTGACATCACATGATCTCTAATTTTTACATTCTATTTGATTTAACTTTGCAAGGTTATATTTTGCACCCCTGAACTTGTATTCATGTGTTCTTCATATCATTCAAAGGCTCTTGACGAACTCTATCAAATGAGATCCCATATGAGTATGTTTTCTTGAACTCTTTTATGGGTCCCACACATACAAATGCTTCTTGATAATAATTTTTTGCATTTTTTCTATTACACATGTTAGGATTCATGCATTTTTGACAACATTGGAAAACTCTCAATGAGCTCTATCAAATGAAACCCGCCGCCACCAAATTGGTCTTGAATATGAAATGCTTGCTCCTTGAGGCAAAGTCTTTTAACACTATTGTCTTCACTAACCTATGGCCTAATATTAAGCCAGTGAGGTTTGGACTCACAGTTGCCTAGTACGAGTGTATTTGAGTTAGTAAATGCTTATATACTATGTGTGTATAATTTATAATCACTACGATCTTGGAAGCATGTTTTGTAATTAAAGCATTCAAAGGAAACTTTTGTTCGATATACACTTTATCCCTAATTTGTTTCTCTTTTTCTTATCTAATATGTATTCACACGCGTAATGCATGTGCATTCTTGCTAGTAACAACAAATGAAGATATTATAATTTAAGCGAACAAAGACATTACTTTAGACATAACAATGATGAGGGTATTCATTAAGAATTTATTTCTTTATGGGGGAAAACTAACAAGAAAGATGATCATAAAATAAGTCAAATGAATGTACCTTCACAGATGGGGTTAGTAATCTATATGCAGATCTAATTGAAGCAGTAGGCTTGTGCGATACTTCAAGACCTTCTTCACTCCCATCACAATCAGGATCTCCTTCTTCATCTTCATGCTTATCTGTTGAGCTCATCAGCAAAGGTTGCTCCAAGCCTTCTTCTAATGCACCATTTTCCACTTGCTCTAAGGAAAAAAAATATGAACATAAATTCCTTTGATTAATCAAATAGGGAGGTTTGACTTTATGCTTACTGTGCAAAAAACTATAAAAAAAATATATTAACATGAATACTTCAGCTTATAAGCATTTAGGGAACAACCCAAACCACTGATGACATAGAATAGGCGAAGCTAGGAATCTGAACAATCGGGGCAAGACACTTAGACAGCAACACCTAAATTTTTCATGGAATCTTCATCTCCGTTATTAGTTCTCTAGAGACAGAAGGCAGCTGCCATTTTAGATGCCTACAGGTCTAGGGTGCTGTGCCCTCAGAGGTGTTAATATTGATACCAAAGCTTGACCCAGGCTCTGCCTCTGTAGTTAGCCTTGCATATAAACTGACAGATGACCATACAAGAGTAGCAATTCAGTATTTTACATGGTTCGTATATATGTATGCAAACAGAGTTACCAGCATGAGCTTCTTGAGGTGGATCCTTCACTTCAATATTGAGAGTGGGCTCTTTAAACGAAAACCATAGCCAAATTAAGTAGATGAGCCAGGCAAGAGCCATAACCCAACCAGGTAAAGTGGTTTCATTGAATGTAAGCTTGGAGATCTTGAAATTTGTTTGGAGCAATCCAGCAAGAGCTGGCCCGCAAGCCATTCCAAGAGCACTGGCACTAACAAAACCTGCAGAAGCTTGCATCCGTATTTTCAGAGGAACACAATCACTGATATAGCGCCTGTTAACGGCTCTAGCAGAGCCAAACCTGTATATATAGCCAATGTGAATCATAGTCGAACACTTATCATGTATACAGTAAATCAAGTGTCAATTAACTATGAATGGAAATAGTTAAGATAAAAAAAAGAAACTAAGCTCGTTTAGTAATCTGATATATCTTGAAGGTATATTTAACTACTAGAATAATTTATTGACCAGATGATGAGAATAATGATGACTCCATAGAGTTGAAAAGAAGAAGGTTTTCACTTACCCACACAACAAACGCCCAAGAAGAAGAACCACAATAGAATTGACATCATAGGCCAATGCATACATGATGTTGCCAATTAGAAGAACAATACTGCTAAACACAAGCGGTCTAAAGTATGACTTATTTGACCAAGCACTAAAATATACAGATGAAAACACCTGAGCCACAGCCATAGCCCCAATTATAACACCACAAACTGTTGCAGCAGCTCCAAGGCTCAAAGCATAATCATCAGCCGTGGGAACAATAATATATGTGTTGACCATATATAGGAAAGTGTTCACTAAATTTAGAAGAAGAGACATAAAATGGTATTTCTCATCATCCACATGGTCTTCTGCTGGAGTTGGAAGCTCTTCCTGCATAATAAGAGCATGTTGCCCTAAAAAGTGTAGGAGATTTGTCGAGTGCATTAGCCTGTCTACTGCTGCTTTTATTGAGTCAATGACAGGGTCCTGCAAACACACAGGAAAAGTATTATGAACAAATATAAATTAATATATTGATAGATAGCCATCAACACCAAGCATAGATACTACCTGCAATGGGAGTGATGGCTGATCATATATTGATAGATAGCTTCCCTGGCGATCTTGAAGATCAGCAAGATTGCGAGTTAATGCCCCAACAACAGCCCCTATACCCTGCATATCCCATTAGTAAGGCCATGTACCAAGATAATAAACTTTCTCCAATAGACATAACATATTATCTGTAGCTTTTCTGGAAGTGACATAGAAATAAACTACATTAACACCTGCCATAATAATTTATATTGAATCTCAGATCACTTAAGTAATCCATTACCACATGCTTGAACACTTGTTGTAACTGCGAATAAGGATGATTTGCACGTGTCGTCACATAGTAATCAGTAAATCTGTATCCAAAACGCTTATCAAATTTCTTCAATATTTTCCGTATACCAACAGCATTGATCTCAACAAAGTTCAGAAGCTTCAAAAGGTCACGTCCAACATCTCTATAGGCTTCCCGTAGTTCAGCTATTTGAGAAAAATCTGGCTGCTGCTGAAGAGCGATGGTAGTTTCTCCTAACCTTTCCAATCTGCTTGCAAGAATCCCTTGTTGTTCCAACAGAAATAGGACAATCTTTTCAATCTGAAATTGTTTAAACAATGCATAAAACCATTTGCTTCTAGAGTCATGTTCTATGAATAACTCCTTTAAAGAGAAAAATAAAAATCCCATTTCTCATTATACACCTAAAGATTACAGGTTAATCAACATTACAAAATCTATCTACCAAAACACAGAAACATATATTTTCTTTCAGTAAAAGTTTAATAACCTGTTAAGCTTATTATAAATGGCCAAAAGCATCCAAAACTATAAATTAGGCTGAAAAAAAATCTTTGCCTTTACAATTTCACAACCTCTTAGTGTTATGTTTAGTATTCAGCTTAATGTTTCATAGACTGTCAGGTTATAAGGATCTCTTAATACATAGTCAATGTACAAAGGCAAATCCAGCTGAAAGTCTACAACTTAGATAAGCCAAGGGTCCTCCTGTGGGACTGTAATCAATGTGGCAGGGTCTCCAAAGATTGTTTGGATTACTAAGAGTCAAAGGGCAAAAATTTCAGATATCGTGAAGAACATAACCATATTATGAAGTGCTAGTAAGAATGCACGTGACATGTGAAAGTAAAGGTGATATATAGCAAAAAAAGGGTAGTCAATATGAAAGCACCAAATAGTACATATTAATGCGCTAAAATATTTAAATTTGGTTGGATTTTTTATTTGGTTTTTAAAATATGGACTTTGGCCTCAGCAAAGAAATTTACAAAAAAAATCAAATAGAAAACCCCACATGTAAAGAAGCCTTCAGTCTTCTAACATTGCCAAACCACTTTGTTTGGATATATAGAAAACACTATTTCATCCAATGTCTATGGGTATTTTGAATCTTGAATGAGCAATACATCCTCCGGGTAGGATTGATGCAGCTACTCCATAAGTTGTTGCAGTTGCAATGTGTTCTTGTTGTCTTGCTTTTGCTAGTACGGCTCTATATAGTAAAGTCATACCAGTTCCACCCAGGCCATCAATGAAGCACACACCACATTTTTCTTTTTGATTCGACTAATGATCACGTCATAAGTGTGTTTTTGTTCCCCATTCAATAAGTTGATAGCATCTACATCATCTTCAGGAATTTTGTAATAGATCTTTCTTCAATAAGCTCCCTAGTTCTGTCACATTCATTTTAAACAATGCTAGTTCTCGGTAAATCATAATCCTCCAAAGACCGGCCAAAACTTTCTAAACATTTTGACAATTCTTTTAAGACAAAGGACATTTTCAGTTCATTTGATATGTCAATTCCTAAAAGCTCCACTATGTCTGCAGGTCATATAACTACCAAGGTTTTTTAGTACCTTCGTTTATGTTTTTTTTAACCAAAAAATACATAACGTTGTTTCCACCAATCAAACTCTGTAAAAAGTCAATGTTGGACACCACTTTTTATGTGGTTAGTCTTTTAAACAAAATTTAGAGGTAAGGAAAGTAAATTGTAAAATACCCTCATAGTAGAGGGTAAACCTTTTTTTTCCCATCCAGCAATCGTAACCAATCAGATTAAAATGGGTGCAGTGATTATCATACCAATAACGTAAAATTTTCCCTTTGGTTGTTCACCTACTGTGGCAGAAATCAGCTTTGCAAGGACAATTTGAGACTTGGGTTCTATGTGCAATTACACAATGGACGGCACTAACAATTGGGCGCAGTTCACCCATTTAGTTTGTAAGCAATTGCAAGCGAAAATACACACTGCCAGAATAAAAGTAAAACCCCAAGATTAAACCACCACACTGCCAGTGAAACTAAAGTATTTCAGAAAATTTTAAAACCAAATTGAGTGAAAATCACAACCAGAGGCATTTCAGAACAACCGAAGCAAAGAAAAAATTTTCAATCAGGGGTGACAAGTCTTGCAATTGAAACAGTAGCTTTTCAATTAGGGGTTAAAATAAATGAATAAAAAGGAAAACAGGCGTTTTGAGTGAGTCTGGTGGATGTTGAATGGTCCAAATGTTGCGGAACAGTGGTTTTTGTGTTGAATTTTCCCAGAAACGTGAAGCACTGCCAAATCCGAGATCTATATGCCGGTCAATTTGAACATATCACTTTTAGTTCAAAATGATAGTGATTTATCTACTAAGGCAAATACATAAACAAATGCATTTCTGATAGGTAAAAATGCCGGTAAAACCAAATGGAAACTTTAAGCATATCTTACAATATAGAAATGACAATGATGGTTCCATTAAGTAATGACAATAATAGCACAATCCCAATGTTGGAACTTCAAGAGAAACCAATTGTTCAATCTAAATACAGAAAAGAACCTTGCCGACTCAAAAACAAGATAAGTAAGTGACACAAAATGTGAGCCAGGAAATTAGCAGCAAGCATAGATTTAGACTGTTAGGAGACCGACGCCGTGGAATTATTGCAACTTCTTGTTATTCAGCTTACCTCTACATTGAAATTTCATGCGGCTACCACATCCCCTTTGCTGGAAATGCAAAATCTCGGTATGGATAGTAAATTCTAGAACTTCCCCATAGTAAAGGGTAAAGAGAAAGTATGCAATCATACACAATCAATCAAATTCAAAGGGGTGCAGTGTATTACCAAACCGATGGCAGTAATTATATGACACGTTTTCTTTCCTGAGCCTGCTCACCTACTATGTAAAAAGTCAACTGCACAAGGAAAAGTCGGCATGCAGAAGATTCCACAAAAAAAAGGAGCGACCCATTTAGATTGTAAGCAATTACAAAGTGAAATCAACAAAATGAAACATAAATCTCAGGATTAAACCGCCACATTACCACTGAAACTTAAGTATTTTAGCAGATATAAAAATCAAATCCAGCAAAATTCACAAGCAGAGGCATTTGGGAACAGCCGAAGAGAAGAAGCCAGAATAAAAACCGAAACGAAAAAAACAGAATAGGAGGAATTCTTGACCAGCAAAAAACTAAAGTTGAAAGCAGTATTGTTTCCATCAGGGGTGCAACTCCCAACACAGGCCCATCACTGAGTACTGAGGAAGAGGCAAGGCAGTGTACAGTACAAATGTGAGCACTTCCATAAATAGCATTGAAGAGGTTTTTTCGGAGGAAAAGTAGAGAAGTGTGAACATGTTGGAGGAAGGATGGAGGAGATAACTCAGCCTTTGGGTTTTGTTTGTAAATGGAGGTTGCTCGGGGGGAGATGCTTGTGGATTGGTGGAAAAAGTGGAGGGTTTTAAAGCAGAGTGGAGGTTTGGGATGGAGAGGTGTACAACTGTGGAGTTGGATGATGCGAAAGGAAAAAAGGTGAATCCCTAGATTGTGTGAGTAGAAATTTGGTGTTCATTGGTGCTACATTTAGCCTGCAAGCAGTTAAATCTCAACAGCCACAATGTGTAGTTTTTTAGAATTGACAATTTTGCCCAATGTTTTTACACCGTATGACCCTATAGTGATGCACATGTAGATTTGGTGAAGTGGAAAGTGTTAGAAACCAAGAATGCAGATCAAGCCAAGATCAGCCCAAACAGGCAAATGTAGATAGACAGATTATCCAACACCTCTTGCCCAGGCAAGCATAAATAGCATAAATTAACTGATGCATATGCTTGGACATGCATAGAATACAGAGACAGGGGCAAGGATTAAAACCGGGACCTCTTGGCTTTGATACCATTTTAAAACAAAGTTGCCTCAAAACTCAAGTTGTTGAGGAATGGCACAACAATGTATATCAAACCTAGATCGGCCCAAACAAACAAATGCAAATAGGCAGATTATCAAACAAAATGGAGCAAGAATGGTGATGGCAGAGATGTCAAAGATGCTTTTAAAGTATGGCCAAATATTCCTCCTTTTATTATTAGGAGTTTGGATATCTCAAAGATTGTAATAAGATTCATCTTGAGGAAACTTACATCTCATAAGACATTCGTAGCATAACATGTATGGTATTACACAATCTCCATTGAGAGTAAATCTCTTAAGATTTAAAATGGTGATAGATGTTTATGAGGTGTCATCAAATAACTATATATCACACTATGATGTGTATTCATATTAAACAAAATTACATTTGTCATTCATATAAGTTTCTTATATCTTAATGTTGGTATGTATTTCAGAAATCACAGAGATAATATACTACATTATCAACTCCTGGCATTATCCTTCACATTTTCATCTCTTTATCTTTGTGTTTTCTTTTTCAAATAGTATGCATAAGTACAAATACATGAAAGAATATTATTTACCTGAGTATCAAGCATTCTGGAGAACTCTTTGAGAACATGGCGACGATCTTGTGCATCAAGCGGATTTTGCTGAGAATATTGCTTTACTTTTTTCTTCATCATCTTGTAATTTATATAATAACTAAAATATGATAAATACAGATATATTAACAGGAAAGAACCGTCAGATGAAGACAGCTCCTATAGGTGTCCTAGAATACTAGGGAAACACAACATCATCATAGAAGTTCGTAGAACACTACATGATATTCATGTATTGGCGCAAACCTAAAGAATGAGATGAAACAAAAGGAAGAAAACAAACTCTTCAAGATTATAGAACGACTGGAATTAAGTAATGCTCTAAGCTAAACAACGGCAAATTCAATAAAAGCACTAACCATTTTCCACACAATAATATTTTGGTCACATTATAAAGATTGCCTCACTAAGACATGAAAGGAATATTGCTTGGCAGCCAGAACCTTTTTATTTAGAAAGGTTATAATTTCATTTCCTCTTTCATGCTGGAGTTAATCTGCTATAATACGTTTCCCATAAAAAAACTCTACTTTGTCTAACTTAATGGTAAATAAAATTCTGTTAGGACAACTAAGGTGACCGATACATGAATTATGACTACATGGGATTCCCATCAACATAATTTCTTATGGATTTGTTATGAAATAATTACATAAAAGAACTTTCTCGGAGGATGAAATGCAAAGAAATCTAGAAGATATTGTTGTGGGCATAAGATATAGAGCAAGTGACTTATACCAAGCCATCATATAGGCTAGAATAAGGGCACATTAACATTTCTCCAATTAAACATGCTTGTCCATTTGTTTTACAGAAATTGCTATGCTGTACTTTTTATTTGCAGTGGACATTGTCATGTAGTACTGCAATAAAGATCCAAGATAACTTTTCAATAGGTTCATCATCTCAACATAGAAGTAATTACCCTGCAGTTTCCACTTCTTAGCCAGTGAAAGTTTCTTTTCAATCAGAGAAAATGTACAACTAAGGATTAATTTATTCAGAACCTGACAAAAGTTTCAAACAATATGCTAATTCATAGATGGAACATACCCACGCCACTCGGGGAGTGCCCTTTCTTGTAACTTCTTCCCAAATGCAACCATCTCTTTCCAAAAGTAAGCTCTCTAAAAAATTAAAGCACAAAGAAAGGAAACATGAGTAATAAATTGGAAAAAATATATAAACTACAAAATTGCCCAAATTATGACAATGTCAGAAATAATGAAAGAAACTAAAACACAAGACAACTAAAGATTTGTCTATATAAGACACTAAAATCTGAAAACTTCCCACAACAAGACAGTAAATTCAAAGTCACAACAGTCTTGAGTAAAAAAATCCTTTGTTATTTTTGAAGGAGAAACTAGCATTTCTAGGTCTCCATGCTCTTTGATTGGAACCTCTAAGGGCACCAATGGTTTGGATTTGGGTAGACTGAAAAAGGGCATACAACCTGGCGAGAATGACATTCCATGAACATTATGGATCATGCTCCTTTAGGTTCTTTAATTTCCTTGAATGGCATAGATACCGAGATCAATGCATCCAAGTATGTTGCACATAAAAGTGAGCTACTTGTCATTTTGTACTAGGATTATTCCTATTTGTGGGTCATTTGTGACATGCAGGAAGGGCCCATGCAGCTGCAGCGGGATCTGAAAAAGAAATCAATGGTGATGTTGAACCTATTCTTTCTATGATCCCTCTTAACTGAGGCCAGGTATCAGAAGAATGCAATAGTTCTGCTATAAATAATTTCCATGGCATTTACAATATCTTCATCAAGAAATACTTACAAAGACCTAATGACAACTATGCATGTCATAATCTCCTCTAGGTCACCATAGTTTTTCCTCTTGCGAAAAGATTCAATCAAGAGAAGGTTAGTAGAGAAGGAAGTACATTTGAAACTGTAGGTCAGCAGCTCTACTTCATTAGTTCCTAATCCCTACAGTTTAGACAGCCACTAGTTGCCAACTATATATATCCATGATGAAAATTGAATAAAGCACAAATACAAAATTCCTCCTTCATGCAGAAGCAAACACAATCCCCAAAATACTACAAACAGTATCCCTCGTCTACCTCATCAAGTCAAAATACATTCAACTGAGTTCCTCTTTCACTTCAACTTTTTGTGGTTCCTCCATAAACACACTCACACACATAGAGAGAGAGAGATGATACAGTGAGCTGCTATATCCATGAGGCAGGTGAGCCGCACAAATCCTAGCCTCCCTATTCCCATTTGAGTGCAAAAAATAGGAATTAGGGTGCTCCAATCAACCCTTAGATGGGAATCGGGCATCGTACAACTCACCCAGCTCATGGATATAGTGGCTCACTATGTCATTTTTCTATATCTATATATATAAACTAATCGAGAGTTCATGTAGAAAATTAAATCAAAGAATAAAGTCAGCTTCAATTTGCTATTGATGAGTAACAGATTATGTAAAACCTTTCCTTGTTTTATAGAGAAGTTTGGAATTGGTGCCCACTCCATATTCCTTCCCCTCACTAACTAAGCAATAAATGATTTGCCCTTTCTCTTCATCTAGTCAATATTATTTTTTACAATCATTTTCTGCATTATATGGAAAAATAGCCAAAATAAAGAGGTGAATATTAAGTCAACAGTTGTTTAATTAAAACCCTCAGTGGCAAGTTGTGTAGATCAACAATGGTCAATAATCAGATCCAATTGTTAAACCTCACCAACTCCTCCCACAAGCCAATAGAGCGTTTTGATAATTATGCATTTGGATGTCCAAGAGATGCTGGAGGTTGTGGAGTCCTCAATTATGCTAAAGGTGAGGTTCTATTGACATAATTTGGCTCTTGTGGCACGCACTATAATAACAGATCTTTCTTCAACGTCTGGCGGTCAAGTCTCCAAGAGCTAGTTTTCTACTTAGTGACTGATTTTAATTAAAGTAAATTTTAATTAAAGTAAATTGCATAAATATCATAAGGGGGGGTAATTCTCATAAATATTTCTGATGAATTCTTAAGAAATACAATGCATGACTTGAAATTTCCAGGCAATGTGGTCCCATACTTGAAGAGAAGCCAACTTTATTGCAAGTCCATTGGCTTAAGACAGGGTTTTTGTATTGACGTTACCTCCTTGTAGGTTCATTTGACATAGCCTCCTTGTAATCCTCTCTCAGGAGCTCTTTCTTTTTATTTTCATTTATCGAGCTTTCAATACATTCTATATCTGTTTGAATAAAATTTAAATAACTCAATCCTAAAAAAACAAAAAATTTGTGACATGCTTTCCTTTCTTATTGTGTGGGTGTTCAATAACAACTCATTGTCACATGAGGCTATAACTTTCATAAACCCTTGTAAATACATTTTGATGTTTTTTTTATGTTTTTATGTCTTTTCTTCTATTTATGTAACCATGCTTGTACAACCACTTTCATTGCCACTCCTAAAATATGTAAGAAATCGCCTCCTCAAGTAGGGAGAGGAGATGCAACTAGGGATGAAACTTGTAAGGGATGCCCCTACCTACCCAGCCCACTAAAATGCGAGTTAGGGCCCAAAATTTTTGGGAAAAGTCCGGGCCTAAAAATTTAAGACCCACCTTAAAAAAAGTCAGGCTAGGCCAGGGAAAAAAGCCCATAGGCCTGTTCAGCCCATCCCCAAGTATAACAAACATTTATTATCACTTTTTTCAATAATCCCACATAGGCGGAAAGGGAAGAGTTTGTATATTTTAAGGAAGTTTAAGAAATTCTAGCTTACAAGTCATCATAGTTAGTTGTAAAGGATCCCACCTATAGGCCAAAGGCATAAGATCTTGTGTCTTACGGGGTCAACTAGTGGGACCCCACCCACATACTAGATTTTTTTATTAAGAAAATTATTTTTCAATAAAAAAAATAAAAGACAAAAAAAAACCTACATCCCCAACCCAAGCCTGCTTAGGGCTGGGGCTGAGGTTGGGCCAGGTCTAAAAATAGGCTAGTGGGTCTGACCGGCCCAATTTTAGTCCTAGATGTAACCATGCTTGTACAACCACTTTGGCTCCGAATAAATTAAATAAATGCATTAAGATACGAAGGCTTCTTATTCCACAACAACGAAAGCACTTTTTCATTCTCTCATATACTAGGGAATTTCACTTGGAAAAGAAAATGTTTCATACTAACAGGTTCAGGCCCATAACCAACTTTATCCTAGTTTTGCGGAGGGAGCAACCCCATTTTTCACCTTGAATTGATCAAAATACGCGGAATGGCTGCCCCTCACAATATGTAGGAAATTCCACCTCAAATAGGGGAAGGAGATGTGTAAGTGTAGGCTCATGAAAACAAAACAAAAGATAGAAAAAAAATAAAGAAAGACATTAAAATGTATGTATGAGGGTTTACAAAAGTAGTAGGCTCATGTGATGTGTCCAGACCTCGTCTATGACATCATGCACCCCTGCCCATACACATACTTATGCCATATGTAACAGGGGCTCAACCATGGAACCTCTCCTTCAACTAAGAGAGATCCAACCAGGTCAATCAGGCTGGCTTGGCTGATTTCTGTGATTTTGTGACAGAAAATCTTGGACAATCTACTGCTTACATGCTGAATTCGAATGTTGGAGAACCATGAAATGCTATCGCTAAAATAACTGATCAAAATCAAATTCCAGTATCCATGAAACAGCAAGATCTTGACATTGTAAATCCTGCCCCTGATATTCTGCCTAGGTCCTTCTCTGCTAGCTTATCCCCTAAAGATCACCATCAGCATTTCAGGCAATTTCGTTTCTATCATTTTTTGACCCAATTTCCAGTACGAGGCAAATCTAATATCATAAATACTAAAACCCCTTTTGCACTTCAGAGACTGGAAGATACAGTGAACACTAAACATCAAGAAAATGAAGAGGCACCTTGCCGTGTTCCTGGGTCTTAATTTTTCTTCTAAGAGCTCCAATAATCTTGACATCAAATCTGACCTCCAGAGTCAGTCATTAGACAAAAATATAATTTATGCTACTCTTATTTAATACTAGAAAGAATCATAGATGAGCAGATAATTCAACGACAAATACCAGTTTCATGCCCACTTGCATGACAGAGAAGCGTAAAAAACTAAAACCTGATAGAATGAGACCCTCGCTAATCAGCAATCACCTCTTCCGCGTCCAGTAATGGCGCAACCGAGCTAGATGATCATCAACAAACAGCCCAAACTCCGTCGCTCTGCGCACAAAATTTAAAAAAAAACACAAGTCAGCATTACATGCAAGTCGCCCAGGAAAAAAAAAACAGAGCCTTTTCCACGTCCCAAGCCTCGTGAATCAACACCCAAAAACTAGACACACCCAACTCTCCTTACAAATCCATCCCCAGGAAAACCAAACGCCCATCAGATAACCCCAAAACAAAACCATGGAATCTGGGCTTAACGCACCGTTTTGAATGCAGGAGAGCAAACCCCGTAACAGATTCAGCAATAACTCAAAAGACCCACAAGAGGAAAAACCATGAATGAGGAAGGAGGAGGACGAAATGGACGAAAGAATGAGCGACGCGGGAAGTTCCGGGCCAGAAGCAGTGGTAGTCAGGCCACGGTGGCCGTGGTGGGAGTCGGGAATCCGAGAGAGAGAGAGAGAGAAAGAGAGAGAGGAGGACAGATTTCGGGGGGGGGGGTGTGAAGATAGCGATGGGAACGTGTCTTCGCATGTGGAAGCCAGCAGCACGACATGCTGTGCTACTCGAAGCAGATTTGCCATGTTGTTTCCAATTATTGCCTGCTGTTTGCTTCAAGGCTGATATTGCTGCAGGGTCTGGCAGCTGGCTGCCTCTTGGGAGCATATTTGTTTATATTTTAGTCAAAAGAATACTCTTTAAGACTTATATAGTTAAAAGTAAATTTATTTTTTATATCAAAATGCTAACCTTATGTTTCTATTTTTAATTGAAGTATGATGGTATAAGAATAAGAAAAATATTTACTCCACCAATTTTCTCTTATTACCTCCATCACCCGCCTATATAGGGCCATGAACATGTACATGAAAAGGAAATTGTGCATAAAAATTAATGTCATTTTATGGGTTATGTTTGAGGCCCTATGCAGATTGAACATGCACTTGTCACATAAACTGATCAGGTTAGACAAGCTCTAAAAGAAATTTTAATATAAGTTTGAACTTATACGGGGCCACATGAGACAGGGCATCATAAGATACTCCAATAATTTTACCGAACTAACCCAATGGCTTTGGATGAAGGCACAAACATAAAAAAAAAATGCACTCTTCCCCATGAGATGTTATATCCCCTTCGTCCCACATTAATAACTTTATTTAGTAAATTTTTTTATTTTATATTAATAATTTTATTTTATTTAAATTAAGTAATTAAGTACTTAAAAATGAATATCTTAAGCTTATTTTCCCTCTTCATAGATAATATAGTTTTTACCACTCAATAAAAACTATTAATATGGATCCAAATGTAACTATAAATATGTTACAAAAAAAAAATTATAAGCTTATTTTTCCTTTTCTTAGTGTGTGTTACCTTTCAACAAAAGCCACAATTTTTCCAAATGTAACTTAGGATGGAGAGAGCAAAAACAAATAATTTAAATATTTTTTAACATTTTATTTAGAAGTGCATCTAGTGTTTTTTGTATCTAATTTTGTATTGACTTTTTTCTATTTGATAGGCCGAATAGATGTGACATTATTCCTGCACAAGGTGTAGATTCTTAGATAAAGATGATTTTTTTTTTAATGTTTTAGCTAGTTGGAGTGTGGGCACTGCCTTACCAAAGATCATATTTCTTTAGTCCTATATTAATAGTTATATTTAAAAAATTAGTAATTTTTATTAAATGGTAAAACTCATATCTACGAAAAAGATAAATAAGCTTATAATACTATTTTTTAAGTATTTAATTACTTAAATTGAACAAAATGAAGCTACTAATATAAATATTTTTTTTGTTAAATAAAGCTATTAAAATGGGACAAGGAGAGTATCGGCTTGTGGATGTCCCCCCCAACCAACTACGACCTAACCATTTATGATAAACCCAATGACCTAACATTAGTGCTAGAAAAAATAAAAGAGAAGTTAAGAAGCGCTCCACATATTTTGGGGGCGTGAGAATCGGGCACATTACCAGCCGTAGAATCTAGATTTTAATGATGTATGCAAAATAAGAAAGCATAAGTGTGATTCAAACCCAACTATCCCCCTATGTGACGGGATGAGCATCGGGCTCATATAGACAAGACTCAAAAATAAAGGCCCATAGGCCTGACATGCATGAAACTGAATTGCCACAAGTCAATATGAAATAACAAGATCAAGGTCGCTTTCAATTTTTTTTAAAAAGGATCAAGTTAGTACCCCCTACATGCTTCTTTTAGAAAAAAAATGTACACCCCTATGAGTTGCATTTTAAGGATAGGAACTCCATTAATTTTTAGTAGATTCTCTTTATCATCATGTAGTTAGTACAAGCTACCCCATGATGTTGTTATTGCAAATTCATTTATTAGTTAGTAACTGATATATTCAGCAGTTTTCCTCAAATTGTGATGCTGAGGAACAATAATAATTTCAAAAGGAGGCATAGGCGATTAAGACTTCATTTGCAATTAATGGGACAAATAGATTTAGTGGTATTTTTCTCATAAAAAATATGAAAAAAATATTTGATGGAGTAAATCTGAATGGAGTCTTTAACTTAATTAAAACACCAAATATTTTTGCTTTTAAAGATCATGAACACAAACGAGTAATACTGGAACCAAATTGTAACTCAGGAATGATAAAATCCCTTCTGAGCATTTTACTTAAGTAATCCATACAAAAGAAGCAGACACTCTTGTTTTAGTTTTATTTGCAAGAACACTGTCATTATAAGTACATCATCAGTTCAGAGCCAAAAGGACCTTTTAACATTATCTTATTTGACCATAAGTTTTGCCATTAATTATATCATTGTTCTCTTGGCAAAAGGTAAGCAGTTAATAAAGAAATCACATATCACTAAAAAAACCACACACATGGATATCTCTCCCCTAATAGAAAACCGGAGCATTGCATGTGCAACAAAAATTATGTTTACAAACATCTCTGTTGGCAATGTGTGGTATTACGTAGAGGAAACATTGCTCATTCCACTGTATGTGGACTTCAGATAACCTATCTAACATGTATTTGTATACTCTATATATTTGACGAGTAGTTTACTATGTCATGTTTTAGATAGCCCGCCCCCTTTTATTATATATATATATATAGATAGATAAATAGATAGATAGATAGATAGATATTATTAGTGGATATCCACCGCTTGGATATACAAATGGATATACATTGAGAGTGTTAAGAGGGGGAGTTGGCTAAAAAAGGGGTGGTCACCTACTTGTCTATATATAACTAGCCTTTTGAGTGATACATTGTTGGTCATATCCAATTCTAAGATTTGTAATCTGATTTGTGGCCAAGTTTTAATGGATGACATTTAATTTGTCATTCATAAGATAAATGCAAGAAAAATCCCCCAAAATTAAGTTTGAATTTATGTGTATGCTCCTTTATTCCAAATTTAGTGCTGGATTACTTAAGGTGTTCTTAGAACAACCATTTCCGGAGCTCCTCTATTTATAATACTTATTTTTTATTAATTGAATGAGTATAATAACGAAAAAATATCTAAAATACCTTTTAAACTTTTATTTTTATTTTACCCAATATATTTATATTACATTAAGCAAGACCCTTTTGAAAATTTCATATCTATTATATTCAATAAATTACTAAAATTCAATATTATACTTTTATAGGGTATATGCAGCCCCATGTTATGGGTATATGTCTTACCATGCCGTGCCCACTATGTAGCCCTCGTGTTGTGACTTGTGAGTAAATCATTAAGGGCCCCACATGTTGTGGGTCTTGTGCGTTGTGGGTTAAGCATGTTGTAAGCCAACGTGCCCTATGAGTCCGCTATGTTATAAATTTACCCTCATGTGGGCCCGATATATTGTAGGCCTACTATGTGGTATCATATCATGGTCCCACCATGTTCTATGATGTTATAAAGTATGTAATGCTTTAAAGATAATTTTATTTGTACTCTAACACAGATTGAGGGTATTGTTACCGTAATTAGGAAGTATGTTCAATATAACAAATATATTTTAGATATAATTGAAATTAAAATTTTAAAATTTTGGATATTTTCCCTAGTGCATTTATAAAAAAAAATGTTAATGATTGAAACCTTATACATTAACAACATGTTGGGCTGGGAAAGTAAAATGACTTCCAAAGCCTTTATACGCTGTTACGACATTGAACCCAACCCAACATAAAAAATGCATAAGAGTCATTCATTCGGAAGATCAATAGTACCCACATTAATACATATTGGTGCCAGTAGTATTAATGCTAATGGGCACTAATATACACGTCATTAATCTTAAATATCAAAAGTTCTTATATATTTTTTATTTTTTATGTGAGGCTTGTTGTTTAGGTGGAGCGCCAAAAACTTTTCCCTTGGGATAATGGTTAAAGTTTAAAAGTCATTTTAAAATAATATGATATTTTATATAATTATATGATGTACAAGTATTTTTATTTATAAACTGAAGTGATACCAAAACGTGCCCTAACAAGAGAAAATTACAAAAATATATCATGATACTGTCGGTGACTAACAACCATTACTTACCCAACTTTGATGAAGAAAAACATCTTCAAGTGAGTAGTCAAAATGTAAACCTAACATACGACATTCGACATGACATGACAACTTACCCAACCGAAATTTAGTTACGGTAAAAAACAAGTCCACTCAGAGCCTCGAGGGATGCCGAGTTTATCTTTTAAGATCCAACCGCTAGCCAACTTTTGGGTAATCAGCTAGAACATAGCCATTAGAGGCACAGTTTGGACATAACTTGCTAATGTGGGGAGCTAAACGTAGCCATTAAACCTAAAATTGATGCTCTAAGAGCTTCCTATTTTGGACTCTGAACCTCGTCATTGTGGGCACATGGGCAGTTTTTTTTCTTTTTGTTTTTGACAATGGGGCACATGGGCTGTTGAGGTCAACCATGACTTGTAATCTGACCAGACAATGAGGTTGCCAGCAAGAACAAAATGGAGTATGACACACCACCTGCAGAAGATGATCATCTAACAATTTCTGTCTTGCTTTTAGGAAGACTGAAGTCAGAAGCAGACATGGGACAAGCCTGTTGTTTTTTGTACTAAAAGAAAAGGTTGTAATCAGTCTGGTTTGGCTGCTTTCCTTGATCTTATGATGAGAGAAAAGTCTTGAAGATTTACTGCTTCTTACGTGCTGAAGTTTGAGTACTGCAGAGCCATAAAATGTCATCGTTCAAATTACTGATCTAAATCAAATTTCAGTATTCCATGGAACAGCTTGATCATGTGAAATATTTCACATCCCTGTCCATGAAATTCCTCCTCGACATCTTTCTGCTTAGCATTTCAGGCCAATTTGTTTCTATAATTTGCTGATCCAATTTCAAAGCTACTTTTTATTTACTACTAGAAAGAATCAGACAAAAAATGATGGAACCATCTTCTTCAGAAAGGAAAAATCATAGATGAGCAAAAGAAGATGCAACGACAAAAACCAGAGTTATGCCTACTTACAGTTACAGGACAGAGATAAGCGTGAGAAATACAAACTTGATTGAATGAGAAACCAATCGGCAATCACCTCTTCCGAGTCCAGTAACAGAACAGCCGAATCTAGATGATCATCAACAAACTGCCCAAAAGACCGCCCAAACTCTGCCTCCCTGCGCAGAAAATTAATAAACAACAAAAATCAGCATTACATGCAAGTCTCCAAGAACAGAACAGAGCCTCTCCCACGTTCCAAACCTCGCTCAAAAGACACACAAACCCAACTAGCATGATAATCTCCCAAACAAAACCATAGAATCTGCGCTTACACACCAGTGTGGTGGCATCAGATGACAGGCAAACTCGCCGAGACCCGCATCAGAATCAGCAATAACTCGAAAAACCCACAAGACAGAAAGCCATGAAGAAGCCGAAATGGGGAAGGAGGAGGATGAAGTGGATGAAAGAATGGGAGACGCGGGAAGTTCTGGGCCAGAAGCTGAGGGAGGAGCAAATGGCTGGCGCAGCCAAACAGAGAGAGACGTGAAGGTAGTGCGGAAGGAAGAGTCAGGAAAATCCAAGAGATAGAGAGGGGGGAGAAAAGCTAGCTTTAGAGGCGTCAGAAAATGCCAATGGGGACGTTCGTTTTCACAACGTCGCTGGCGACAACGTTACATTCCCATGGCCCTCTTCGCCAATAGATTCATTATTGTCCATGTTATCTCTATTTTAATATTCACTGTAAGAGTAAGGCTGATAATTTTTAATTGATTCAACTATAGAACTGCTTTTGTTTCTTTTTATTCAACTACTAGTCAAAGTGAACATGCATTAACCAGATTTATATTGCCCATATTATTCCTATTTTAATCACTTTATTTACCATAAGCTGATATTTTTTCCTTGATTTAATTATAGAACTGCTTGTTTTTCCTTTTTATTTAACTACTAATCAAAGTGCAGTTGCATTAACGAGATATATATTGTCCATATTATTTCTATTCTAATTAGTATATTTACTATAAGGCTGATAGTTTTTCCTTGATTTAATTATTGAACTGCTTGTTTTTTTATTCAATTACTAGTCAAAGTGAACAAGCATTAACCAGATTTATATTGTCCAATTTCTATTCTAATTACTTTATTTACCATAAGCTGATATATTTTCCTCGATTCAATCATAGAACTGCTTGTTTTTTTCTTTTTATTCAACTACTATTCGAAGTGCACGTGCATTACCAGACATATATTGTCCATATTAGTAAAAGTGCATGTGCATTAACTAGATTTATATTGTCCCTATTATTTCTATTCTAATTAGTATATTTACTATAATGCTGATAATTTTTCCTTGATTCAATTATAGAACTGATTATTTTTTATTTTTATTCAACTAGTAAAAGTGCATGTGTATTATTAACCAGATTTATATTGTCCATATTATTTCTATTCTAATTAGTATAGTTATTATAAGGCTGACATTTTTTCCTTGATTTAATTATAGAACTGATTGTTTTTTATTTTTATTTAACTACTAGAAGAAGTGCACATGCATATTGCACAAATATCGCACATGGTGCATTCCATAGAATTAGTCTCATGTAAATTAAGCTTCATGTTTATCAATTTTACTCTTTATAAATAATACATTAGTCATATTAGGGATAGTTTAAGACTTTTATTACAAAAATCTCCGCCCAACTAGATTTATATTGTCCATGTTATTTCTATCCTAATTAGTATACTTTTTTTTGGATGACCGTAATTAATATACTTACTAAAAGGCCTTTTTCCTTGATTCAACTATAGAACTGATTGTCTTTTCTTTTTATTCAACTATGAGGCTGATATTGCAACCGGTTTAATTACCAGCTGGATTTCTTTTCATGAAACATGTTCTTATTAGATTATTTAGAGGATTTTTAACCCAGATATCAAATTTGGGGTACCAATGACATTTTTGGCATCCCATGTAGGGACGTGGGAATTTGGCATTTAAAAGTTTGGCATTCCACGAAAATCAGTTCCAACATTTTTCTTACAACCTTAAGACAAATAAACGTGTGATAGCAATACACAAGCATTATTTGGATGCACTTTTGACATTTAGAGGGGTAGAAAGGAGCTTTCTAGCACTAGTAGATTTTGGAGGTTAACTTTGAATTCAAGGTGTGATTTTTAAAAAAAATATATTAAAAATAAAAAGGCACGAGAAAAGGGGGAAATGTATCTTTCTAATGTAGGAAATTTATTTAAATAATAATTTAAAAATAAATAATTATCGAATTAGCCCACTTTGAGAACTATTTTTAAAAGTGGTGTTGGTTTTGGGCACACAGGCGCTAGCGTGGATTTTTTTGTAAAAAAAATTTAGATTTTATTATTCTAAATGACAAAATCAGGGAAATGCCACAAAATAATACTAATTTTGTAGAAGGACAAAATTAATGTATTTTAATGATTTCGTCCTTAAAAGGTCTAAATCAGTACAATATTGATTTTGTAGTGTCCTCCCTTCTAAGGGCAAAATCAGTATTGTCTTGATTAGACGAAATCAATACAATGCATTGATTTTATCCTTTTTATAAATTATTGATTTTGTCTTTTTAAAGGACAAAATCTGAAGAAAAAAAAAGTCACACAGGCACCCGCGCTTGGCTAGCGCCTACATGGCTAAAATCAACACCATTTTAGGAAATATTTCCCAAAGTAGGTTGGTTTGGTAAATATTTTTTAAAATTATTATTTAATTAATTTTTCCTTCTAATTTTTAGCACCATTTAATGTTTCTTTATATTTTGCTTAATGCCCTAGGGTTCTACATGAAAGGTCTCTTCTTCTTTTCTTAATAAACCCTTCTCCAAACCTCATCAGCTTCTAATTCTCTTTCCAGAATGCAAAAATATTAGAAGGTCATTTTCCTTTCTACATCCAAGCACACCCAAACAAGCTCATAATATATGAAATTTACATGTTACTAATGCCGTTATAATGCCCCATGTGCTTAACCACATATATATGTTGTATTGTGGAGGCTTCATTGCTATGGAAGGCTTAAAACAATGTGCTTCGGGAATCCATAATATGAATGAAAAAATCCTCATTCAAAGGTCGTTTTTTCTTCAAAAATGTGTCTCCTTTAAATCATTTCCCTTTAAAACCGTTGTGCATCATTAAATAAAATAATTAGTTTTCAGATTTGGCATCCTCCTTGTTGGGGTCTCAAACTTGAAGCCTACAAATAGGGATGCCAAATGGAATCAGCTTTTTAGCATAGGGATGCTAATTCTAGTCATTATACAGATTGATCAGGATTTGGCATCCTGGTTTCGAGATGTGCTTAAAAAAATAGTGCTAGGACTACCGACCAAAAAAACAAAAAACAAAGATTAGTGAATTAGAGCATATCTAATGTGCTGTTGCCAAAGCTGCTTGAGTGCTTCAATGATCAGTTTTGGCAAAGCACCTTGGAAAAAATCCCTCCAATGGGCTTTGCCAACTCCTACGTGGAATTAGCAAAGCCCTTTACTGCCTCAAAATTGACAAACCAAAAAGTGGTTTGCCAAATCTTATCTTGGAATATTTTATTCTATTTTTCACTATTTAAAAAAATATAAAGAAAAATGTTTTCATGACTATACAACATGACCAGCGCACATGTGGAGAGGGAATTTAAGGAACCTGTTGGATCTAGTTATGAAATTTCTCTCTCACCAATTCCTTAGTCATATGGCAACCTCTCATTATCGGTCACCAAGCCCTGGTTATGCTAAACAAGTCCAAACGCAAATGGTTGGGCATGCCCAAATTCTAGTGAGTCGACATATCCAAACACCATTTTGTAAGTAAATATCGTAAGCTATAAAATGTGTTTGTGAAAATGTTATTTTAGGATATTAAGTGAATTTATTTTATTTTTATTTATTTTTTAGGTGATTATATATTTTTATTTTTGAGGAGGTTATGTATTTATATTTTACTTTATTTGTTGTTTTTAGGTGATTATATATTTCTATTGTTGTTTTTAGATGATTTGGTGTAAGATAAAAAATATTAATAATTAATATCAAGTATGTGGTCGTAGTTCATTTTGTGAGGCTCATCATTTCATGTAATGACCTAATTTTTTTAGGATTTCAATTATTTAATTTTTTTTATGTGTGTTACTTGAATTATAAATTGTAATTGATGTGGTTTGAGAGGGTAGAATGAGTTTTGATATGTCAAGCTTGTTAAGGATTGGACGTAGCAAATTGAGAGGACGTACTTCTTTTAAGGGGAGAAGAATATAATATCCCAGAATTTTCTAGATTTTTGAAAATTGAATATGTAAAAAATAGGGTATTTGACCCACTAACATTCTTAGTAGAATAACTATATTTATAGACAAAATTTATAACTAAGACTAATGTGGTTAGAAAGTAAACAAGAAGAGCTTTGAAACGCCACCAAGAACGCGTAAATCGGAGTTCAAATGAGGGAGATACAACTCTTCAAAGTTGAACATATTATATAAGAACCGTTTACCCGATTTAGACGTGTAATTCGGCCGTTTAAGTTGTTTTACGGGCCCGATTAATTAGACTTATAAAATTTATGTTAAGAGGCCCAATTAGGTTACCTAACTAAGGGGAGAGAGAAGGTGGTGGATAGCGAGGCTTTGTTGGCAATGGATCGACAACAAATCGGCAATTAAGGTAAGATCATTGTTGTTGTCTTCAAGTTAAAATTAATAAAAAATTTATTTAATAAATTTGAAAGTTAATTAGATTTTTGCAATTCTGTTTTTTTGTAATTACATGAACAATAATTGGTGTTCTGTAATTTTGTTAAATAGTACAGTTTTTTTGTAATTTATTTTGATCATGCTAGCAAGCTGCCAACCGGCCAGTGACCAGCCGGTCCTTGCACACCGGACTCCCTTAACGGAGAGTCACCGCACTGTTTCAAAAAAACAAGGGGGCTTTGGCCATCGGACGGTGGCAGGACCAACGCCGGCAGTCCGGAAGCCCTGGGCCGCCCCCTCCGCTGCAGTTTAGACGGTGCCACCAAAGGCTAAATGACCTCTTGCCAGTCGTAGGGAAGACGACCTGCGATGCGGGTCATTGCTGCCTGGACCGGGTCGGGTAACCCAACACAGTTCAGTCTGGCTCAACATAAAAAAAAAATAAACACATAATCAGTTCAGTTGGTTAAAATAGTGAGAAAATTTTAGAAAAAATAACAAATGAACATGGGAGTATGACGAGTGCCCTGACCAAGTTTCAGATTGAGGAAAAAATCTTAGATGCTTTGAAATGACTAATTTACCCTTGTGAGTTGAAGCGTAAAATAATGATTAATAACTAGATTTAGGGCTCCAATTTAAGGGATTATGAGTGGAATTAAAAATTGAGAAAAATCTCAGGGATAGTTTAATGTGTATCCTAAATTTGGATTAAGCCATAAGCTAGAAAAAAATCCTAGTAAGTAGATAATTAACTATTTTACCCCTAGGGTTAAGGTAAAACTGTTAATTGAACCTGGGTCGATTCAAAGGGTTTACGACCCTGTTAAACAGCAATAAAATTACCTTGGGTTTATAACATCAAGGTGTACCCATGGGATTAGTTTTGGACCCATCAAGATTCAAGGAAGGCCTGAACAAAAATTAGAAATACCCCTATACAGACCAGCGCGTATTCGTGTGAATAAAATTAACGGGACAATGTGATACTGAAACTCTTAGAGAGGTCACAGACTTACCCGAGAATGGAGAAGGCTATGTCCAATATGGGATAATAACCTTAATGCCCTTAGGTGCATTATGACCAGTTTTAATAAAGATTTAATCAGTTAACCCAAAGAGGGTTAGGGCATGAGAGCTCGAACATTTCTAATATCATTATCGAGTTTGATTCTTAATATTATAATTTGTTTGGACTTGTGGGGGTCTGTATTGTTTATGTTGTTTATTGTTCTGATGATTACTATTATTGTTGTGATAATAATTTATCATTAGCTTAAGATTAATGAAAGATTAATCAAGATAAAGACTAAAATACCTCAATGGGGCATGGTATTAGTTCATAGAGTGAACAAATCCTTTGACCTTATGATTTGCTATGGTTGATAAACCGATAATAATTTTGAGTTTTAAACCCCAGTCTAGAAGGGACTGATAAGGTTTAGGATAGTCATTTAGAATCATGACTTATTAATGAGCAAGATAGGGTTTAGAATGGTTTCCGATCAGGTCCTTTATGGGCTAGGATGGGTGATGATACTTCTTGGTGGATTCTAGGTTCATGGTGGATTCTAGGATTTTCATCATGGATTTACCTTTGAGGGTGGCCTATGGTGAGTGTATCATTTGTCACTTAGGTTAACTTTTGATAAGTTTGTCTATCTTTGGGATTAGACAGGGATATTAATTATCAAATAATGGTTCAAGAGATAATTAATATCATTATTTGATATTGTTTGTTTAATTAGAACAAGTGAAATAATTAAAGGACTTGCATAAAATATAAGTTGATTGAAAATACTTAAGCATTACATGGGTGATGTTATACTTCTTAGGATAATATAGTTTTTAGGCATAACTATGTCTAGATCCGATCTTATTGGAAACATTGGAGATGTTGTCTAATGAGCACATAGGCAACTAACATCAAGTGACGTTGGCCCTATTCGAAAAAATATTAATTAGTACTTTTATTCTTTTGAAATGCTTCTCCAAGGGGAGGAGATGCTTGGTTATTGTTTGGTCTTGTTTGGTTGCATGTTCTTTAGATGGGGACGTTGGGAGATCAGGACGTTGGTGGGTATTTGAGGACGACATTGCACTAGTGAGATCTAGTTTCTTACTTTTGCAATCTTTTAAGTAATTGTAATTACTAGTATGAGAGCCAACTTTACTTAGTTATTTATTTTCGGTAGACGACATATTTATATTTAGAGGGTTAACATGTTATTTATTAAATTTTGACACATCTAATAATATCATATATTTTGATATTCATATTTGTAAACCCTAGTTATTACGACTTGAATATTTAATTAGATGATTTATTTTGTATTTAAAAAAATATATCGTAATTTATTGCATGTCCTTTATTTAAAAAGGGTTTTGAAAATTCTGGGTCATGCCATTTCATGCTTCAAGTTGCCACATAGCTAGGTTGGTGTGTCAAATTTTGTTACGTATACATCTCCAATATCTATATTTGACAAAGCCCATTGGAGATGCTCTTAAGATCAATCTTACTATGCAATGTGACACTCATAAATGTAAAAGCATTTTTATGTATTAAAAATATTAGAGTTAAAATAAAATTTAAAATTCTTTTAAATAGGTAATCCACACCTTCATCAATGTGTTAGTGAGTAACAATTTTACTGTTGATAATTAATGAATTGTATGCAAAAACACCAGCGAATTTCTTGTATTCATCAATAGAAACATTGACATGTTAGTGTGAGAGACAATTATGCTGACGGGGATAAAAATCGTCCAAAATAAATGGTTATGCACAAGATTAAGTTATTTCTCTCTCGTATAAATACCCTTTAATGCCCTAAGACCCCATTCTCTTTGAAAACTAACTTCTAGTCAAGAAGGACCTAGGGGCGCATAAAAAACCGGATAACAAGGGAGAAAAAGACCAAATTCTGAGAACCCGATTTTGGGCTTACAGAGGAGAAAGGCTTGATTGCTAAACTTGAATCAATTGTTTTATTTAGTTTTAAAAAACATGTTTTTAGGAAGTATGAGTTAAACTTAGTGTTTCAACCATGATCATGCATAAAAAAATGTCATATGAGTTGGTGTTACGTTAATAATGGTAGAACGATGGATTATATCTTGATTTATGTAATTATGTATTATGTGGGTTCCATATGTTGTTGAAATTAAAGTTTTATGCATATAGAGACTGTGCTTGAATAATTTTTTAAAATGAATGAATTAAACACCAGAACATCATAAACTTTCATTATTCTGCTATGATCATTGACATGGATGAGGGTGCTAATGGTTAGAGAAAGATGAATTGTAATGTCCTTAATTTTGTTTACATTTTTTTGTGATTTTTCTATAATTTTCTACGATGTTTTCCTATGAAAATTTTGACACTTCAACATATTTGATTTTTTGTATTTTACCTTCATATTCGTACCCGTAGAATTAGATGTAAGGCCAAGTCATGGGTAGTGGACCTTAGTGCACCACAAAAGACATTGGCATAAGAAATAAATAAATAAATAATGAAAGAGGAAAGAAAGTTCAGTGTGTAAAATAATGCTTCGGTGTGTGGAGAGGGGTGTTTGAAGTGTAAAAGAGGGCTTTAGCACAAAAAATGTGGGCTTCGGTGTGTTTGAGGGGACTTGGGCGAGTAGGAAGGCAATTTTGGCTCAAATTTCGGACGTGCAGCATGTAAATAAGAGATGGCAAGTGAAGAGAGAAGTGAAAAAAAAAACCATATCATGGCTCAGCTGATTTGCAATCGGTCTTTTGCTTATGAGGGCCACTTGGTTTCCCATGTTCTCTGGCCTTCAATGTTGTGCGTCACCAACTTCCTCCATCGGACTCGGCTCTGCCCAGCTGCCACCACTATCATGGGTCAGCCAAGCCACCACCCCTAACTTCCCTAGCATATGCCGCCACCTTCCCTCTTTCCCCCTTTTCATATGCAAGACCCTTCCCCCTCTCATTTTTCCATTTTTTGCCTGAAACTACCACCGAAGTGCCATTGGGCCACTGTTGCAAGCCATTTCCAGCTAGCCACTGCCCCACCTATGTCTGGCGGCCAATCGGCCTCGCTGAAGGCCGGAGCTAGTCGCCAACCTCCTTGCCTCCCTCCTCCTCACCTCCTTACCTTTTCCTGCCCCCTACCCCATTTTCATGGGCATCAACCTCCTAAACCGACACCATTGACCTCAGTATGGGGTGGTTTTGGTTCTTGACAGTCAATTTCTACCTTTTGACATTCGACTAACAATCCTTAGTCTTGTCACAGCCCTGCAATCAGCCTAAATCCCCAACAAGTTTCTTCTGACATTTTCCACCTCGAGGCAACCTCTTTTCAGCAAAGGCGACGCTTTGGTCCTCCAGAATTGTCGTTGACACTGCCTTTGTCGTGTACCTCTGTAACACCTCATTTTTTTATTATGTTTAACCCAAGGAATTAGGAGTAATTATGAAAATTTAGATAAGATTTAAAGGGTTTTAAGAGAGGAAATCTTTGTATATGAGTAGAGCTCGAAGTAACAAGCGCAACAAATCGAAGAACTTGCGAAACGGAGGTTAGGAGCAAAAGTTTATGACTTCGGGAAGCATGCCATATGGATAGGACCCACTTGGAAAATGTGGGATAACCTACCCATTTGTGGTCTAGTTTTGAGAGACTCATTGATATGAGTCAATCAATACTAAGAACGTGCGATTCCGACTTTGGGGTAAGAAGATATCGTATTTTGAAGTTGGAATCATATTTAAATAAAATAATAATAAAAATGACAAAATTGTTGTCATCATCAATGATGTCAATGTCTTGAGCCGCGCTGTGCAATGGGGGGCCTGTACGAACACTGGCCATCTGCGCAATGCATGACAACACCACGCAATTCACGTGTAGTGCACAAGCATGTGCACGACACTCAATCAGCTCACGGGTTTTTCTTCTATAAATAGGAAATTTGTGTGATCTTTTGGAGAAGTTTTCTTGCCCATTCTGAGTCCATTTTTTTTTGTTAAATAAGCATTTTTAGCTAATTCGATAGTGTTCTACTAAATTGAAGTATTCATTTTTTGAGTTGGCAACTCTAAAAGAGATAGTTGTAATAGCGGCAACGACAAAGTTGACACTAGAAATATTAAAGATATAATTTTTTAATATGTAGATTTTCTCTCAAAATTTATAGATTGAGAGGTAAAAAGTTTTGGGGTAAATTTTTTACCTATTTTTTCTTAATATAGTTTCTCTTCCTCTATTGCATAAAAAGTAGAAATTTAGATTTTTTAAAAAAATTATTTATTTTCCCCTACTCTTTACTAATTCTCCAAACATTGGTACAATGATCAATTTCATTTGATGAAAGCAACGAGGGTGATGTATTATTAATAGCAACGATAATGGACCACCCTGAAGCTCTCAATTATAGGTCTATGGGAGGCAGGCTTTGTATTATACAAATCTTTAATTTGGACAAGAAAGAACATATAGCATGAAGTACTTGTCCAAATAGACTGCTCATGATTTTAGAAAACTAAACTTTATACTCATGAGATTGAGACCCAATACTTATCTTGTATGTGATGGCCTCAAAAGTTGCCAATTCCCTTCGACCACACTGGTGATGGCCAGCACACTAACAGCAGTGCAACGACAATAATTGGTCCTTACAAATTCTTGGAGTTAGACCGAATAGGTGATTCAATCGGCAGAATAAGAAAGAGAGACAACCATGGGGGAGTAACTTGCCCAGGGATGCGAATCGGTTTGAGCTTTATTCCGCTTGATTCGTGTTCGAGTTTGAACTTAAAGTCGGTTCAGTTAACTCAAACAGACATATATTCAACTTGGCTTGACTCGAAGTTTGATAAAAATTTAAACTCTCATTAAATATATTATTTTTTTAAATATACATATGCATATATTACATTTTATATATAAATCTCTTCTCCTAAGTTTTAACTCTTTTTATTTAATATATTATTTTTATTTTTTTATGTATAATTATATGAAGCTTTTTGTTAGAAGAATTATGTAATATGTCTAACGAGATCTAGAACCATTTTTGTCATGTACTAATAGTTTAAATTAAAAAATCAATATCAATACACTAGTTCATTTGATTTTCTAATCTAACACATTTGACCACTTATTAACTATATTCATTTTAATGATTTTTCTCTATATATCTCTAGTGTCACTAATTATAAAACTAAATAATAATCATAAGGCATAGCAATTCGAATCGGCTCGAACTCCACTCAAACTCGATTCAAGCTCGAAATTAAAGTTTTCAAGTTCAAGCTTGAATACTCTAAAGATCGGCGATACTCAACCCATTAACACCCCTAATCTTACCCAATTTTAAGAAGGCACCCAACAAAACATATATTCTATGACTGCTGTTCTTGACGACCAGCTTTTACATTATAAACCTCTTTTCACTTTTTTCATAGGGTTACACATGTCTGACAATATTTTATCTCCCCTTTTCTCCATATATGCGGGTTAGATTATTAATCAGTATAAGTGAAGGCAGCATCCATATTGGAGAAAGTACCCTTTCTAACTACAAGATAGAAGTACATATATAGTTGAAGAAGAAAGAAGAACCATATGATTAGTTGATGTCCTTGTAATTGACTTATTTCATTTGCACTATGATCATGTCAACTGCCCTATGTTCTTAAGGTACCGCTCCAAGGCAAACGACTCTTAACGGGAAGTGACGACAAATTGTCCAAAGACAACAAATATACCATTATGTGACCGTAGTGTTGAATAGGTATATGCATTTTTTTATGACAGGTTTCAGCAACTTCATAGAAAGAAGGATGCCTTCTCTTTATGCTAATTGTTGTGGACTCTAAAGTTCACAATGATAGATCTGCTCTTCTATCAACCGACAACTTCTTTATACTTTCTTACTTTAGCTTTTAGGCTATAATGGATCCAACAAGGATACCATTTCAAATATCTAAGATATTAGGTACTTTCTGTTCTTTTTTTTGGAAGGGTGAAATATTTGGGGTTAGGACCCCAATATCGAAGATCACAAGAATTTATATACAAAGGAGTCTAAGAACAATAAGAGAGCAAGTAAAAAAATTACAAATGTCAATGTGTCATATGAAATGGGAAAGGATGAGGAATTTGGCACCCCCCATTTTAGCTAGTACACCCTACCTGTACACAAATGGTAGATATCTTATATCTACTCACTATGTTGAGGGGGGTGAGCTGACTAAAACAATGGGCGAGAGACCTCCCACCTAAAGGGAAATTCTTGAAGCAATTTGAGGCCATCATTATATTTGAAAAGATAAAGCTGGATTTCAAATTCCAGATTTTTTAGACGATGACTCTTGTGAAGAGATATGATTATTATGTTCACTCCAAAGAAAATAGACAACTGATGAAAGAGATGCCTTCCATAAAATTCCCACGTCGGCAAGATGGGAGATCAATACGCAAAATCTTCATAATAGAGATAAGAATCCATTGGGACTACTCACATGCAAAAAACATATGTTGTGAGGATTCCCCATCAGTCTTACAAAGGAAGCATCAATTAACAATGACAATACCTGTATATATGTTGCAATCTATCAAGAGTGAGCAATCTAACATGATACATAAGCCAAATAATAAAGGAGTGACTAGGGATGTGACCCTTAAACCACACAAGATGATGTCAATCCTTTCTTGTTCCCTACAATTTCAAAGCTTTGTAAGCTTATTCAACTCTGAAACGTCCCAAAACTATTGGTTCTATAAAATTTCATCATCTTTAGTGTATATGGAAGGAGATAGAGATACTATCTTATATAGGTTTTTCTTTTTCCAATTTAATGACTTACCTTTGGTTAATTATATACATTTAGTGTCACACCTCAAAATTTTAAAATTTATATTTTTTATAAAAACTCACAATAGAAAGATGAATAATTTTATCATAATTCAAATTTCACGTAAAGAATATATTAAGGGGTGAATTCTTCTTTTTTCGAAACTATGAATATCAAATAAGATACATAATATCCATCGTTAAAATATTCATAAAGGAAATAGATATTACCTGAGTACATGTCTAAGAAAAATAATATACATTATATACTTACAAATGATAATAAATTGATACTCATGTGCTTAAAGTCATTCAAATAGTCTAAAAGTTTAGCTAGAGAAAATTTAAAACCCTACACTTATGAAGAAATCTAGTAGTCGTTCTTGCCTCACACCCCAAAGCCTTCTAGTCACTTAATTTTCTAGAGTACTTGCATCGCAAGGATGCTGAATAAACTAATATACTTAGTGGGAAAACTAAATAAGAACCACATACAAATACAATATAACACAAACATCATAAACAATATTGATGGATATATGCAAGTTGAAATAAATAAATATTATAATATCATGGCAACACTCATATGTTCAACCACGCCTCATTGAGATTTATACCACACATGTCTCTAAGACTCAGTAGTGACATCTAAGAGTTCAACCATGCCTCACTAGAGTATGATATAGCACAATGCTCAACTTCAGACTTACATTGAACCTCTTTTCCCAGCTTCATCCACTCCATGAAACAAAATCCCACAAGGGCTTGTGGACCTAAGTGGTCGAGATTCTCTACCTCCACTATCATCGAGACACTTTTTGTTGCACTATGCTAGACCATTCATTTTTTTACTATAGATTTGAACTTAACTCTCAAACCAGGCACTACAACAAAATGTAGTATTAGCGACGCATTTATTAGCGACACTTAGCTAAGCGTCGCTACAAATAACTATTTGCAACAGATTCAAAGCGTCGCAAAAAAAAATACTATTCGCGACGCATTTCTGTATGCGTTGCTACTAATCATATATTAGCAACGCTTCCTTGACAGCGTTGCGAATACTAATGATATTAGCTACGCTTTATTCTAAGCGTCGCTAATATGGCCCCTATTTGCGACGCTTTAAACAACCGTCACTAAAAGGTATATATTTTAAATTAAAAAAAGAAAATTATTATGACTATTAGCGACGCTTTCGTAAGCGTCTCTAATATCTTCCTCAATAGCGACGCTTATACATAAGTGTCGCTACTAAGTCTACTATTAGCGACGCTTATGGAAGCGTCGCTAATAGTTATGAATTAAAAATAAGAAAATAAATAAAAAATTTTAACTATTAGCGACGCTATTATATAAGCGTCGCCAATACCATTTCTAATAGCGACGTTGATTATTAAGCGTCGCTAATAACTTTATTAATTAATTTTATTTAATAAATAAATTTTAAATAATTCTTTTCATTTTTAAAAAATTAATTTTAAATAATAAAAAAAATTAAAACTTGAAATTAGAGGAGAGGGAAGAGAGAGAAAGAGGGGAGAGGAGAGAGAGAGCGTGGGGAGGGAAGAGAGAGAAAGGGGAGGGAAGAGAAAGAGAGAAGGGAGAGAGAGAGAGGAGAGGGGAGAGAGAGGAGAGGGGAGAGAGAGAAGAGGGGAGAGAGAGAGGAGAGGGAGAGGGGAGGGAAGAGAGAAATTTTATTTTTTTAAATTTTTTTTAAATTTTTTATTTTTAAATAAAAAAAATTAAAATACAATACTAGTAGTGACGTATAGGGCTATATGTCGCTATTAGTATATGTAATAGCGACGTATAATACTATACATCACTAATACGTATACTAATAGCGACATATATAAACTATACATCACTATTAGTATTTTCATTTAATTATTTTTCTCTTTTTAAAAATTAATTTTAAAGAATAAAAAATCTAAAAAATTTGAAATTAGAGGAGAGAGAGGGGAGGGAAGAGAGAGAGAGAGGGAAAGAGAGAAAGGATAGGGAGGAGAGAGAGAGAAGAGAGAGGAGAGGAGAGAGGAGAGGAGAGAGAGGGGGAGAAAGGGTAGAGAGAGGAGAGAGAGAGAAGAAAGTGGAGGGAGGGAGGAGAGAGAGGGGGAAGAGATGAGAGAGAGAAGAGGGTAGAGAGAGAAGGGAGAGTGAGGAGAGAGAGGAAAGAGCGTGAGAGAGATTGGGAGAGAGAGGGAGGAGAGCGACAGAGAGGAGAGAGAGGGAGGAGTGAGGAGAGGGGGAGAAAGGGTAGAGAGAGAGAAAATTTTATATTATTAATTTTTATTTAAATATTAATTAAAAAGTAAAAGATAAAAATGTTAGCGGCTATACGTCACTAATACCCATGCATATTAGTGACGTATAGTATATACATCGCTAATACATATGCATATTAGAGACGTATAGCCATATACGTCACTAATATACATAGGTATTAGCGACATATATTACTATACGTCGCTAATACATTTTTATTTTTTAATTTATTTTTAAAAAAATATAAAATAGAGAGAGGGGGAGAGAGGGAGAGAGAGAGATAGGGAGGAGAGAGGGAAAGAGAGAGAGCGGAGAGAGGGAGGAGAGGGAGAGAAGAGAGAGAGGGAGGAGAGAGAGAAGAGGGTGGACTGTAGGGTTGCCAACGGTATCTGTTTTACCGTTCTACCATCTGTACCATACCGTTAAGAAGTTAAATGGTATGATTAAATTTATTCGGTGGGTAAATAAAAGGATAATTTTATCCGACCGTTATCTTAATGGAAGGTAATGAAAAAAGTTCTTCCATACCCGTTTATCCGTTACCTGTTTGTCATATTTAAAAATTATATACACACACACACATACTCGTTAGTCTTAAGTGGTTTAATTTCAAAAGAGATTGACTTATGATCTTTTACAATAATCTTCATGTCATGATTCACCACGATGATTTACTCAACGAAAGATATCATTCAAATCCAAATATTTATTGCATTTATTTAACTGCTTACAACCATTTACTATAGTTGTTACAAGCTACTACTTGGAAGATAATTTACTCTTTTTAGCATTTCATATCTAACTCTATTTTTTTAATAAAAAATTATTTTTTTTATATTTTATTTTTATATTTTCTTAAACTCACTTTGCTTTGATGTTTTCCATTTGGTTGTTTTATCTAATTTTTATGGTTTTATTAGGTCGCAATTCATCTTTAATCATATGTGATAAAATCTTAACTAGCTACATAGACACTTTGTACAAAATATTTTTACAATTCTCAGGTTAATTTAGATTCCATTTTAATAACTCAAATGCATGAGTCTTTTTTTATGTTTTTGATAATTAAACTTGTGGAATGTTTGTTTGTGCAAGGAAATAATTGGTGGATTTGAAGTAGGATTGTTGAGTCAGCTCTATTCTACTCGAGGCTAGACTCAAGTTAGCTCAAATCAAAGCTTGAACATGGGCTAATAGAACAAAACTCTTGTTTGGCCCATCTTGATTAGCTTGGTTTGAGTGTTGGTTGTCTTAACTTTGAATGAGTGGTATAAGTGGTCTATTTTGAGATTTGATATATGTTGGTTGGAATCATGATTATGTTACAAATCATGTTTATATATGAGATTGCAAAATTTAGAATGATTTAGTTATTAAAATAGGTTGTAATCAATAAGTTTTGAATAACCGAATAGGTTTAAGTGAAACTTTTGAATAGGTTTAAGTGAAACTTTATCTAAAATATGGGAAACCATTTTAAATTTTTTAGGTGATGATGTCATCATCTGGTCAACCCAGGTTAACTTAACCCAACCCAATGTTTTAAAAACCGACCCGGCCATAGACTCCGATTGGTCATCAGGCCGAGTTAATTGGGTTCAACCACTAGTCAACCTAGGTTGACCTAATTTTCCCATATATTAGATTAAATAGAAAGTTAGGTACAATATTCACACAAAATCATTGTAACTCAGTTGGTATAGTGTAAATGCTATTTTTTATCATGACCTGGGTTTGAATCTCGTTGTGGAGGAAAAAAAATTAGCGCAATGTAAAACAGATAAACATTAAATAAAATAAAAATGTGTATAAACAAAGTTGTTGTAGCCCGATGGGTTAGGCTTGCTGATGGGCTCTCACAGAATGTGAGTTGGAAACCCGTCTCCAACATAAATTTTTTTCATGAGAGTACATAAAATTTTTTCATGAGAGTATTAAACTAGTATGACCAGGGCAGCGGGTTGGCGGTTCAACTGGCCAGGTTGTGTTGACCCCATCGGTTAATTTAACCAATTAAGGTAGATGAACCTGTTAGATTTGTCAACTCGATTCGATTGAGCCTGGTTCGACTGGCTAGGCCGGACCAAATTTTAAAACATTGGCCCAACTACTAATCTAGGCTAGGGTTCTGGTTGAGTTTTAAAACATTGCTTTAAAAAGACACAAATGGATAATGTGTATCACTACATGTGGTCTCATTCTTGCTTTTAATGCACATTTAAATGTAGCTAGCTGTGAGAAGAAAATTATTATTCTCACTTTGGGATTCTTCTCAAATAGGTAGTAGGTGGATGTCTTGAAGCTAGACTCATATAATAAGAAATAACTATTGAAAAATAAGTAGTATATAAATATGCCTAATATTTGTATCTATTTATGTTTCATGTTTAATCTTTACAATTTATTTGCAACAATTATAAATAAGAGTAATAATGATGTTAATTTTTTACTTTAGTAATATTTAATTAAGTGCATAAAAAATATTTATTTTAGTATTTTTTAGCACATTTTAAAAAATATAATAGATAATGGTTATCTGATTAACTGGCCGATTATTAGTAGAAGGTACGGTTATGAAAGTACTTATACCGTTTACTTAATGGAACGATTATAGATAAATATTTTAGAAATGGTTATGGTAATAGAATAGGTTATACTGTAACCGTATCGTTTCATTGGCAGCCCTAGGGTGGAGGGAGGGAGGAGAGAGAAGGGAGAGTGAGAGAGAGGAAATAGGGAGAGAGAGGGGAGAGAGAGAGGGAAAGAGATATAGGGAGGAGAGAGAGAGAGAAAGGGTGGAAGGAGGGAGGAGAGAGAAGAAATAGGGAGAGAGAGGGAAGAGAGAGGGAAAAAGAGAGAGAGGAGAGAGAGAGGAAAGAGAGAAGGGATAAAGAGAGGAGAGATGGAGGAAAGAGAGAGAAAGGGAGGAGGGAGAGAGAAAGAGGGAGGAGTAATAGTATTTGTGACATTTATAGATAAGCGTCCCAAATTAAACTCTTTTTATAATATTTATTTATAAGTGTCGCAAATAAAAATTTATTACGATATATTTTAAACGTCGTTAAAATATAAAATTCACGACACTTAGCTAAAGCGTCACAAATGTAAGTTATTTGAGACGCTCTCTAGGCAGGACAGAAAACATTACACGGGCGCGAAAAAATTTTCCGCGCGGGGCAAAATTTTCGCCCCGCGCGGGCGAATATATATATCGCCCGCGGTGAACATTTCGCCGGCGCGGGTGTTTTTCTTCAGGCTTCCCCCTTCTCTCCTCCAGCCGCCGACGTCTGCCCTCTTCCGCTGTCCGCCGCTTGTCTTCTGCCGTTATCAGCCGCTGCCCTTCCGCCGCCGTCAATCGCTTGGCCGCCGCCCGTGCGCCTCCGTCCGCCTCACTTCACCCGGTGGTTCCTCCCCTCCCGTACCCCACCTCTTAGCTGCTTCCGCCGCCCGCGTCCGGCCCTGGCTACCCCGATCCATTCCGTTCCCGGCAACCCCACTCCGCTCCGATCCCGGCCACCCCGCATCCGTCCCACGGCGCTCACAGTTCCGGCCCCCTTCTTAGCCGCTCCTCCCCTCTTGTGCCCCACCCCGTAGCAGACTTCCGCCGCCTGCGTCCGCCACTAGCATTCTCTCCCCGGCGCCCACAAGCCTGGCCTCCCTCCCGCTGCCCCCTCTCCCCCGGATCCGGCCTCCCCGAGCTGCCCCACCCGGCACTCCGGTTGGATGGCGAGGAGGGCCGCCCCCGCCACCAGTTCGGTGAAAAGCCCCAAAATTTATCCGTTGCCGATTTCTTCGGCAGTTTCGGTTTTGGTTCACTCCGCGACCGGACCATGGATATTATCTACGTCGTCGTGGCCTTGCTCCTGGGAGTCGGCTGCGGCTTGCTGACCTCTGCCGCTGTATACTTGATCTGGTCGTTTGTATCCTACGGTCGCCACGGCGGGGCGGAGTCTGATGACGAAGAGGATGAGGCCGTAGGCGCTGCCGGCTACGTGAAGATTCCGGCTGCTGCAGTTAAACAAGGGTACGAGGGGAATTTGTGTTCTTAACATATGCTTCTGTTGGTATATATTTACAAATCTATCAATTCGGATTTACTCTCTGACAGAAACAAGAAGCTAAGCGTCATATGACACGTTCGCTATCAGTTCCTTTGAATGTAAAGAATCGAAGCATACGACGGATGGATTCTTTTGGAGGCTTGATCCGGGTTATTCCAGTAACTCCTCGAGTCATAAGAGTTGATAACTCTCCACCAGATGATGCCTCTGCGACTGATATTGGTATCTTCTTATATCTTGGTCTAGATGTGGTTTTGGAGAATTTAGTTGTTGTTCAAATGTAAATAGTATACCAATTCTAATTATTTGTAGAAGCTGCTGAAGAGACTGGTGAAGACATACCTGAAGAAGATGCTGTGTGTAGAATTTGTCTTGTGGAGCTAGGAGAAGGAGGTGAGACTCTTAAAATGGAGTGTAGTTGCAAAGGAGAACTAGCACTTGCACACCAGGAGTGTGCAGTGAAGTGGTTTAGTATCAAAGGTATCCGGACCTGTGATGTTTGCAAGCAGGAAGTTCAAAACCTACCCGTGACTTTATTGAGAATAGAGAATCCCCAAACACAGAACAGAAATATTGTGCGTGTGCCGCAGCAGGGGGAAAATTCTCGCTACAGGTGTGTGGTAATTTAGGCAGTTAATTCAATGTTTACTTTGGAAACTCATTCTTCACAGAATTTATACAATTTTTTTGCACCTGATGTCCTCATCTCTGTGGCTATTTTTGGATGATCCATTTTTTCCTGTTCAGCTACTTGCTTATTCTTTGTATAGCATTCATTCTCAATCATGAAATGATTTGTATTTTTCTTATGATGACCTCTTCTGGATTCAAATCTTCCATATATAATTTTAGAGGCTCTTCATCATTACACTTCATGCGATTTGTTATAGAACAATGAATGTAAATTCTATCCTTTCCTAGTTTTGGCTGAAAATTCTGGTGCACAGCTGTTTGTATCCATCAAGAAATTTGGTGAAAGCTTACACAAATTCATTCAGATAGAAAGTGAGTTCATGGTTCATCCAGCAAAGATTGGGTGCTAGAATATATCGCTTCAGTATGCTGAAGTTGGCCTTTCTTCGAGCAGGAATGCCTTTCGAATGTTAATGTGATGAAGGCAGGCAAGCACTTTAAATGACCTACACTGAAATATTATTTTAATATTTCTAAAAGAAACTATGGCCTTATGTTTCTGCAAGAAGATAATTTTACAAAGAAGTGTCTTGACCTTCTGCTTCTTATGTCTTAATATATATTTTGAAGTCTTTTTTATACTGTCAGTTAGTAATTTTGACTTTGCGTGGTAGGCTAGCAAAAGGGTGACTACCCTGCCCTCTGTTAATTTTATATGTGAGCTAATTTAAATAGAAGATTCTGCTTTACATTTTTGTCTGATACAATTTTTTTGTGTACTTGTGTTAGGGTTTGGCAGGATGTTCCATGATAGATCCGACTTTAAGAATTCTATAAGAAGTCAAATGCAATAGAAGAATCATTCGAACCTTGATAGATCCGACTTTAGCACATGCATGGTAAAAAAACTATTTTATATTCCTTATGGCATTAGGCACATGGACATCATTTTTTCAATTTCTATTGTAAGTAAAGATTTTTAATTGTATTCAAGATATGATTGTATGGATATAATTAGAAATGAAAAAAGAAATCTTTATTTTGATTTAACATTTTATTATATATTTTTTTAATTTTTTGTTTAGTAGTGTCGCTAATAACTGTATTTGTGATGCTCCCAAAATGTTGCTAAAAGTTCTATTAGCGATGCTTTGAAAGCGTTGCAATTGTTCTATTATTCAATAGTGACGTTGCCAAACTGTCACTAAAAGTTTTATTAGTGACGCTTGTAGAGTGTTGCTATTGTTCTATTTTTATTTTATTCAATAGCGACGCTCCCAAATGGTCGCTAAAATTTTATTAGCGACGCTTTCACAAAGCGTCGCTATTGTAAATATTTATAAAAAAATTAATTGAATGTCGCTAATACAAATAGTATTTGCGATGCTAATTCAAACCGTCGCTAATACAAACATTAGCGACTATTTTACAGCGTCATGAATACACATTGTAGCGACTGTTTACAAAAGCATCGCTAAAGGTACTATTAGTGACGGTTTACAAAAGCGTAGCTAAAAGTACTATTAGCGACCGGTTTAATTGCGATGCTTATTGCAATGGTAAATAAGTGTCGCAAATAACCTTTAGCGACGCTTTTACAAGTATTAGCGACACTTTAGAGCGACGCTTTTACAAGTATTAGCGATGTTTTAGAGCGTTGCTAATACCCTATTTTCTTGTAGTGAGGGGAATAATTCTACAAACAAACTCCCACTTTTGGAGAGTCGGAGACCTATGGTTATTTTTCATACTATGACCCTCCTCTATGTGGCTAAAACAACTAACTTTTTGAACCAATCCAACATTAGGATCCTTTGTCCTTGAGTTTCAAATGCATAGGTCAGGCTATCTATCTATTACAAGGATTCACATATATACAAGGTTTACTTACCCCAATATTATACATATATATTATTATATATTCACACATCCATTACATACGTAAAACTATACTATTATATATATATATCATAAATAACATATACTATGATAGAAATTTTTCTTGAAAATCATGTACCGATTCACCACCAATAACCATATAGACATGCTGCTCGAGTTATCAATGACCATCAACATCCCCGTTGACATGTCAAACTCTTATTAAACCCTTATTGACAATGGATGGGTTATGGAAATCTTGTCGAAGCCACTACCAATGCATTGGTTACACTGCCGATGACCATTATAACTCCACACAACACAGTATATCAATGCTGGTACTATTCATCTTCTTCTACCCATTGATGCCAACATTGACATGTTGGCAACCACATTGATGACCAGGATAGAAAATAAACAGAAATTTAACTATTACACTAAACACTCTCTTACACTTAACATGATTCCAACATCACTTGAACCATAAATCCCTCTTGAAAAATCATGATTTTAGTCATTTAATCTTTGTAAATAAAAATTACCATCTTTTATTCTAAGCATGACATCAGCCTCATAAAATAATTACAACATGCATACGATCTGATCAAGTATATCCATTTAAACTATTAAATGGTTATAAGGTTAGCAATCCAATTTTTTCCTCATGACAATAGGCACAAGGTCTCTAGAGTTCCATTCTTTTATCTGCTTCCTCTACTCTTTGATGTGCCCTAGGTCTCCCCTTTAACTTAAGAAAAAATTGAAAGAGATTAGGGTTGTAGGGTGTCAAAGGGTATTTATATGGAAGTAATGTAATCGAATCTGGTACATAACCATGCAAGTAATTGCATGTAACCACTTTCTTAAAGCAGTTTCAAATCCACAACACAACTACTACTGTTCACTAACGTGTCATTAGTTTCACCGATTATTGTAGAAGAACAATCAACATTATCGTTGACATGTCATTTCTTGCCGATAGTAGATTATAGGTTTCACTCATTCGCACATCGAAGTATTGATGCCTACAAATAGAAATATGCAGTCCTTGTTGGCGGCGTGACTGTTGATGTGTTGGTGCGATGACACATAACATTTAATAATTTAGAAGTAAATAAACCTACCTTTTTAAGAACATAAAATACCTAAGAAATTCAAGAGTGTCACATTTAAAGTATAAGATAACTTGACAAACTAACGGAAATACGGTTGGTAAGGCGGGCAAAGGAAATACTGAAGCAGTCATCCTAAGTTTTTTTTACAACCATCCAAAAAGGTGCTCCAATAGATATTAAAGTCATCATCACACAAGCCACATAATTCAAATCGCACAGTAGGTATAATTATAGCTATAGTCATTTCCTGCCGACCTTTTGGAACCAGTTTGACATATCAAATGTAGAATCTTAGTGGCCTATACGTTATAGATCATGTATAAATCTGCATAGTCCCAAGCAAGATGATAGGAAGCCACTTTGCACTGCCCGATACCATATGTTGGTAGCTGGTACCAATATTTGAAAACTAAATACTCAAATTAGGCTCCAAATCTATTTGAGTGGATTCAACTTGAGTTTTATCATAGTCAAATGAAGTTGTGTATTGATATTTGAACATGTTGTATACAAGAAAAATAAAAATAACAAAAATAAATCCATTCTGTTATGTATAAGTATAAAATTGTATTCAAAGATTATGTTATTTTTTAACAAAAAAGAATAAAATCATAATTAGGTACTCCCTTTGTCCCATATTAGTAGCTACATTTGGAACAATAGTAATTTTTATTGAATGATGAAACTCACATATAAGAGAAAGAAAAATAAGCTCATGATACTTTTTTTTAAGTACCCAACTAATTAAATTTAACAAAATAGAGCATTTAATATGGAACTAACTCTTTTGCCAAATGAAGCTAGTAATTTAAGACAGATGGAGTATTATTCACCTTTGAATAAAAGCTCATAGTTAAATTATATATATATATATATATATATATATATATATATATATATATATATATATATATATATATATATATATATATATATATATCGATCAAGAGAGAGAGAGAGAGATGGGCTCCATAAAAATAATAGTAATAATATATTCCCATTTAACATGCATAATTATCATGCATGTGACCAAATGTGACAACCGTTGATGCACAAAAAAAATATATTCATCATTGGCACATGTCATTACATGCTGGTAATTATACAGAGTTTTTAATCTCGAGGCATATCATGCATTTAAACATCAGTGACACAAATAATTACATAGTTGTCTATTGCAATAAACATATAATTCATTCGGAAATTTTTTCCTCTTTCACCTTCGTCCTTACTGCATCACTTGTAGAATCTAGGGGTGGGTAGGTATATTTATACTCAGTAAGTTGAGTTAAAATGTAAAAGATTGTTAAGAAAAAATCTTTATAAAACTATCATAATATTTTCACATAATCTTTTATCAAAAAATAAATCATTCAAAAAATAGATCAATCTAGAAGTCATGATACCTAATAGCCTACCCCTGCGCTCATGGGGCAATAAAAGACAATTAGGATAGAAGTTATACCATGATACTCCACACATATGACCTAAAACAATTACTTTTCTAGGCATGCATCAAAACATAATAATAATTCCTAGTTCATTAGCAAAGGAACTACCTAGAGAGCATACAGACAAAAAGCATAATGTAATGCATGCAAATCATTTGACAGATATAATATATTTCCAGAAAATAAAGCTAATAAACATATTGGAGCAAAGTATTTTAGAAGAATTCTTCTATTAGTAGAACATGAGTCTAGAGTTTAAAATCTCATACCTTAACCTTTAGTATTAACTTTCTTGACTTTATAGGTCTTGAACAGAGAACATAACTCCACCACAATGTTTGACAGACTCGATTCAATTGAGAACGCCTTATAAATGATTTAATTTAGAATTAAAATGGTTTAAAATGAGAGAAATAAAGTTTGAGGAGTAGGAAATTGAAAAATAGCAGAAACAATGGGTCATGTGACTTGCGTATGGCCCCGGCCCTATGCAGCATGTCACAGGATCAGCCCTCGATTGCACAGGCCCTATCCTGTGCAAAGCTGGTCTAACATGCATCACACAGCCTGGCTACATTCATGCATGGCATGGGAAGCTAGTGCCGGTTGATGCCAGTTGTGCGTCAGCCAACTATTATCATTTTAATTTTTTATTATTTTTCAATTCAAATTTTAAAACATGATAACTTTCCAACCCTGTCAAAATCACGCGCTTTTATTACCGTTGAACTCGTATTGATGAGCCCTACAAAAGTAGATGCTATATGAGTAGGTTATTTTATACTTTTTAAGTAAGTCTTACCTATGTGGCATATTTCTCGATGTAATTAACTTACAGCCCCGATATTCAATTCGAGTGGATCAAGACCTGTTATACTCGTCTTTTGGAGCTCTCTCACATTATTATAAAAATTTACTAAATAATAATTTTTAACTAATTAAATATTATTAAAAACTTTAATATTAACTTTATTAAAAGCGAAAAATAAACTAGAATTTTAGGGTCATTATAGAGAGAGTAAAATTTTGAAATAAATGTAACATAGAAGGGGCCGTTGTATTGGCTAATGGAGTTTCATAAGTTTTGGTGTTTGACTGAGGGAGTGATGTGGTGGATCGATCTCTTGTGTTAAAAAAGTGGGAGAAGTGCCAATTTTTAGGAGAGAAATATTTTTTATGTTTGGCATTGATAATAAGTCTAGCATAAGTTGTACATGAGAATAATTAATATTTAAGATTGATGACGCACAAATTAATGCATATTAAAGTAAGTAACAATGTTGATGGTGTGACTTGGAGGCATGAAAAATGCTTTATTGGGGAAAGAGTAATGTTATTTTGGCGTGAAGATTCTCACATCGAAATGCTACTCCATCATTTCTACACTATTGGGCTCATAAAAAAAAATAGGCCCCTTTTATAAATAATATAGAAATGATGAAGTAATATTTTTATGTATAAATCTTAATGTCATGAAAGCATTTTACGTGAATCACAACGAACGGTTGGATTCATGCTTTCCCCATACGTAAAACTATTGGTTAGTTATAATGAGCCGGCTCATCAAGGCACGCTGTTCAAGATGATTTATTGTCCTTACTATTTTTGTATCTTGTAAGAGTTCTAATTTATCAAAGATCTTCCTTTCTATAGTGCATCATGTCTCATTCCTATGCATATTTTGAATCTGGTTTAATTTTGAATGGAAGTGAATAACCCCACAAAGCATCATGTCTCATTCTTATTATTGTAAGATTTATGTCTAATTTTTGAATAGAAGTAACGAACCCCATAAAAATCCTTTATATTACAACTACTTACCAGTCCGTATATTCTAGGCAATACACTTACGATGTTTTAAATTTCTGGCCCGATAGGTGTCATTGGGTGTGGGACCGACCAAGTAAATAAGACAGTTTGCTGAAGATAGTGGGACACCAAACTTGGACCTTAGGGGGTGTTTGATTACTCCTACACTTTCAAAAGTGTGGAGAGTTATGCTGAACAAGTAATAATACCAAGGTACCACCTACAAAAATGTAATAAAAATTTAAAACATCACCAAAATTGTAGGAGAAGTTGTTACAAAACTGAAGTTACAAACAAACACCTTATCATAGATTACTGTCATTATGAGTGATGTAGAAATTCAGCAATGTATAATTTAAAAGAAAATACAAATATAAAATAGAAAATATAGAGAGACATAGAGATTTATGTGGTTTGGCGTGCCTACACCTATGTTAGGAAGAGGGAATCCTTCCGCTAGTGTGTAAAAAACAAAAGGACTACATCCTTCTCAACCTTGAGTTTAATCATATTCAATTATCGCACAAAAATCTTGAGATAATTCTCCTTTTAAAACTCCCTTCTTTCTTCACCTTCTCTCTATTTTCCATAGGGAAGAAATGAGAAAAAAAACAACAACAAAAAAAACTAAGCCTCTTGTGAACTGCTTGTAGAAAATCAAATTGGACTACCATGCACATCAATCCAACACACAACTCTATTCCTGTCACTTACGACAAGTGATCCTATGAGCACACTCAGTTGCTCCCATATTACTTAGAGGTGTTAATGAGCCAAGCTAAATATTGGCGAGCTTGACCTCAAAATCATAACTACTAGCTTGAGTTTGACTCGAGCTTAAACAAGGATCAGACCTTTCACCTCAAACTTACTCGAAACTCGATTCTTTCAAATCTCTCATGTAAGAAACTCAAGTCTAAGCTCGACACGGGCTTGAATCTATTTAATTAATTTTTTTACAATAATTCAACCTAATTAATATAGATTATATATTATATATTATAATTTCTAAATTGCATATAAGTTGAACTTCAAGCCTTATTTGAGCCAAGTTTGAGTGAATCTGAGCTTAACTCAAGTGGGTTCAAATTCAACTCAAGTTAATTAAGCTAAGTTTAAGCCGAGTCGAGTTCACACCCTTACATGTCAATGTATTATGCAAGGCCCATGCCTAACCTCGAGACTTTATGCTTACATTAAGGGACACATGCGGCTGAAGGTGCAGCATTATTAAATTATTATTATAAAATTTACTACCTATACTCTTCTATTTATTGCGACAAAGGTGCTGAGGGCGAATTTTGCTGAAGTGAAAACAATGGGCCTACCTTTCGCCGAAATTGCCAAAATGTGGCCATTCTGAATTTTTTCATGAAAAATCACCATTTCAGGTTGGTTGAGCTTTTTTTGGCATGGGTTTGGCCGTGGTTTTTCAGTTTTGTGGGGTTTTCATGTTTGTCTCCTCCATGTGCACTTGTCTATGACAAAAGTTGCCAAAATCTTCCCCATTTTTATTCCAATTTTCCGAACCGAACTAAAATGACCTCTCATTGAATTGATGCCATAGTACGAATTTGCCACTATGCAGCTGTCCCATGCGGCCATCCCCAACCGGTATTGAAGGTCCCACTTTTCCCAATGTTACACTATAGGCAGCAAGTTATGGGAGATGTGACGGCTCCTCCCTTCCTTCGCATTGTTATAAAGTTGCATTTGTTATTGTGTTCGCAAACGCCATACTCTGCAACGCTTTTCATGTTAAAGAGTTTGATAGCGTAAAAAATATTGTCACACGTAATTATCAAGAGGATAAGTTTTTTTCTTGTCCTATATTAATAATTAAATTTACAAATAATAATTCTATTTAAACCTTAATTTTTTTCTGTTCCCCAAAGAAAGTAAAAAAGAGATTTTTTTTCCTTCATTCTCCTATATTTTCTCTCTTATGTTAGCTCATATTTCCCTAATATGTAAACTACACCTTTTTTTCTTTCGGTGACAGTTATAGCTATAGTTCTAGCGGCAGCTCCAGCAACGAGATCTGGCCACAGAGACTAGATCCGAATCTAGCCTGCACAAACTACACCCCTTTTTCTTTTGGTGACAATTTCGGCTTTGGCTCCAGTGGCAGCTCTGGCAGTGAGATCCGGCCACAATGACCAGATTCAGATTTAGCTTGTGCATGCTAAATCTAGCTTGCCTGGCCGCTTGGTAGCTAAATGGCACACTGGCCGAATGACACGGCTATGGCCCCAGTGGTAGCGCTAATACCAAACTGTCGGTACCGGTGACCAAACTCCTTCAGGAGAAGAGGGGAGAAGTGGGCTAAGGATTTTTATTATTTTTTAAATATGAATGATAAATAAGATATTTTAATAAGAAAGGGTAAGGTAAAGAAGAAATGAGGGATATAGAGATAAAACTGGGGTTTGAATAGCCACGTTCTTAAAAAAATAATTTTTATTATTAATAAAACTCGCATCTAAAAATAAAGAAAAATAAGCTTATAATATTCTTTTTTAAGTACTTAACTACTTAAATTTAACAAAATTAAACCTTTCTATCAAATTAAGTTATTAATTTAAGAAAAAAAAAGCATATATATTTTATACGGTCGCCCATGCAAGCATTTATCAGAAAAAAAGTTAATTAAGTTCTTACCTCATAACAATCAACCAGTTAAATTAGCTGATGTACTTTGAACATGTAGTTTAGACTTTAGAAAGATTGCCGGTCATGACAACTTGGCCATCATTCTGATATTTCCCAAGCTTTCAAATTCCGGCCACAACGTAGACTAGGAACGACCAGCCATCAATCAACCACACAAAACAGTGGGCTTGGCGGCCCACCCACGCAAATGTTTTAGTGAGTTACGCCAGCCATGTGAATATGAATGATAGATCAGAACTGACAGCAACAAGCTTGTCCTATATATGTCCACTGCTGGACTTCAGTCTTTCTAAAAAACAAGAAAGGTGTTAGAAGATCAACATCTTCAGGTGGAGTGTCGTATTTCTACTCTTACTGGTTCAGCCAGTTCCGAGGTTCAACCCTATTTATGTCTATTCAGATGATTAAGTAATATCCTTGGTTTTAAACAATAAGACAACTAGGATAGACACGTTGATACTACTAAGGAAATTTTAAGCTGGGTTTTTTTGCAAAGAAATAAAAAGTAGAAATCTTGCGTAAGTAATATGAGCAACAGTGAAGAGACAGTATCTGGTAAATGGATTTGTATTCAGATAGAAATGCCAACTATGTCATATCTGTGGCGACTAAGCTTTCTTCAGTCCTATGTAACACTTGACAAATTAATTATGGAGTGGGATTAGGCATACGTGTAGCCACTAGAGTTTGAATGAAGTTTTATCTCTTCTAGTGAAGCTTTCATTGGTTAATCCTCTATAAATTCTCACAATGTGTTTCTGTTTTAGAACTTAATTAAGATTAATTTTTGCTTAGAACATCGTATTAGAGACAACATAAGAAAAAAAATTAACTAATATGTTAAATAAAAAAAAAGTCTAAAAGTAAATAAGCTAAATCAAAATGCAAGATAAGCTAGCAAGACCCATCGGCCCACATGACTCTTATACAGAGAAGGTGGTAAGCCCTTAGTCATTAGATCAACAACCATTAGTTTAATACCTATATGTTCAATAACAATTATCTCTTCTTTAACATGATCCTGAAAAATAAGATACTTGATGTCGATGTGTTCGCTCTGACTGCCATACTCATGTTTTTTATGAAGAACACAACAATACTATTATTACAAAACATCTTTAATAACCTATATATAAAATCCATAATAGTAAGCCTTGTGATAAAGTTTATCAGCCAAGTAGCATGTGATGTACCCTCATAACAAGCAACAAATTGTGCCTCCATAGTTGACGAAGCTGTAAGGGTTTGCTTGATACTTTTTCAAGATGCAACACCACCTTCCAAAAGGAAAATGTAACCCGATGTTGACTTTTTTGAGTTAATACAACTAGCAAAATCTATATATGTATACCCGACCAGATCTAAATGATTAGAATGTCTATATGTAAGCATGTAATCATTCGTTTCTGGTAGATATCTTATATCATTCTTTGCAGCTCTCGGTCTAACCCAGATTTTTTTTTGTATCTGTCATGACCCAAATTTTTAAAAGCCTTTTCAAAATAGCATGAATGGTAAGTCACGAGAAAAAATTTAAATCAGATCGGGCCAACATCACCCGATATTAGTTCCTACGTACTCATCAGACAACATCTCTAATGTTTCTAACAAGATCGGATCCAGACGTAGTTCTGCCTAGAAACTACACTATCCTAAGAAGTATAACATCATACATGTAATGTTTAAGTATTATATATATATATATATATATATATATTTAAGTACTTTAATTGTTCCACTTGTCAAATTAAACAAGCAATATCAAACAATGTTATTAATTATCTCAAAACCCTTGTTTAATAATTAATACTATCAAATATGTATTCACTCAGAGATAACTCGACTCTTGAAGAAATCCTCAGATATAGGACTCCAATGTTGGAGTAGACTGCTTAACAGCAGCTTGACCCAAATCCCTAGGGTTTTCAATAGCCTGCCATGAATCTGGAGAAGAGGATCCCAACTGTGCTCATGGACACAGATTGGCGAGAAGCACAAGCCTTCCATGATGCTCATATAACTCTACTTTTCGTATGCACTATATGGTCCTGGGAAAACCTGCGAGAGACCCGTGGTAAAGACCCTCTAGTCAATACCCAAACTGTCGTAGCGATGAAGAAGCATATCGCAATCTCTACCATTCCCCAACTCTGGGAAAAAAATGTCTTCCATAGAAACCTCAAGTCTTTATGACCATTGACTCCCCCAAACATATGAAACTTATATTCAATTATTTTCACCCAGTCAAGTATTCGCTCAACCACTTGGATCCTCTTCGCATCGCAAATTAGCCCAATAAATAGCTCATCCACTGAGCTATGACTCAGAGAACATCCCACAACCACCCTTGGTTCATTAACCAAGGTAAGATTCTATGTCAGGGCCCCGTTCACTCCATGAACAGGTCTCAAACCCTATTGAGGGTATTTTAGTCTTTATCTTGATTACATGTTCTCCCCCCAATCCAACGACAACCCATGTCTCTTAATTAAACTTCATTAATCTTAAGTTACAAATATAAATTAAAGCATAAAAGTAAAAGCATGAATTAGATTAAGCAACATAAATAACATGCAGTCACACAAGTGAATCAACGGAGGCCCATTGCACTCATTTGCAGGGCTAGGGCTTAGTGTATTCAAGCCTACGAATATAAATAACTATAGCGCATCACATAAGTTATCTATATAATACCCTAGTGGGTTTTTGCGATGTGTTACAGACACATGTAATACACTACCCTAAACCCTGAGAATTATAGTTATTCCCCTTGTTTCTCGTGACATTGTGACCTGTCAAGGTCCTCGGGTCACTTACAAGTCACACCCCTTCCTTTTGAATCCATTTAACATCGTTCTAGGGTACCCTAATGCTTAGTTATCTAGGTTATACGTTTCGGCAAAATATAATACATTGCCCCTAAGGGCGTTAGGGTAATTTTCCACCTAGGGTATGGTACCCTTCCTTAGGTTATTCTGGTTTTTACTCCACTTCTATTAATTTTAAGTCATTGACATCTCACAAGGCTCCACTCTCAAACTGACTTGCGCTTCCATTCACACAAATGTGAGTTGTTCACTCAAAGGGGTATTTTTATAATTTTAATTAAAGCCTTATTGACATTCAATAGGTCCCAACTTAGGCTCAAGGGTACGACTTGACTTCATGGGCTCGGTGTAATTTTCCAGGTGTGAGACGGGGTCGTGAACCCCTTGAACCGACCCAGGTTCACCTAACGGTTTACCCTAAACACTAGAGATAAAACTGTCAATTATCCACTAACTGGGATTTTTTTCTCATATGAGGTTTGATCAATATTTAGGGTACACATTAAGCTTTTACTGAAAATTTTACTAATTTTTAAATCCACTCATAGGCCCCTGAACCAAAGCCCCAAAGTTGGGTAAGTGGTTTTCACATGACCATTTAATTATAAGGGGTAAAAGGGTTATTTCACATACTTTAAGATTTTTCCTCAACCAGAAACTTGGTTAGAACACTTGATCCCCTCTCTAGATATATGATTGATTTTCTAGAATTTTTTAACCCTTTTATCCCCATGAACAGGACCCGGTTCACTTCCCTTCTTCTTTTTTTAAAATCCGGGCCGAATGGGTTGCATCACCCGACCCGGCTCGAAACTAAACCCGACGACCAGCGTAGTGGGTTGTCCTCTTTGCAGCAGGCCAGAGGCTGATTGGCCTTTGGCGGTGCTACCCCAGGCCACCGCTGTGCAGCGAGGGTTGGGCAGAATCGGATTGCCACCTGGCAGTGATTCCGACCAGCTCAGCCCCGCTGATGTAAGGTGGTCGGACGGCGCAGAAAGGGTTTTTTTTCCACTACTCATGCGGCGGCCGGCAGTTGCCACGGCCGTCAATGGACTGAATCTTACTAGATCGCTGTTGTCCAGCGATTCCAGTGGCCCGGGTCTTGTCTCCGGCCGATGGCCGCCATTCCGCTGCACCACCCTCTTCTTCTTCTTTTTCCCTTTGTTTTTACTGTGCGACAGCGACAGAACCCGCTGCTGCAGCCAAGCATCCCCAGCAGCATCGGCCAACCTCCACCAAGAAGAAGCAGAACCGGAGACTGAATCCGGCCATCGGCCGGCTGGCAACGACAGAAAACTCCAGTCTACATGAACCGTTGTTCATGTAAATTACGAAAACATGGAATTTGGAGAAATCTCTATTAAGGTCATTATATTCAATTTTATTTAACGAAACCCTTGATTCAAAATCCTACCTCAATAGACGAGTTGTTGTCGATCCACTGCCACCGTTGACTTGCCTGAGTCTAGCCGGAAAATTCCAATGACGGATCTTCCTCTTTCCCTTAACGGTCAAAAGATCACCCCTTTCCATTAGCCCTAATTAGCCTTTTTATAGGCATAGGAGTTGGGCTGAATAGGCTACTTGGGCCTATTTTTTTATTAATTTCCATCACCATAAACAATCAGGCCCGTAAAGTCACTTAAACGGCTAATTTATACGTCTAATTTGGGTAAATGGGTCTAGCGTGCTATATAACTTCGAACGGTCATATCTCCCTCATCTAAACTCCGATTTGCGCGTTCTTGGTGGTATTTCGAAGACCTTTCTGTTTACTTTCCATCCATATAGGTTTTAGCCACCAATTTTAACCAATAATCAAGTAATTCTCACATTAAGTTCAAGGGGTCCAACACCCTAATTTCCCGTGGTCGTCTTTGGGAATTTAAAAAATTCTTGGATTTTACAGTATCTACCCAACATTATCATAGCAAAGGCAATGTTTAGGCTTGTGTAGACCCCCAAGTACATCATACTACCAACAACCGATGCAAAGGAAATTTCCTTCATGCTTTCCAATTTAAAAGAATTCTTTGAAGATTAGAACAAGATAAATTTGTCACCCTTCACAATACGGTTGCACTAGGCGAGCAATTTTCCATGTTAAACCTTTTTAGAACTTTTTTGATATAGGCCTGTTGAGACAACCCAATGACCCTTTTCGATCTATCATGATAGATCTCAATCCCTATAACACAGGATGACTCTCCTAAATCTTTTATGTCAAAATTCTGAGAAAGAAACTGTTTAGACTAATGCAACATCCCAAAGTAACTACTTGCAAGTAGAATGTCATAAATATACAAGACCAAAAACATGTAATGACTCCCACTAACTTTAAGGTATATGCATTGATTAACAATGTTCTCCTTAAAACCAAATAAAGTAATAAAATCGTTGAACTTCAAATACCACTGTTGGGAGGCTTGTTTTAGTCTATATATTGACTTCTTGAGTCTACAAACTAGATGACTTCCGTTATCTGAGATGCATCCTTTAGGCTGATTCATGTACACCACCTCAAGATCCCCATTCAAAAACATCGTCTTCACATCAATTTGATGTAACTCTAGGTTAAAATGAGCTACAAGAACCAAAATTACTTTTAAAAAATCCTTCGTAGAAACTGGAAGGAAGGTTTTATTGTAGTCAACATCATCTTTTTGAATGACACTTTTGGTAACAAGTCTAGCCTTATATATGTTAATGTTACCAAATAGATCTAATTTAGTCTTATAGACCTATTTTTAGCCAAGAGTCCTTGCGCCCTGCATTAACTCTATGAGATCCCAGACTTGATTATTAGTCATAGATTTCATCTCATTCTACATGACATCTTACTACTTGATGGAGTTATTTCCATTCATGGCTTGTGAAACATAACATGATCTTGAATGAGTCCAACATTTTTGTTAGATTCCTTGAGGTAGACAACATAGTTAGAAGGGACTGTATGTTTCTTTATTCTTGAGGACTATCGAAGTCCTATTTCATCCATAGGTGGAGGTTTCTATACGATAGACACTTCAGCAACTTGGTCCTAAGGGGATGGTGGTAGAATAATAGGCGGCTCTCGAATCACCATAGGTGATACAACATGTGATCCTCCACCAGATGTGGGTATAAAATTGGAACCCATACTTCCTCAATACACAATATATTTGGGGAAAATACTCCCACTCAAGTTGTTATTCTCAAGAAAATATGCATTCCGTGCTTCGACCACTATAAGGGTGCGCGAGGAACAATAAAACTTATAACCTTTAGACCTTTCTGCACAACCAATGAAAAAATCATTGACAATTCTACGGTTAAGCTTATTCTCAAGTAGATTGTGCACCCTAACCTCAATAGGACAACCCCAAATGTGTACATGATCTAAACTTAGTTTCCATCCATTTTATAACTCAAATGGTGTTTTAGGAACGACTTTAGATGGAACTCAATTTACAATATATATGGTCATGTTTCACTCTACATATTGAGATGAAGAGAGGAGTTACTAATCATTCTCCTCACCATGTCCATCCAAGTGCAGTTCTTTCTTTCAGCCACACCATTTTGTTGTGGTGTGCCATATACTGTAATATCCCTAATTTTCCCGGGTTTCAAAATTTAAATACATGGAAATTATGGTGTTTGACCTATTGACATTCTTATTAGAATAACTTTCTCCCTAGACAGAATTTGGGACAGAAACTAATTCTATTGGAAAGTAGACGGAAAAAGCTTCGAAACGCCACCAAGAACGCACGAATCAGAGTCCGAATGAGGGAGAAATGACCGTCTGAAGTTGAACATATCGTGCAGGACCCGTTTACCCGAATTGAACGCGCGAACTGGCGGTTTAAGCTGCGATGTGGGCCCGATAAATTGCTGTTCCAAAATTAGGTTTTTGAGGTCTAATTCCTCGTGGGATTAGGAGCCCTAATCCCATGCCTATAAAAGGCCTTCTTAGGGCACAATTTAGGGGCCTTTTTGCCTGATCAAAGTAGAGAATGAAGGCTTTTTAGAAGGGAAAAGGATGAGCCGTCAATATAATTTTCTGGCAAGACTCCGGCGAAGCATTGGCGATGGTGGATCGACGACAAATCGGCCTGCGAGGTAGGATTTTGAATCAATATCAAAGATAGTTTATTATTAAAATATAAAACCGTTTTTGTTAATTATGTGAATAGTGATTTTTGCAATCACTGTTCACATAATTTCATTGAAATTGCTGTTGCCGGCCGGCCACCGGCCGACAGCTGGTGGCTGGACCAATTGAGGGAGGGGCGTGCCAGTCCTGGCTGCAGTGGATTTGGATCCGGCGGCCTTGGCGGCGGCGGATTGGCTGCCGTCGGGTCGTCACAATATAATAAAAAAAATGAATGGCAGGCGGCGGCGCGGTGCGGACCGTGGCCGGAGGCGGGACCGAGGGTCACGGAATCGCCGGAAGATGGCGATCCCGTCGATCCCTTACTTTTTTCGGTCGTGGCTGCCTGCTGCCGCGGCACCGCGAACTGGTTGCAGCACTGAGAGAAAAAAAAAAGAAATATTTGGCCGCGGCCGGCCGCCGAGCGGTGGCGAGTCCAGGCCCACCGGAATCGCCTACGGGCGGAGATCCGGTGAGGCCTAGCCTTGCCCCGCCGGGCCAGTAGCCGCTGCCGCCGCCAGAGGCTTTCCAGCCTCTGGCCGGACGCGAAGGAGACGACCTATCAAGGTGTACCCTTGGGATTAGTGTTGAACCTGTCAAGGTTCAGGGAAGCCCTGAACAAAAGACAAAAATACCCTTATGCAAATTGGCCCGTATTTGCATAGATGCTATTAACAGGCCAATGTAATACTAAAACATTTTGAGAGGTTAAAGACTTACCCGAGTGCAGAGAGGACTGTATCCAATGTTGGATAATTACTCTAATGCCCTTAGGTGCATTTCGACCGGTTTAATAAAGATTTATTAAAGGAGGGTTAGGGCACGAGAGCTCGAATGATTCTTATATCATTAATGAATTCTATTATTGATATTATGATATGCTTAGACCTGTGTAGTTCTTATGTTTTATGTTATTCTTTGTTTCGATTTATGATATTGATGTTGTGATAGTAATTTATCACTATCTTTAAATTATTGAAAGAATAATTGTTTGCGGTTTGATAGCTTTGGATTGGGCAAGAACACCTAATCAAGATAAATACTAAAATACCTCAGAGGGGTCTGGGACTAGTTCATACAATGAACAAAGCCTTTGACCTGACGATTTGTCTTGGTTGATGAACCGATGGCATGTCTCGAGTTGTAAACCTTAGTTTAGAAGGGACTAATAGGGTTTGGGATAGTCATTCGGAATCCTAGCTTATAGATGAGCAAGATAGGGTTCAGAATGCTTTCCTGAGTTCCAGCTCTATTGAGGAGCCGTTGATTTGACCGTGTAGTTACACCTCCCCACTGGAGGGAGTTTTTTTGTAAGCCGGGCTCACCACAGATCTATTGAGGAACTTTTTAGTGTACACGCAATTAGGGTCGCTAACATCCTGCTTAGTTGGAGTCTCTGACCACTTCTATTCAGGTGCAGTTGTGGGCCATGCCCTTCCACTCCGGTTAGGTCCTTATGGGCTAGGTTGGGAGATGGCACTTCCTGGTAGATTCCAGGGGCCTGGTGGATTCCAGGGTGTTTCTTATCATTTGTCACTTAGGTTGACATCTGATGTGTCTGTCTGTCTTTGGGATTAGACGGGAATATTAATTATCGAACAATGGTTCGAGAAATAATTAATAACATTGATTGATATTGCTTGTTTAATTAGAACAAGTGGAACGATTAAAGGACTTGCATAAAATGTAGGTTGCTTGAAAATACTTAAGCATTGCATGGGTGATGCTATGCTTCTTAGTATAGTGTAGTTTTTAGGCAGAACTACGTTTGGATCCGATCTTGTTGGAAACATTGGAGATGTTGTCTGATGAGTACATAGGCAACTAACATTGGGTGATATTGGCCCGATCCGAAAAATATTAATAAAACCTTTTGTCCTTTGGAAGCTCTTCTCCTGGAAGCGGAGAGATTCCATTGTTGTTATTGTGGTTGTTTCGTTTGGTTTGTTGCAGATTCTCCAGGCGACAACAGGTGAGAGCAAGAAAGGTGAGCACAAGAAGAAGATTCTGCGCTTTTGCAAATCCGATATGTAAGCATACCTTAAGCGTGAGAGTCAACTTGTTATTTATTTTCAGACGGGTGATAGACTTGTACTTAGATGGATGAGCTGGTCTTTATGAATTTTCAGACGTTAAATAATATCACGTGATTTGATATTCGTATTTGTGAACCCCAGTTATCATGACCTGGATATTTAATCGAAGGGTTTATTTTGTATTTAAAGAAAAAAAATTTCCCTACCTATCGTTCGTGCTTTTTAAAAAGGGTTTTAAAAATCCGGGTCGTGACATATACTATGTATTATGCAACAATACCATGTTCCTTTTGGAATTGTGCAAATGGATCAGGTTTTTATCCACTCTTTGTGTACCAATCATAGTATTTCCCTTCCCTGTCTGATCTAATGATTTTGATACTAATGTCAATTTGTTTCTCTACCTCTGCCTTATAAGTTTTGAAAATATTAAATGCTTCAATCTTTTAATTTAAGAGATAAAGATACATGTATCAGGTATGATCATTTATAAAGGTAATGAAATACCTTTGACCATTTAGACAAAGTGTATTAAACGGTTTACATATATCAGTGTGTATAATACCTAATTGCTCATCATGCCTCTTAGCACCTTTAGAAGACTTGTTAACCTAATTTCCCTTTATGTAGTCTATATATGTCTCAAAATCAGTAAAATATAAAGTTTTTAAGACTCATTCTCTTACTAATTTCTTTAAACGATCAATAGAGATATGCCTTAACCGCTTGTGCCATAACATAGAGGAATTCTTTTTAATAACACTACCTTGCATAAACATCATAGATTGTTCAAAGGAAACATGTAAAGAGAGACAATATAACCCATCTATCAGGGAACCAAAACCAACAGTAACTGAATATTTAATAATTAGAAATTAAGAATTCATGAACTAAAAATTAAATCCATAAGGCACTAGTCTTGACACAGAAACCAAATTCTTTGAAAAACTTGGAATGTAAAAAGTTCTTTCTAAATCTAAGGTGTATCTCGTATAAAGAACAAGTTGATATGTTCCCACACCTTCAACCTTTAAACATATCTTATTGCCTGAATAAATGTTGTGCTCCCCATTATTTGGTTTCTTGAGTTTGAAGCCCCTACATGATAGTAGAAATGGTTTGTAGAACTAAAATCATTCCACCACATGTTATTATTATTAGAATTAACATAATTAGATTCATAACACACAAAAGTCAAGAATTTAATTCTTTCCTGGCAAACCACTTTTGATATTTAGGGTAATCATTTTTATGTGTCCTTTATTTTTCCAGAAAACACATTTGATTTCCTTAGTGATATAGTAGACTTCATTGACACACCTTTACCAGTTTTCTTCTTTGAAGCACCAAGATTTCCCTTTTCTTGTCCTTTATGAGAAACTAGATGTGGATTTTCTAATTTCTCTTACTTAATCTCCCTTCTTCCTAGACATATATACTTAGAAGTTCATTAACTAACCATTGAGTGTTATGCGTGTTGTAAGAAATCTTAAATATCCCATACCGTGAAGGCAAGAAATTTAGGATAAAGTGGACCAAAAAGGTGTCGTCAATCTTGATTGTCATGTTGTTTATCTGAGTAACAATATCACACATATGCATGATATGCTCTCACACCCCTTTGTCATATGTTAGCCTTATGGATGATAACTTGGACATTAAGGTGCTAGCCAAGGCCTTATCGATTTGAGTTTCAATAGCTTTCAAAAGTTGTGTCACTGTAGTGCATTCGGGAATAAATACCCTAATATTTTTATTTACATGAGACTTCATAGCATCATACTTAAGCAGTTAAACAGCTCCCACTTTTTAAATAGTGCTACCTCACATGGCATACTTTTATCTGTAGGGGTGGTGGGTACATCCATGCAAAATGCCAAATCTAAGTCCATGCACCCTAATAATAGAAGTATCTTTTTCTTCCAATCCAAAAAATTATCCCAAGACAATAATGAAAGGTGTTGATTAAGGTCAGAAATAAATGATGGATAAACTGCAATAAAAGAACAAATACATGCATACAATTAATAGGGTAAGAAACAAACTTAAATATGAAATAGCCAATGCTAAAATATATTAGTAAAATTTTGAACCTCCCTTTGGGCAAAGGTTACATTCTGAACCAAAATTATTAAAACTACATATGTAAAAACTCTTCTCTAAACCGGTTTACTTTTAATTTTATTTATTATTTACTTATCATTATGTAGTTTAAGCCGTTTTTGATCAATTTTGTTAATTTTTTAAAACAAAGGTGGTTTTCAAAAGGTTTTAAACAAAAATAGCTTCACATTTATAAGTTTAAAGTGAATTTGAGTTAATTGTGAATTTTTGAAGTTTTCTCCCTCAAGTGAAGAAATCTAGAACCTCCAACCGCCAACAATGGGGAAGAAACTGTTAGGTCAAGGAAAACAAATATCTAGATTTTGCAAGGGTAAATAGTGAATAAGTGGGGGGGGAGGGGCGTAAAGTAAAACTAAAATAAAATTTTAGTTTCAATTATACTAAGAAAATTTTATAAAATACAACAGGGTAAAAGAAATATGGGGTATTAAAGGGTTTTCTTGGGTGTATATAGCCGCATTCTAATAAATAATAAGAAGATGGTACAAAAGTTCATAGCACTTTATAATATATAAAAAAATATAAATAAATTAGAAGAATACTCAATTTGTAAGGCATTTTAACAAGCATATCCAATTGGTTCAAGAATATTTCATAAACACGTTTAAAAAGACATAAGGGAATTCAGCAAACAGAATGTCTGTAACATCAACAATATTGTCAGCCTGACCATAATATATACGTGTGACTTCCCACATCTTCTATTATTCGCAATCCCATCTTGCAAAAATAATCAAAACCCCACTCATGATTGACAACATTCAGATCACATTCCTAAATTATACAATCATGGAGGCGCTGATTTACATGTGATAAGGATCAGATGGAGGTGGTTGTTCAGTCAAGTTACAATTGCAAGTATTGTTCTTAAAAAAATAAAAACGATTTCTTCACTACCATAAATTTCATTTTGTTGCGTTTTCTCGTTATGAAATCTCGAATGCAAAAAATCGAGTCAATCTTACACCCTACTCGCCTTTGGAGAAGTTTATGCTGCTCAAAAGTCCTAAAAGCATCATTGCACTTTATGGATTTTTTTTGTTTCTGCCAAAGATATTCGATGGACCTTCTTCGTAGACTACCCTTTGCTTCGTGAGCCGGATGTGGTTAGTCACTGGGGGAAGACAATAAGTTAAAGGAAGAGGTTTTCATGTTTTTTACTAATAATGAGCTTAGCATAAACGCATAGGAGCCTTTGATATTTAGTACTATCGCTAATATGCACTAACATGTGCGTTGATCTTACGTATGAAGGCATAACTATGAAAGGCCGTATCGATATAGATAAGAGTATCGATTACTATAGATACGGGTACGCACCGATGATATATTTAGTATGTGCTAAAACGGGTATAAATTTTTTTATAAATATAAAAAAATATTATAACTAATAATATATCATTATAATATTTTTTTAGAGCATAATAAGACCGTCTAATGCCGTATCAATCGATACGAGTATTCTAAAATTAATTCATTTAGAACCATACACTATTATCCTTTCAGTCACATGCTTATTGCTCATTCTTTCCCCTATTAAGTACTTTAAAATTAATTTATTTTAAAAATAAATAATATACTTAATATGAGTCTAAGTTATATGTTTAAATAAATATATATTTGTGGAGCACTATATGTAAAAATAATAATTATATAAATTACATCGGCCTACCCCTATTGATCTCATATAACTTTTAAAATATTATTTTTAATATAAAAATAATTTAAAATTTTAAAGAAGTTGGGTCTGATTTATGTTTTTGTTTTTAAGGAAAAAAATTAAAAAAATAAAAACGATTTCTTCACTACCATAAATTTCATTTTGTTGTGTTTTCTCGTTATGAAATCTCGAATGCAAAAAATCGAGTCAATCTTACACCCTACTTGCCTTTGGAGAAGTTTATGCTGCTCAAAAGTCCTACAAGCATCATTGTACTTTATGGATTTTTTTTGTTTCTGCCAAAGATATTTGATGGACCTTCTTCGTAGACTACCCTTTGCTTCGTGAGCCGGATGTGGTTAGTCACTAGGGGAAGACAATAACTTAAAGGAAGAGGTTTTCATGTTTTTTACTAATAATGAGCTTAGCATAAATGCATAGGAGCCTTTAATATTTAGTACTATCGCTAATATGCACTAACATGTGCGTTGATCTTGCGTATGAAGGCATAACCATGAAAGGTCGTATCGATACGAATGAGAGTATCGATTACTATAAATACGGGTACGCGCCGATGATACATTTGGTACGCGCCGAAACGGGTATAAACCCTTTTATAAACATAAAAAAATATTATAACTAATAATATATCATTATAATACTTCTTTTAGAGCATAATAAGATTGTCTAATGCCATATCAATCGACACGAGTATTCTAAAATTAATTCATTTAGAACCATACACTATTATCCTTTCAGTCCCATGCTTATTGCTCATTCTTTCCCCTATTAAGTACTTTAAAATTAATTTATTTTAAAAATAAATAATATACTTAATATGAGTCTAAGTTATATGTTTAAATAAATATATATTTGTGGAGCACTATATGTAAAAATAATAATTATATAAATTACATCGGCCTACCCCTATTGATCTCATATAACTTTTAAAATATTATTTTTCATATAACAATAATTTAAAATTTTAAAGAAGTTGGGTTTGAATTGTATTTTTGTTTTTAAGGAAAAAAAAATTTCAAAACAAATTTAAAAATTTTAATTAATTTTTTTTTTAAAATAAAAATTATTTTTTAAATAGAGTGTCAATACGTATCAGCTATATCGATACCGCCGTTACATATCAATTTTTTATGTGGGGGGCATATCGCCCCTCGTATCATATCGGTATCGGTCGATACGGCCTTCCATGGGCATAACTGACACTAGGTTCATTATGAGTAAGAGCAGGACAAACTTTTCCCGATTAGAATGAGGACATCTAATCAAGCTAATCATTTGAAGTTGTTATATTAGTGTTTGTTAGCATCAGTATCACTTACGTTAGTGTGCATTAACATATATGCCATTGATTTAAAATATAAAAAACTCTCATGCATAATTTACATTAAGCTCATTATAAGAAGGGAGCATAAAAATACTTCCCTAACAATAAGCTCTTCGACAATATTTTAATTAAACCCAACATCTGCTTTCCCTTGCAGGGCTTGAATAACACTTTAAGTGCATCTCCTTCCACCCTTCAAGGCTTTTAAGGCCGCAAATGATTCAGCTTCAAACGCATCTCCACCTAATTGACACAAGCACGGCAGAACTTATCATATGCATTCTCCCAAACTCGCTCAGACTCAATAAATTTCCCTTCTACTATAATGGAGTTCATGTTCTTTCAAGTTGACCATGCCACAGCTACAAACACCTTGAATATAGCTTTTGGTAGTAAATTTATCCAGTGTAACCGTTGCAAAAGCTACATGGTGCATAGGCTAGTTTACTGTTTAACACTTTTTTACAATTTTAACGTGTCTAAACATAAGTAATTTCAAGGGTTGAATTTAATTTGTGTCAAATAATGAATGCACAGCCACATGATTTCATTGAATACTATAGTCCTTCCGATACGTAAGAAGGCACTCTAGCCACCGAGTCCAAACTGTGGCTAAAAGTCGAGTTGCCCACCTTGCTTTTGTCCGGCCAGCACTTCCGTTCAGCTTTTGCATGGTCACACTCCCAAATAAGGTTTGTTTTTCATTATATAGAAAAACTATTCCCTCCCCCTTAATCCTCACTAACCCTTCTTTGTCCCCTTCATTTGTAACACATGAGATTTTCGCTTGATACTTATTTAATAGCCATAAAAATGAACTTTTGACTCTTTTTTATTTTAACTTTATTTTCCAAGTAATTTCTACCTTAATTCAAGCATAAATCGGTGCAGATCCAACAGGCAAACTTTGTGTACATATATGTGCAATTGGTAGTTTATTATCCAAATTTTATTTTCGATGGGCCTGAGAAGGCCCACGCCCATATGGGGAAAGGATCCACCTCAATGGGCCAGAGAATTATCCATCATGAACTATTTTGTGCCACATTAATAGCTCTATTTAGTTTTAATTGACTACAAAAAAACAAAGCTATAAATTTAGAGCGCTGTCATTTCTCTCAGCATATGCTTAATACCCCCCCATGATCCCCTATTATTTTCCTACTAACTACCTCAACACTCGTGCTTTTCTTCCTATTTCTTCTCCTAACATTTGGCAGCAGGCTGCTTTTTATTTTTCGTCTTCTTTTACTGGCCAGCTGGCACAGATCAGTATCCTTGCAATATCATCAATCAGCTTCTGGTCATTAAGCTTCTCTCCCTTACCAATCAGGAATCCTTGATGTGATATCTTCAATTCAGCTTCTGGTCATTAAGTTACTTGCCCTTACAAATCAGATCCAGCTCCTTGAAGTTCACAAATTTATTGTCTTTTTTAGCGAGAATGGTCTAACATGTACCTCAAAAATCCCTTTTTTATGAGTAAAACGATGCAATTCTAGCCAGTTGCCAACCGCCAAACACTAGCTTCTAACAGATGCAATCAGATCGGACTCCATGACCGTAACAGAATGACGGACTCAGCAATTGTGAGGTAAATGCGGGAAAGGGGAGGGCCAACTGATGAGAGTGGGCGAGAGGACAATGGTGGGAGGCTCGCCGGCCAATGGCCAGCCTGCCCACGAGCTAAGTTCAGCAGGCCGGCGATGGCCAACGGCCACAGCAATCTCCTTATCATACTTATTACAAATCTACAATTAGTTAAAATTCCTATTCTAGGGACTACCCCGTTTATTCCAGTGTCTGTGTTTAATTGAGAGAGAGATTGGAGTTTCCATTTTAGACTAGGAAACCGGATCTATACAAATCTTAGATAAAAATAGACATGAAACACAAGGTGGGATCATGATTTTTATTTCAGGCAAGAATCTCCGAATGAACACTAAAATCAGAGCATTTTGTGACTCTTTGTACACAAATTCTTGCAACTTTGAGTCAATTGACCTTGTTATTCCAATTTGACATTCTTCTTGCCTGTAAGATTGTCATTCTCCCTAAAATGCCGCAAATTCAAGTAACTTTCGATTCTATACTTTTAACTTATCATATGCTATCCATTATATGTGCCTTGCTTATATGAGTGTTTAAGTAACAAGTAGGACCCTTGAAAGTCAGTGTTACACGTATAAACTCATCTTCTATTAAAGAAGCCATTTGCCAAATACATCCTTTCTAAATAAGCGCAACAAAAGAGAGAAATATGAGGATATGGTATGGGAGAGGATCCATATGGAGGGAGAGATTTTTGTAGAATAAAGTCTGTTAAGGGACGGTGAGATAGTGGCATTTAAATGGGTAAACTCAGAACAAATTAAGCAGTCCCAACTCTCTCGAGCTATTTTACTCTAAGGAAGCAACAACTGAATAACAACCCCGCATACTATATAAACAATGATTGATCAACAATCTTTATCATAAATAATGGTGAGGTTCTCGCAAAATAAGAAGCCGAAAGGACCCGGCATGGCCCTCTTCGAAGAAGCCATGCAAGTAGCATGTTTCCGCAGCTTCTTGTCGAGATGTGAAAGGATACCCGACTAACTCACTTAGTGATGCGAGCATGATGATATTCTTGCTAGCTACTTGTCATGGGGTAGTGGAGCGGATTACCCGTGACACGTGCTGGGGTACATACACGTGAGAAAGTGTTGTATACGAGGTGGGCATGTATTATGGGAACTGCCCCTAGTGTTGCTTAGCTTGTATGCAAACGTTGCGGGGAAAGCCCGTAACGTTGCGCAACATGTGTGCGCAACATTGCGTAGAAATACCGCAACGATGCGCACACATAGTTGGCTATGTTGAGACACATAGTCAACTAGCACCGATTTAGATTCTTAAGATGTCCCCACCTACCTATATAGTGTTTGAGGGTCCTTGAGAATGTTCTCGGGTAGTTTCGTGAAATTCGGAGATACCATGCCTATACGGCCACTTTGGCTGCCACTTCAGAGAAACAAGAAAAATCTCTTATGCTATATAGGGAGGGACATGGTGAGCTTCATAGACAAGCTGTTGGTATGATGCCTACCCTTGCAACAGGCTGATCCGGATAGCAACGAAGGGTGTTGCCTTGCTAGCTATCATGCCAGGAGCCCATCGGCTAGTGGGATGGGGCTCTCCGACTCGTCAGGCGACCGTCCGGCCTTATGGCTGTGTTGGTAACAAAGGCCCTTGCATGCACATGGCTGAGACAGATTGTTCGGATGACCGAGTTGCCTAAGTTGGATCCGTGCATAGCAAGGAGGTGTCCCTCTCCGGCCAGCTCGCTTGGGAACAAGTCTTGGCACGTCCGCACGTCCGCTTATGGGACGGGTTCGTTGCTTGGCTTCGTGGGCTGGACGCTTGGTCGAATGGCACAAGGCCATGACCTTGATGAAGAAAGGCTTACTCGCTTGGCTATTTGGCTTTGCGAGCGCCGCACGGTACCTTGGATGGCTAGGGCCGTGACATACTGCCACACACAAAAAACGCAAGATGATATAATCGCTACATCACCGTGTCTGCCTTCGATGAATACCACCTCCAAGCAAGTCGTCTTTCACTACATAGCTAAAAAGTCACTTCTAATAAAAGCTTGTATGCCCATAGCTATAGCTATAGCTTGAGGAGCGCCAAATCATGGTTTTAAGCCAATGATTTGACGCTTCTCTTCCCATTGTACCACTTGAAGGGGTTGTATTAAATTTAAAAAAAAATAGAAGTGAAATTTTTTTAAATTAATTCTAAAAATTCACACCCAAATATGAATTATAGTTGGTAATAAAAAAATTAAAATAAATTCGGATGTTGCATTAAACTCAATTTTAAAACTATAAACTAATATAACACTCTTTCCCAAATTTGAATATGTACATTTTTGGTATTATTACGCTCCTAAATTTAAACTCTAACAAACAAGATCTCACAAGGGTAGGTAATTTTAAACTTTTAAAGTTGGCCATACCTATATAGTACATTTCTTAAGGCTCAAATTAATATAAGAGGTAACCGTTAAAAAATAATAGAATATATAATTTTCAAAATGGGGGCTGAGAACTAGAATTGACGGAATCACCTTATGAGGTGATTCGGTGATTCTGGCTTATTTCAGCTCAGATCATATAACATGCTATAATTTATAAATCTTATCAGGAACTTATGTCACGTCCCGGCCATGCCCGACCCGAGCCGAACCCGGTCCAAGGGCCGGTCATACCGCGCGGGGGCGACGAAGTGAAATTGAGAAACGATTCTAGCGGAAGACTTAACCCCTAACCACGGGCGATTAACAGCAACACGGAGTGCGCACAATCCTTTGAGCAAGAGTAAATAAAAGGGAAAGAAAAGGTGTTGCTTAACACAAAGTAAACAACAATCTCAAACCCACAAGCTTAGTTTAAGTAAAGCCCACACTGGCTCAAAATAATAAGTCATAAGCAAACATAACTGTAACATGTGACATAAATCCACAACAAAGAACCCTACACATAGGTTCTAACATAAAACATGAAACAAAATGAAGGAAAGTCACGCAACGATCTCCATCATCACACCCAAGCTACCTCTGACCTTTCCTCAAAAAGGCAATCCTGTCCGTCTGCGTGTCGCACCACGCAGCCCCAAATCAAAACACAAAAGAGGGGTGAGTTTTAACACTCAGCAATGGTTTTAATATCACTAACAACGTTGAAAATACGGTAGCATGGTGATATAGTCTTTCAAAAACAACGATGTACAAGGTGTATCACTTTCTGATCACATATTTACATCACTTATACACTGCATAACATCATAACTCAAACATGCAGGGATGCATCTCTAGCATACCAATTTCCACATGCATTCACATCATAACCAATCCCGCATGGATGTATCTCTAACATACGTATTCCCACATGCATAATGTCATCACAACCAATCCCGCATGGATGTATCTCTAGCATACATATTCCCACATGCATTTTATCATCAAAATCAACATGCATGGATGTATCTCTAACATACATATTCCCACATGCATTTTATCATCAAAATCAACATGCATGGATGTATCTCTAACATACATATTCCTACATGCATTTTATCATCAAAATCAACATGCATGGATGTATCTCTAACATACATATTCCCACATGCATAATGTTATCACAATCAACCTCCATCAAGGAGTAATCATACATTGACGTCACACAGACGGGAGCATAGACAAGGCCACGAAGGCGTGTCATGGTACAAAATTCTACACAAGAATTCAAGAAAGATCGGGGTTGTCAATCCCTAATACCGCTCGCCACTGGACGATCCTGGCCAAGGATGTCCCATTCTCACACAGAGAATCTAGAGCAGGGGTGTTCGCCAGGGACATCTCTGCGGAGGGAAGAGCCCGAGTTCTCACACGAGAGAACCCTAGAACACGTGGTAGCGGGGTGCACACGGCATACCACACTGGATTCTCAGGGTCCAGATGACACACATAAAAATATTCTCACGTATCTGCAAGACAAGTACACAACTCGTCCCCACATCATTCCATTAAACAAGACTCAACCCGGGGAGTGCACTCGTTCCACACAGGAACTCCAAATCGTTCCACACAGGAACTTCAAATCGTTCCACACAGGAACTTCAAATCAAAATATGTCCTTTCGGACCAATCAACTTGCGATTAATCCACGACCGATAAACCCGGAACACAATTCCATCACATTGCATCCAATCGGTCAAATTCGATTAATCACGATGAAGCCTCAATTGGAAATCCATTTTCATGATGCGTGCAGCATGGTACATGCGTGGGCAAAGCATACATGAACCCTAATCATGATGAGTGCTCTCACCAGCCCCTAATGCATCATTCATAATCACGATATTAAGCTTCAACATCATCATTTAACCCCCACATGTGTGTGTAACTAGTAGAAGCCTTTCACATGATGCATATTAACATGCTTGAAAATCAACTCACTACCACACTACACATGTGAATTTCTACCTAAACATGAATTCCAGTGGAAATCATAGTAGAAGAATCGTTGAAATCTTAGCTAGATTCAAAACTCAACCACAAAGGCTAAACACCTATAACATCACTCATTTCATCGTTGAGTCATGGTATTCACCAACATTCACACACCATTAATCACAATTTATCATGACAAATCTGTCCAACAATGATTGTAGTCCTACTGAAATATGCTTAACCAAAGGGAAACAACTATTCATAATTTCAAAATAACGATTCCAACATCATGCCACAAAACATAAGTCATTCCACCATCACTAAGCATATATCTCAACTCCATAAACTCAATAGCATGCATTTCCAGTAGCCTAACATAGCTTAAAACACTCCACATTCATATAAAATTGGCAAGCCAAAGTGGAATCATCAAAATAGGCATCATACACACAACATACAGTTTTCTGTGTAGCCGATCGATCGCCCTTCAGGCCGTTCGATTGGTTACACGCAAAATTTTGAAAATTTCAGTTCAGCCGATCGATCGCCCTGCAAGGCCGATCGATCGCCAACACGGCAGAACAGTCATCTTCTTCCTTTCGCAAATCCAAACCGAAACACCATAGATAGCACTTCAAATCCACATCGAACACCCTAATCATCATCAAAAGTCCTCCTTGACTTCCAGAATATCAAACCAAACCATAATAATGCAAAACCCTAAGAAATCGGGATTAAATAATTCCATTTTCTAATCTTACCATTAACACACTAAATCAAGCAAACCATTTCGAAATAAGCCAAAAATGAAGAGTTTTACCATGGATAAACAGAGATTTCGAAGACCCATTACCTCAGCACTTGATTAAGCTCGGATTGAAGAGTCACCCTTCTTGAAATCCTTGAAAATACAATGAGTTTGAATCAAACACCAATAGAAATCGTTTACTTAAGAAATCCCTAATTAAATCTTAGATCTAGGGCTTGTTGGTAGTAAAAATCGAATTTTGAAAGTTAGGGTTTGTAGTAAAACACAAATCAATAGCTTTTGATGGTCAAAAACGAATTGAATCAAGGGGAAAATGGTAGATTTAGAAGAAATTAAGAGAAAAGCCATGGATTAGTGCTTAATTAGAGCAAGCTTACCTTAATCGGCTTCTAATTCGGGCCTAAGTGGGGATTAGGCCAGACCTCCTTCCTTAGCCTATTCCCAAAAATGGAAATGGCTCAGGTTTGCCCTTTTATAGTAAGGGTTGGGGTAGGCAAAGGTAAGTTTTGGGGTGTAAATATGAAAAGTAGGCTAAAAGTGGTTATTTTGCAAATTTAAGCATGAATTAAGCCTAATAAAATTCTGAAAATTTTTGTGTGACCTTAAGTATATGTCTAGGGTCATTTGACACAAAAATAAAATTTTCGACCGTGGGGCCCACAGGGGTCCCGCCAAAACCCTAATTTTTGGGAAAATAGTGAAAAATCCGAAAAATTCCAAAAATTCACATTTGGTTTAAAATCACTTAAAACCACTAATATTAAAGTTAATTTTGGTTAAAACCATCACAAACTCTATTTATTTACAAAATCACCGAATAAGATCAGAAAACAAGTAAATCTCACGATAACCCATAATTAAAGAAAACCAAAAACCGGTTTAAAGATGAGGGTCCTTACAACTTATGTATATTTGTTGATTCAAATGAATTTGGCAGTCAAGATTGCACACACCTCTTTTACATATTATTTATCAGAAACTTATACATATTATTACTTTCAATTAGACTCGAAATTGGGCCTGTTTTTCTTTTTATGTCCTTCATCTAAATGTGGATGTGGGATGTAGCTCTAATTTGGGTGAATTTCTTTATTTTTTGTAATTATATGAAATTATTTTGGTTACTTTGAGGAGTCTGAATTTGTATGTTACGTCTGAACTAATGGCCATCTTGCACCCTCAAACTCAATAACTTTTTAGTCTAAAGGTCAGATTGGATAGAGATTTGTCAATCTGATATTTCGATGATGTTTTCTTCCAAGAAAGCATTGTCTAAGTTTACATGTGGGTAGGGCTATCAATGGTACCATTCTATATTTATGTTGTAGTACTATTAAAAAGTAAATGGTATGGTTAATTTTATTTGATGGGTAAATAAGAGGATAATTTTATCATACCATTAGCTAAATAAAAAGTAATAGAAAAAGTTCTTCTATACCTATTTGTCATATATAAAAGTTATGCATATATTATACTCATTAGTCTTAAGTGGTTTAATTTTAAAAGAGATTGGTTTATGATATTTTACAATAATTTTTATGTCATGATTTACCACTGTGATTTACTCAACATAAGATATCATCCAAATTCTAAATATTTATTGAATCAATTTAATTAATTTATAATTGTTCATTATAGTTGTTATAAGTTGTACTTGTAAGATAATTTACTATTTCTAGTATTTCATGTCTAACTATATTTTTTTGATAAAAACTATCCATTTGCAATTTATATTTATATTCTCTTAAACTCACTTCACTTTGATGTTTCCCATGTAGTTGTTTAGTCTAATTTCTCTAGTCTCATTTTGTCAGGGTTCACCTTTAATCATATGTGTTAGGATTTTAATTAGCTACACAAACACTTTGTACAAAATATTTTTGTAGTTCTCAAATTAGTATAGTTTAGATTTTGTTTCAATAACTCAAGCACATGAGTATTTTTTGGGTTTTGATAATTAAACTTATGGATGCAAGGAAATGATTGGTGGGTTTGGAGTAAGATTGTTGAATCAGTTCTATTCTACTCGAGGCTCAAGTTAGCTCAAATCAAAGCTCAAACTTCGGTTAATAGAACAAAACTCTTGTTTGACCCATCTTGAACTGGTTTGATTTAATTGTTAGTTGGCTTAAATTTGAATGAGTAGTGTAGGTGGTTTATTTTGATATTTTATCTATGTTGGTTGGAATAATGATTATATTACAAATCATGTTTGTATATGAGATTGCAAAATTTAGAATGATGATTTACTTATTGAAATAAGTTGGAATCAACAAGTTTTGAATGACCAAATAGGTTTAAGTGAAATTTTGAATAATTTTTAAGTAATTTTTTTTTCTAAAATATAGGGGGGCTCTTTTAAATTTTCTTAGGTGATGATGTCATCATTTGGTCAACTCGGGTTGACCCAGCCCAACCACTAATCCAGGTCCGAGATGGGTTTTAAAATATTACTTCAAAGAGATACTAACGGATATGTGCATCACTACATGTGATCTCATTCTTGCCTGCAAGAGACCTTTGAAGATAACTGGTTGTGAGAAGGCAATTGTCATTTTTCTCACTCTAGGATTCTTCTAAAACAAGAAGTAGTTGGATGTTTTAGAGTTGAACTCATATGATAGGAAAGAATTATTAGAAAATAAGTTATTTTATTAGGTATATGTCTAATATATGTGTCTATTTGCGTTTCATGTTTAATCCTTACAATTTATTTGTAACAACTATTAACAACAGTAGTAATGATGTCAATTTTTTACCTTAGTAATATCTGATTAAGTGAATAAAAAATATTTATTTTAGTCTTTTTATCACATTTAAAAAAATATAATGGATAATGGTTATTTGATTAATAGTCAATTGTTAGTGACAAGAATAGTTATAAAAGTACATATACTATTTAGTTAACGAAACAGTTATGGATAAAGATTTGAAAAATAGTTATTGTAGTGAAATAAGTTATACTGTAACCATATCGTTCCATTAGCACCCTTATATGTGAGAGGGGCCAACTTGTTGTTCAAAATGAGAGATAGGAGGTATAGACTTGTAGAGAGTACAAACCTTGTTGAGGTGGGAGTGGTCCCAGATGCAGAGGAACATACCTACAACAAAAATTGATTTCATCACAAACTTTGTTACTATTACCAAAGCTAAAGATAATTAAGTCTTTTTTAATAGTTGTCTGGGTTTTCTAATGTCTTCATTCATATGCAGTTGAATTTGGGGCATCTGAATAAGAGTTGGAGGGAGACTACCTTTGCTTGGTCAACTCCATTGATTTTCTCAACCTACTTCTTTGAAGGTTAACATTTTTCTCTCACTTAATTCTTTTTGTTTTTGCCTTTTTTGTTGTGCTATGATTATATTATACATTGCAAATTTGCTTAACTGAATTATGTTTGTTTTTACAAGTTGGCTATTTTTTTTTTGCTTTTTGCTATTGTGCTTTGACTATTGTGACTTTATATCCTTAAACTGATAAACAAATGGAAACAAATATCCATCTTACAATTCATGGAGAGACCAAGGCACTTTGTCATTAATAAATTAGGAAATGTTTTGAGAAAAAATGAATAACTATGAAAGTAATTATCAATATAACTTTGTGCTTACATTAAAAAATCGTTGTTCTGCCTTAGGTTATTGCATGTTACTAGACTGTTGTCATTATTTGACGTGGGTGCAATTTTGTGGTTGTCATTTATAGTAGTAAGAATTATGCAGGAAAAGTAGCTAGCAATGAAAGTAAAATTCTAACTAAAGATTGAAAGCAATTGTTAAAGTTACACATGGATATGTCCTTTCAACAAAAGAATATCAAGGATTTTAAACTTACATCATTTTAGATTATATCTATAAAGTTGCACTATATTTGACTTTTATGGTTATGATTTAAATGTATTTACCTTTTGAAAAATACAAATGCAGATAACATACCACACAATAAGATAGCAACATGAATGTTATCTTATATTAAGAGAAGCATAATATTGATCTAAATCTGGAGTTGAGACATGCACTTCTGCTAGTAAAATATTATTGGGGTGGGCAGGGGTACATACTTTAAATTTTATTGATGTGTAGAAAGAATGAGAGGCTCTTGAGTATATCTTAGGGAGAAATAGACGTGTTCTTATAAAAATCTTGCATGACAGAAGCATTGGGATGGCCAAGAACACGAAACATAAAGAAGAGATCTTAGAGTTGGAATTTCCATTCATTTGGTCAACCCTAATTGTTTACCTCAAGTGTGTATGATGTGTCATGTTGCATGTATAGTCACAACCTAGATTTTTAAAACTATTTTTAAATAGTACAAATTGTAAGTTATAAGGAAATATATTTTTCTATAAATAGAAAGCAAAGCCATCTGATTAAATATTCAAATTATGATAAGAGGGTTAACAAATATGAATAAAAAAAATGATATTATTACAAGTCTCTAAAAATTTTAAACAACATGTTATCCTATGAAGTACAAATATGTCACCGGTCTAAAAATAAATAAACAAGATAGTTCTCACGCCAAAGATACAATTACTTACTAGAATTGCTGGAAAAAGGAACTAAAACCCACAGTCGATGGTTCTGGTCTTACTAGTCCTCGCCTAAAGAATCTACAACTAATCAAACCAAATGACCAAACAACAATGACATCTCTCCACCCTTAGTAGAAGAGTTTTCAAAAAATAAAATGATTAATTAATTTTTTTTTGGAGTGGGCCAACATCATCAAATGTTAGTGGCCTATGTATTCATTGGACAACATCTCTAAATGTTATTTCTAACAAAATTGTAGTTTTGCCTAGCAACTAACACAATCTCATGAAGCATAACATCAAATATGTATTGCTTAAGTATTTTCAACTAACCTACATTTATGAAAGCCTTTTAATTGTTCCGCTTGTTTTAATTAACAATTAATATCAATCAATGTCATTAATTATCTCACAAACCCATGTTTAATAATCAATAACCCATCTAAACCCTTTGATTAATAGACATATCATACGTCAACTAGAATGACACATAATACAAACCACATTTCATTGTTCTAACCCAACTCTAGGTTTAACATAATATAATTTTCAATGAAGGTCAATACACTACAATCATAGTGTTAGGAAATGTGAAGATAATATAAATATTTACCAATCCATAGATGACTCTGACTCTTGAAGAAATTTCTGAATACTCACTTCCATTTTTGGAAGCAAGACTACCCTCACAATTGTTTGACCCAAGTCCTTAGGGACCTCACAAGTTTTCCACAAATCTAGAGACATAGATCCCAATTGTGCTCATGGACACAAATGGCGAGAAACACAAGTCTTCTATGATATTCATGCAACTCTTCCTTTTATACATACTACGATCCTATGAAGCCCTATAAGAAAACTACAGTAAAGATCTTTCTAGGCTAATACCTAAACTGTCATGGCTTTGAAGAAAGTGTACAAGTATCACAATCTCCACCCTCTATGACTCTGAGAGAAATACCCTCATTAACAATAAATAATGTAACCGATAGAAGCCTAAGTTCTTTATGACCCCTAACTCCCAAAGCATTCAAAAATTGGACTTGATTAATTTATCTTGTAAAATATTCGTCCAAACCACTTGGTCCTCTTCATACTGTGAATCGGCCCAATAAACAACTCATCCAATGAAAAATAATCTCAAACCCTATTGATCCCCCTAAGACTAGGGTTCCATAACTACCCTCAATACATTAACCAAAGTCAGTTTCTTTGTCAAGGAATTGTCCCATACCCCCTAGAAGGTATTTTAGACTTTATTTTAATTAGATATTCTTTCCCCAAACCAAATCTAACCAATCTCTCTTGATTAACCTTTATTGATCTTAAGTTACCATTATATTACTAGAAAAACAATATCAAAAACATACATCATAGTAAGAAAACATAAATAACATGAGTTTACACAAGTCCATTAATAATAAATGGAGGCCCATTGCAATCATTGGCCGTACTAGGGCTAGACAATTCAAGTTCGAGAATGTAAATAACTCCTATGGACCTTGTAAGACTTTATCTTGATTAGATATTCTTCCCCCGATCCAAAGCCAACCAATCTCTCTTCATTAATTTTTGTTAATCTTAAGTTACCATTATATTGCTAAAACAACAACATCGAAAGCTTATATCATAGGAAGAAAACATAAATAACATGAGTTCACACAAGTCCATTAATTATAAACGGATGCCCAATGTAATCATTGGCCATACTCAGGTTAGACAATTCATGTTCGGGAATGTAAATAACTCCTACAAACCACACAAGTTACATATGTATTGCCCTAGCATATCGATGTACTTGTTGCAAACGCATGTAATCTACTTTAAACCCTGAGAATGAGGGTTCTTCCCTTTGATTTCTGTGACACCGTGACCTATCAAAATCTTTGTGTCAGAGGATCCTTCTGGCCACCCAAAGAAAATCCAGCAGCATCCTTGAAATCCAATGACCACAACAGGGGGCCCTCTTCCCTTGTCATGTTGCTCCACCTAGTGCCAATACTCCCATCGACACCAAACTTCCTCCAACCGAATCCACACAAGAGGTAACCACAATATGAATCCACAACTATCTTAGACCAGGGCCTCTGTCATATGCTAAGCTAGCCACAATGGAGCTTCTCTTGTGCTAGTACCTATGCCGAAACTCTCCCGTCGTGACAGTACTCACAAACTTTGTCGGGAGTGCCTATGCCATGACCAAAAGCTATGACTTTCTTAAGATGAAGAGACCACCATCCGGTAGCAGCCTCGCATGAGATTGAATCAAACCGGAATATCATCTCTCTGTTTGCTGCCCCCTCTGCCTCTTGTGGCTAGGCATGTAGCATATCGGAACAGTCCCACATATCCGCAAGCCAAATCATCTTTTAAAGAAATGTCTTATCATAATACATATCTACTAGACATGAATTATTATTATAATCAAGCAATAAAATTAGCATGCGACTAGGCATCCTACCTCTCTAAAATGTTGGTCTTTGTACTTGCTCCTTTTCTATTTCTACCACAGACCGTGCTCACAAGAAAACTCCTCGATTGCTCTTCCCTCCGATAGCATGCATCTTCTCTCTCCCTAACAATCCCCCCCCCCCCACGAAGAAGCCCTAGATAACATTTTTATTATCATGGGGATTAGGGTTCCTAATCTCATAAGAAGTTGGGCCAAAATATCTCTTCTTGGACAACCTAATTAACTAGGCTCATAGAGTATGTAAACGGCCCAAATGTACACATAATTTGGGTAAATAGGCCCTTGCTACATGTTTAAATTTGAACAGTCCTATTTCCCTCATCCAAACTTCGAGTTACACATTCTTGGTGAAGTTTTGAAGTCCTTTATGTATACTTTCTATCCAACCCTAAAATCTTTTTATTGAGGGAGTTACTTAATTGAGAAGGTCGATGGGTCAAAACATTGTTTTTTGCATGGCCAACTTTAAAATTTTAGAAAATTCCTTACATTACATGTATACTTAAACAAGCCATGTTAACAAAATCTTAGATATTACATGATGTATTAGATGTTTACAATTGGAAGAACTTCAAAATGATTGGGCAGTCTGTTCAATTGGTATTGTTATGAGGAACTCAGACGCAAAATACATCTCTTAATTTTATTCGCCAAAAGCCTATGTAGCTATGTTATCTATCTCATATATTCAAAGGATACCAAAGTTCAAATAATTTAATTTCTTTTAATGCGGGCAGTTGGACCTCGTAAAACCCTTTAGTACCCTAAGAAATGGTATTGAGAAGTAAATGGGTAATGAGTTTACTAGGGTCCATATAACTACTTATTTTTATCAATTTCAAGGCTTCTTTGTCTTGTTTGGACACCTTAGGGATCAACCAACTTTTCTTCTCATATATAATCATATTCAAGATCGACATAACCCCATTGAGAGCAATGAATATTGTAAAAGTGGTTGTATTTTCTTTTCTTTTAATCCTTCTAAAGTTAGTAGAATTTGGTTGTAATCATGATAGTAGTCACCTTGTCAATCCACATAAATCCTTGTATATTTTATTTCTTCCTTGTTCTCTTATTTTATAATATTATCATTAGACCAGTTGCTATGTTGTTACCTAAATAATTAGGGGTTGGGTGCCCATGTCAACACTAACAATAGGTAAAGAGGGAAGTTTAATGGCAAAACTTTATCTTTTTAGAGGATGAACATAAAAGTCTGCTTCTAAAAGTAAAATAAAAAGCACTTGTAACAAGCAATCTCACTGATCAAGATTTAGTTTTATTTGATAGTAAAGTATTTGGAATTGTGCAATTAATGCTCACATCATCATATGTTTTGCTTATTACAAAGTAGAAGATGACAACTAGGTTATTTGATATGTTGGAGAAGATGTACGAGAAACAATGAAGTCTAGGAAAAATACCCTTATTTTTTCACCATCGAGTAGTTATGAATTTTGAGGATGAATTTCCTATAAGGTGGGTAGGATGTAGATCGAGTAGTTCTTGTTTTCCAATTGTTTTATTTATGGACATATAGAAATTTAAGGAGTTTGGCCTTTTAAATTTATTGGTTGAATTCCCTAAATAGGTTGAACTGAAACTAGTATGATTAGAAACTAGACAGAATGAACTTTGAAACGCCATCAAGAGTATGCAAATCAGAGTTCAGATAAGTGAGATATGATCGGTTGAAGTTATACTAGATGTGCCAAACCCATTTACCCTATTAAACCTTTGGCCTTTTACTTAGCCTTTTGAGCCTATCTAAGTTGAGTGATGGGTATAGGAATTTGAAGGATAATTTGGGTGGCCCAAAGGTGGTTTAATAGCCTAAGTCCTAAGGAAATTAGGAACCCTAATCCTTATCAGCTATAAATATTCTATGAGGGCCTCAATGAGAGAGTTTTTTTAACTTTTAGAACTGGCAAAATTTTTTGGTGCCCTAGCTTCTCTCAAGGTGAGTAAATCTGAATTATTCTTCTTAATTCCTTGAGTGTTTATGGAAAATAAGGATCTTTCACGCCTAATCAACATTTTCATGCCTCTTTCTATCGAAATCTCCATATCTCTCTTGTTTGAGCCAATTTGTAGAACCCTAGAACTTTTTTTTTATTCAAAACCTTATGATTCATGCTTAGAATTTCTTAGATACAAGGAAGTTCTTAAAATTACTTGTTTATTGTACTTGTAAGCCTCTAGTTAGTAAATATCATAATTTATGCTTAGATTTATATATGGAAAACCTTAAATTTTGGAATAAGGATATTTTTATTTAGGAGGATTGAAAATGTTTTTTTGCCCTAAAAGGTAAAGGGTTTTAGTTGTTGAGTGATTTATTGCATAACACCTTGTTTGATGATGGTAATTATGTTTTTTTATGAAGAATGGCTATATGACTTAATTCTTCTCTTTGAGAGTTGTTGATGTTGTTTGTGCATGGGTTTGATAAGATTTTTCATAATTAAGAGTTTAGAATTGATTCTATGAAAAATTATAATGGTTGATCGCAATGATTTTGAGCCAAAAATCGTAATTTCTACACCTATCTTAGGCTGATTGATTGACCCAACTAGGCAATTGATCAGCATAATATACTGTGATTGGCACCGTGTTGTCAATAGATTGGCTACACATACTATGTTTAGTACAATGTTGTCAATCGTTTGGCAATCAATTGGCTATACTATTGTGGCCAACACAATGTTGCCAATTGATCGCCAATATGGCAAAATAAATTTTGAATTATTTTTATTTATTTTGAGCCTAAATGATTGGTATGGGGGATTCGATCAATGGGTACTCTTATGAATGTATATTTTACATATTTATTCTCATGTTTTTGTCATTCTTTTGCATGTAGTAGACTAAGGATTGTTGATGTACATTAGGGTTCGTTATGCATTCATATGCCTGCGGTTAATTTAGTAAATCCATGTTATATACATATCTTAGCATAGATGATATCGTCTATTGAAATATGTCTTACATGAGATAGTATTATAGGGTTTCACATGTAACCATACTTATATTTCATGCGTTATAAAATAAATTATAAACTATGTTTAATTGTGGTTAGCCGAAGATTTGTGGTTTCCGGATTAGCCGTACAAGTTTTGAATATACCAGTTTTATGCCCGAAGTGACAAGGTTTCCTCCTGCGGGTTGAGATGATTGAGATTGTTTATTTATTGAGACTTCTAGAGTGGGCTCCAGGCTAGTCATGTCTGTTGTGTACCGGCTTGACCATGAATTTATGGTATTTTGGTATTTGGAATGTTAGGTGACATGTAATAGAGAACAAGCAACATATTACATATTTTCTTGGTTACACTGGTTTTATTGTCTTGTGATGAAGTCTTGAGATCCATTTACACCAGATGGTTGTGTAATTTTTTGAATTATATTTCTGAGATTTATTTACACCTAGTTTGTGATAGGAATTTACTTTGAATGTTGAAGTTAGTGATAGGGTATTAGTGCAGATTTTTTAAAACCTTACTAGGTTTATACTCACCCTTACTTTATTTTTGAGAATCCTTTGGGATCATCTGTGTGATGGTGTCACACAGGTACTTAGGATGATGTAGTGAGAGCAAAATAAAAACTAAGGAGCTATTGAGCGAGAAGATATGCTTTATTAAGGGCTAGTTAGGAGAAAATAATTGAAAGAACCTTAAGAAACTTCATATTATTTTAATAGCATTTCATATTTAGTTGGTAGTTATCTTTCATTAGATTTGAGGCATAGGTTTATGTCATTGCATAATGATTTTGATATGTGAATGCATAATCCTAGTTATTTATTATACAAAGTAATTAAATTTCTTTTTTTATTTATTCTCTGATTATTTTTGAATAAAGCAATGACTTCGCTGTGAATTCCAATCTAATCTAGGGTTAGATTAAAAGTTGCCGTGTCCTCTTGCTAGTTTTGGGTCAGGGGGCATAACAGAAATCATCAACGCCAAATAGGAAAAAATTCTTTTATTAATGATGGCTAAAAAAATTTGCATTGTGAAGTATTTGAACAAATTTAGGGGCTATTTTGAGAGGCACATGAGAAATTGATTTCCCCCTTGAGTATAGTATGTCACATCAAGGGGAAAACGATTTCTCCTTCACCTTGAGGAGGAGAGCTAGAGGGAAAAGGCGATTTCCTTAAAACGTAATGTTGACCAAACATCTCCTAACTCAATAGTAAAAAAATTAGAAGCAACAGTTGAAAATTGGGGATGGTTTAACGAGGATGGTGAGTAACTCACCTAGCCACTAATTCGTGTGGAAGTGAATGGGAGATGATTCCCGGCATGAATTAACATGGTGGTGAGGAAGATATATCTACACTTGCGAGAGGTGAAGAGACTTATTTGGCCATTGACGATGTCACTAAAGTCCTCTACTCTCTACTTCCTTCTATCAAATCCTCAGTCTTCTATCCTTTAGGTTAAGTGAAAACAACTCTCTACCTTATTTATCTAGAAATGCCACTTGGGTTTTTTTATAATCCAACCTAATATGACCCTAATGGACCTTATTTGATTTTACTTATATAGTAAATGAACCAGGTTTAGGTTTCCTGACTTGACATGAATGCAATCTGAGTAGTATATAACATTTTTTTTATAGGTAGATAAGTTATAATCAATGTTTTTATTTTATTGAACATTATATGCAACTTTTATTCTATGAATGATTTATATAAAAAATATTTGGGTTACTTAAAGGACATATTGTGTGTGTGAGTTACAAAAGTCGATTCTATTATAAGATGCAACTTATTTTTCATAAAATAAAAAAAATTTATGCTGATTTAAGACAATGCTTTGATTTAACCTAATTTGCTCTGCTTCAAAAGATGATCCAACCTAACTCCAAACAACTTTGGTCAAGTTATAAATTGAGGTTTTCTAAATGGTAATGGGTTTAGGTTATTAAAACCCGACCAAACAATCTGACGGAAACACCATCTATAGGAGGTTTGGATAGCATATGTGCCCTCTTATTCAACTCATTTTGTATGTTTCCATTGGAATTGTGCTTAGATGCATAAATTTAAATGAATTAAAATTTTTATTGAAATAGCCATTCTGCCCCAATTTGGCTCATCCCTCAATGTGCCCTGGGAAGTTTTAGCCCATTCCATTGAATTGGAATGATGACAAAACCTTATATCAAATATCCATGCCAACGCTCTTTATTAGCCAAAATAAGAGAAGTTTATTTTAGGTAAAATGAAGAATTTGTATCCAAGTTTGTTCAACAATGACAAAACCATGTTTGAGGTCCAACCAATAGAGTATCTGTTACTTCAACTAAAAGAGTGCTACGTAATCTCGACTCGACTCACATTTGACTTAGCTCAGCTTTTGTTCAAACTAGAAATTAATCAAGCTAAGTTAAATTATACTTATGTTTATTCAACACGAAACTCAAAAAACACTTTTTACTATTTTCAAGTATAAAATAAGTAATGTCACACAAGAATTAGGACTATTTTTTTACTTTTATAAATTCAAAGTAATTAAAACATATGCTCCTATGTTTTAATTAAAATTAGTTTATTTAACTTTTTAACCTAGATCATGAATATGAGCAAGGTTATAGATTGGGCTGACAAGTAACGAGTCATAATATTTACATATCACCACAAATATAATATATTATATAATAATATTATACATAGTGATTCAAAATTCAGTTACTTTGCAAGCTAAAATGCATCAACTCCACTTCATTGTCAGAACTCAAAATTTCAAACTTAGCCCGAATCAACCTAAAAGTTTTACTAGTAAAGGGCTATTTGGGTGTTTGATTTTTAAAAATGAAAGTGAAATTTTTTGTAATTAATTCTAAAAATTTAGTGTCAAGTGTGAATTATGAAGGTATTGAAAAAAAAAAATAGAATAAATTTAAATGTCGCGTCAAACCCAATTTTAAAACTTTCAACTAATATAACTCTCTCTCTTGAACTCTGATATGCACGTTTTTGGTACTAGAACACTCCAAAATTTGATCCCTATTAAACAAGATCCTACAAGGGTAGCTAGGTAGGTAATTTTAAACTTTTAAAGTGGGCCATACCTATATAATACGCTTCTCGAGTCTCAAATCAATATGAAATGTAACCATTGAAAAATAATAAAATCTATAATTTAAAAATAGGGCTAGGAGCTAGAATTGATGGAATTACATTACGATGTGATTAAGTGATTTTGACCAATTCCAACTTTAAAAGGCATAGAATTAACTTCTGGATGAATTTTTTAATTTTGCCCATCCTCTAAGCATAGGGGTTGTTTGGGTGTTAGATTTTTTAGATACAGAAGTGGTATTTTTTGAAATTAATTCTAAAAATTTACTGCTTGAATATATTGAAATATTTTAGAATAAATTTAAATGTCACGTCAAACTTAATTTTAAAACTTTAAACTAATATAATTCTCTTTCCTGAATTTGGATATGTACGTTCTTGGTACTATTACGCTCATAAATTCGAACTCTATTAAATAAGATCCTACAAGGTAAATAATTTTGATCTTTTAAAATAGGCCCTATTTTTATGATGCGCTTCTCGAGACTCAAATCAATATAGGAAGTAACTATTGACAAATAATAGAATCTGTAATTTTAAAATAGGGCCTGAGAGCCACAATTGAGAGAATCACCTTATGAGGTGATTTGACAATTGATTTATGTTTGAAACAACTTATAAGCAACTTCTAAGTGAAGTTTTTAATTTTACCCACCTTCTATACACGAAAATAATTATGATAATTTGAGCCAAAATTAAAGCAAAATTGATAAAATTTTATAAAAAAATTATATACAAATGACCTCATAAACATGATTTTAAAATTCAAAATTTCAAATCAGTATTGGGGTAAAAACGATAAAATCTTACCGAAAGTTTATACACAAATCCCCTCTTAGAGCTTGTTAGCACCCCAAACTCAAAAACCTTAGTAGCCAAACTAGGCATGGTCTTCCAATTACCCGACCCTAGTGGGCGCGCCCCCCCTGGCCCCACGTGCGTATAGCTGTCCGAGTCCACTTCATACATATGTCCGCTTGCGTCATAATTACGCTTTTGCCTTCATCCCCTGTCTAGTCGGGAACGAACATACAGAAAAACCTCCCTCCTACCCCAGCGATTCGACGATCTCCGAGGATAGGTCGAAGAATCCGATAGGAAATTCGAAACCCGGGAATCGGTTTCGTCCTTCTTCCTATTGCCAGAAGAAAGCAGCGATTTTGGTTTCAGGTTTGGTAAGCTACGGCCGCCTTTGATCCTCTGTGAATTGAAGTCTCAGTTGCTTGAAAAGGCGTGGTTTTTCGCTTCTTTACCGGGTTTTGAATCATGGGTTTCGCTTTGTTTGCTCGTTCTCGGGTTTGATAGTCATGGATATCGATAACGGCGACAGGGGCGGAGGCAGCAGGTTTTACCGGCGGCAGGGACCGTCGGCGCCAGCGGCGTACGGTCGGCAGCAGAAGGTATGCTACCATTGGCAGGCGGGGAGGTGCAACAGAGACCCATGCCAATTCCTCCACTGCGAATTGCCTGCCCCAGGTGGCGGCGGCGGCTACGCAGACGGGATCGCTTCGAAGCGGGGGCCACAGTTCGGTGGGGGAGGCGGGGATGACCGGAGGTTTCAGAGTGCGGTATGGAGGAACTCGAGTACTGTGAACCATAAATGGGGCCGCGGTCGAGGGGGACCAGGCGGCGGCGGCGGAGGAGCTGCAGCGCCTGGACAGGTTCCGTTTGCCAAAGCCGCGACGAAGATTTGCTTTAATTTTATCGGGGGGAATTGCTCATATGGCGAGCGGTGTCGTTATCTCCATTCGTGGACTGTGGGGGAGGGGCTGGCGTTCTTGACGTCGCTTGATGGCCATCAAAAGGTTGTTTTTGACTCTAAAATATGTATGCACTATCTGGACATGTTATTTGGTTCTGCGTGTGAGGTACTGAAACTTGAAAGCAAGTGTTTGGCAGGCTGTAAGTGGGATTGCCTTTCCATCGGGGTCAGACAAGCTCTATTCCGGGAGCAAGGATGAGGCTGTTCGTGTCTGGGATTGCCAATCTGGTCAGGTGATAGTTTTCTCTTTTTTTTTTTCTTTTTTGGGGTGCAGTTCTTGGGGTCTTACTGCAGTCGTGATGTATCCAGCTTTCATACTGCTTTTAGATGAAATATATGAAGAATAAAGTTTCATCCTTCTTATCATTGAGCTGAGTGTCAAACAATGTTTTTGCTATTCGCCTTGTTGAATTGGAATTCTTATACATTCTGATATTATTTTGTTGACGGTGAATAATAATCATAATTTGGTGTTTTATGTGTGTAACAGTGTTCAGCAATTATTAACCTAGGAGGTGAAGTTGGATGCTTGATTAGCGAGGGCCCGTGGGTGTTTGTTGGGATTCCAAATGCCGTTAAGGTTCGGAAATTTTAATAGCAGTGATTGAGCTTTGTATGAAATAAATAGTGTATTGTAATCATGTGGGGGCAATAGGACTTGGATGGCTTTTTGTTTACGTTTTGGGTTTATGCAGGCATGGAACATTCAAACGAATGCTGAATTAAGTCTAGCCGGGCCACTTGGGCAAGTTTATGCCTTGGTTGCTGGTAATGAGATGCTTTTTGCAGGAACGCAGGTAACCTTGATTTTGTAGAGTTTTCATTTAGGCATTTTGTTTTTCAACAATTAAATGTTTTACTTAATCATTCACTCTGAGCATTTAATGGATAGAGTAGAATTCAAAATAATTAATGCTCAAACCATTTTACATGAATTATGATTTCTAAGTTTTATCAACCTAACCATGAATTATGTGCATGTTTTTGTGCAATAGGATGGGAGTATACTAATTTGGAAGCATAATGCTGCAATAAACGGTTTTGAGCCAGCTACTTCCCTCAGTGGCCATACACTCGCTGTTGTTTCATTGGTTGTTGGAGCTAACAGGCTGTATTCTGGTTCCATGGATCATACTATAAAAGTAAGTTGGTATGCTGTGTAGGATTTCACTCTTTTAAAGAAATTTCTTTTTTTTAGGTTATTTGTTCTTATAATTGAGTGTCTTATACCAAATGGAAGATGATACAGGGAGAAATTTAAATTGTAACGAAATGAAGGAGGATAGAAAACTTATCTAGGACATTAAAAATTCTTCTAAAAGTCTTTTCTTATAATATATATTTTTTATCCTTTTGTCAGGTGTGGGATCTATGTACTTTTCAGTGCGTGCAGACTCTATCAGAACACACATCAGTGGTCATGTCAGTCTTATGCTGGGACCAGTTCTTATTGTCATGCTCACTGGACAAAACGGTTAAGGTGAATTCCTTGGACCTTACTGTAAGGTTAAATGTGTTCCAGATGGAAGTATCTTCGTCTTTAATTTAATTTTCTTTTATGCAGATATGGGTTACTACAGAACAAGGCAGTTTGGAGGTGACCTACACACATAGCGAAGAACATGTAAGTCATATTTAGCAAGTTTTTATTAATATTTTTTAACCATTCTCTTTTATAATCTCTTGTTCTTTGGGAGAAGTGGTTAACTAACATGATTACTAAGTGGGAAACTTTTAGTTCAAGTCTTGTGGAGGCAAAAGTCTTCATTATGATCAAGGTTCGTAATCTCGGATCTCGGTCTCGTCTCGTTCGACCAAATTGAAGAGATCTTGAAGAGCTCATGTAAAATGTTCTTGCCATCTCAATTATTTCAAAAAAGGTTTTTCATATATAATTTTGACAACCGAAGTACGTAACTACATATACAAACACTAACATCATACAATGATTAAAAAGTTGGAGAAGATATACCTAAATAAAGCATAGAAGTAGAAAAAACATATAATAGTAGCTAGAGTGACGTGGGGCAACCCTATCTTCCTGAATATGAGATGAGTGACTATATAAGGATTCTAGGTAGGCACAATATCGTAATGGACTGAATTGTTACACCAATGTGAGAGTAGGGGAGTGGCAATAAATAGTGGCCCCAACTTTGATGCTCGAATGTAATAATTCAAGGGTAATAATTTGCCACTTTTATTTAATGGAAATAATTGAGTTGGAATCATTGCCTTTTGTTTTACACTTTTGGAAGTGAGAAATTGAAGAGAAATGGTGAGTCCAAGCAAGAAATGACTGTGGTCATCTAGAAATTACCGAGATTTCGCTGAGACTGTGTAAAGAGGCAAAATAGCTAGGGATGTTCACGGACATAAGGTTGTTCGTGTCTGTCCGTCATTTGCATACCCCTTGTCTATTCCATCCGTGTGTGTGTCTGCCCTAGTTTGAATCCTACTTTATCCAAGTATGTCCATGTTTGCCCTATTTCATATTATACTTTGTCCAAATCTATCCGCTACGGACACAGACAGGGGTAGACAGACATGAAAAAAAAACTTCAAACACCTAAATTTTAACTCAATTTAAATTGTTTAGTAGCTATTTAGCATGTTAAAACTATCCTAACATGCTACATAGGTACTAGATTCATGTTTTCAAGCTGTTCAGTACCTATGTAGCATGTTAAGATTGTCCTAACATGCTACATGGGTTCTAGATTCATGTTTTCAAGCTGTTCAGTATCTATATAGCATGTTAGAACTGTCCTAACATGCTACATAAGTACTAGATCGATGTTTTTAAGTTGTCAAGTACCTATGTAGCATGTTTGAATTGTCCTAACATAGGTATTGAATTTTATTTCTTTCCTTTGGTATTTAGTAATACCCTAATATTTAAGGGAGTGTTGGGTAAGGGTGGCGGACACAGACAAGCATCCATAGCTCCTCATTAGAGCGGACAAAAAACTTGGTTTGTGTCCGCCCCGGACACAAAATAATGTTTGCTCTATAAAAACGGATGCGGATACGGACAAACATCCGGACTATAGACGTCTATGAGCACCCTTAAAAATAGCCTACTTACATAATCTCTTGCCTCAGTATCTCTACCGAGTTTGAGATCTCTCCAAGATCTTGCGAGATTGAGAACCTTGGATTATGATGCCTTGTGCCTTAGTGAACCTCCATCAAGGCATCCTTATTGTGTAATACTTTTGCTTCCAGAGTGACTTGAACCAGAAATTATCGGCAATGTAACATCTCAAGAAGTGGTTAGCTAAGAGTATCTACAACAGCATAAGTTGTAACACCTAGCACAAAAACATAAATGAAGTTGGAGTTTGCTTAATATGGTGAGGGACACCAGATTTGTGGCTCTAATGTGAGGAAGACAGGCCTTGGACAGTTGTTTTATTTATAGGAGTATTGCTCAATTTGCTTCTCATGTGACATGTAGTTACTAGCAACCATTATTCTTGGTGAGGAAATCTTTCTGGAATCTGTACTTTATTTTCTCGTACTTGTAAAATCACTGGGAAACATTTCAATGGCAAACTAGTAGTGCTTTTTAAAAATTTGGAAATTGTCTCAAAAGCACATGGAGCTTTGCATTAGTTCTGGAGAAGCTTTCATGTAATGTTATTGGATTTAGTCTCTTGTTAAAAGTCATTTGAGTAGAACAATTATAAAAAGCTTAGATGTCAGACTTTCTTCAATCTTAAAGTCGTGTAATAGTTGTCAAAATTACATATGTTAGTACTTACAAGCGGCATATTTATTCTTGGCAAATTTCTGCACTATGTTCCCGTTTCTAGTTTCAGATTTTGATAGTTATGTTAGTTTTCATGCAAATAGATCGAAATTTTATAACTTGAATGAAGTCAAAGTGATATCATTTGTTGGATCAAATCAGTAATGTCTTGTAAACTGCTAACAAATGTATATTGGTCAGGTGATTTACCCTATTTTCCTTGTTGCGTCTCTTTCCTTCTATGTTTTCATTGCATCATGGTTATTATTAGAATTTAGATTTAATCCAGATTGAAAACATAAAAATCTTTTCTTTAGGAACCAGCTCCCAAAAAAAATTTTACATGTGATTTTTAACCGACTGCTTGTTGATATTCCCTTTTCTTATTGTTATATTTGAATTTGATCATACAGCCATCTAAAGCCTTTTGATTTTCCACTTATTTCCGTCTGAAGAGGCATTTTTAGAACTCTCACATCCGATGAATAAGCTTAACAGTTGTATGCTGAGACTGCACCCTCCTTTTCTGGCTCTATGACAGTTGATTTTTTGGTTTATTGTATATGTTTAAAAACAAATGTTACTGAAAAGATAAATATCAGCCCTACTTCAATTTGTTATCTCCTTTTGTCCAGCGGTTTTTACCACCCCTTTTTGTACAAGACATCTTAATTTTCCATGGATGAGTTCAGGTTTTTGTTTTTCCTTTCCACCTACCTTTTCTTTTTTAACGTTTGCATTTCTTACCTTTCACCATTTTGCTGCTGTTTCCTGAAGGAGCCAGGCATGGACGCCAAGTTTTTTTTTTTCCATAGAAAGCGCTCTGGTTTGTTTGCATGTGTTTTTTTTTCTCTTGAGAAATTTCTGTATTTCTTATCCAAAAATACGAAATTACACTTTTGATGCACATATGTTTTCTAAGGTTGGAGATCATTTATTGTTTTAAGCTCTACTTAGGTTCGTTAATTGATAGTCTCCAGTACATTTATGTACTTTCACACTATACATGAAATGAGTTTATCTGGGAATCATGAAAGCTGAATAGTGTTATGCTGACTGATTAGTGAATATAAACTTTTCTTTAGGCCGATGTACAATCATTAGTCAAGTGTTTTCTATAACTATGATGCTGTTATACTAAATTTACATTCTTTTATGTCTAAAGGGAGTGCTCGGCCTCTGTGGTATGCATGATCCACTAGGAAAACCCATCCTCTTGTGTGCATACAATGACAATTCTGTCCGGTTATATGACTTGCCATCGTAAGTTCACTTTGATCATTTAGACTTGTGAATTTGTGGTTGTTTTATCATTCGAGGAAATTTTCTGTATTACTATTTTAACTACATTGATGTTCTTGAGTAGGTTTGCCGAGAGGGGGAAGGTTTACTCGAAGGGGGAGGTGAGGGCCATCCAGGTTGGCCCTGGTGGGCTGTTTTTCACCGGCGATGGAGCTGGCCAGCTCAGAGTATGGAATCTGCTGAACTCCGAGGCTACACCAAACATGTTATAGTTCAAGGAAGCGGTCTCCTAGTTATCAAAATTGGGCATAATGATTCTTTCGTTTCTAATTTCCACTATTTTATATCTTAAGGTTAATGTAACCAAGGGATATTATTCAATTTTGGGATGAGAGAAAAATCATAAAACAGTTTTCACAGTTTATTTATTGAGTGTTTTTTCTATCCAATCTCCGTGTAACATGTGTTGACATTTGGATTTATTAAAAGCCACCATAATCTTTACGTGCACTTCATTCAAGGTTTTTGAAAGGCGAACAACTTTTTCAGGGGAGAAAGAATGTTTGCACTGGTCAAGCATATAGTTTCTAAAAGATATTCTGTCATATATAACTATCAATGTGAGACGGAGGGACGGAGGGAGTACTTCCAAGGCAGTTGTTAATATCAGGTTAACATGCCGACGCTGTGTGTTAAGATTTTAACTTTCAGATTTCTTCAGGAGTGATATTTTCCATAATAGAAGCTTCCATTACCAAAGGTTCACAAGTGGGAGCTTGAAATTTTGACCCAGCTTCAAATTATCCGCCTGCTGGGACTGTAGCCGCTGTGAATCGCTTGGGGTATCAGCTCTGTTAATTCTTAAAGATCATTTGGTTTCTTCATATAGCACCCAACAAAAATTTGCCAGTGGGAGGAAGAAAGAGCTTTCCTTCAAGGGAGGGTGTTATATTATTCACTGCTTCAATAAGCCAACGCTTGACACTGTTTCTGCGTGTATATAAATGCCCTCCAACAAAACTGCTCTTGCACAAGTACAATTCAAGAGAAGATGGTCCAGAGTTCAACCCGAAGAAGCACTCGCCTTTATTATGAGGAGTGCCTTGTTTTCGTTTTGGGAACCTTGTGGCATTTATATAATCTTCTGATGGATAATACTCCCTCAGTCCCTTGTTAACAGTTTCATTTGGGAGAATAGTATTTTTTATTAAATGGAGAACTCATAGAGAAGAGAATGGAAAATAGCTTGTTTAATGTTTTTGTTAAGTACCCAACCCCTGTAAATCGACCCAAATGGAGATATGGGATAATTTAAAAAAAAAATAAAGATAGAGGGAGTAGAACTCGATTTCCTACAAACAACTTTGAATTTTTAAAAGAGATTTTTTCATATTACTTAGCCTAAGATGCAAATATTCCATATTCTTTAATTTTATAAAAAATATTTCATAAAACTTGGGTTTACACGATATTTTAAAAAATATTAGACCAAAATACCCATGTAGCAAGGGTTAGGGTTTAAAATTGTGTAAACTAATTGCAACGACGCATAAGTAAAGAGGAGATCAGAGTTTAGTGGAAATTTATGATTTTTGCCCGGCGATTCCCATCAATAGCGAATTTTGTTTTCTCTCTGATGATTTGCGGCCTCCCTCACTTCATCGGCGGTCACTCTTCTCTAATTTTTTATTAAAAAAATTTAACCACATAAACAACTTATCCCTACAAAGGAGATTAGGATAACACTTAGCAACTCCAAAAATGAATCTTGGGGGACTATTCAGGAAGAACAATGTTACGTAAGAATAAAGAAGGATGTATATGATGAGGAAGGTCACTGTAGAATACCTATGATGGCCTCATACCCTACTGTGTAAAGAGAGACTTTAGTATGGTTTTCTACATGCAAGTTTTATTGTGTAGAATATCTTATGTAAGAATGTACACGATCTTAGAGGCTTTCATCATCAACTTGATGAACAATTGTATCAATAACACATATTGACAATTGTCGTGAATGTCGTATTTTTGAATACAAAAAAAATGCATATCATGTTATCTTATATATGATATGGAGCATATCATATTATTGATTACACGTATTATTGACATGTCATGTTATCGTATATGCGATATGAAACATATCATATTATGGGTCGTTGGCTAAAAAAACACTCATATCGTATTATCGTTAACACTATATGACAAATACTGTGTTATCATATATGCGATATGGAACATATCATATTATGGGTTACTAACTCAAAGTACGTGATATGGAACATATCGTATTATGGCTTGTCGGCTCAAAGAACACATATCGTATTATCGTTAACACAATTTGGCGAGTATTGTGTTATCGTTAACACGATATGACGAATATCGTATTATTGTTAATGCAATATGGAGGATATCGTATTATGGGTTATCGGCTGTAAGAACACATATCGTGTTATTGTTAACACGATATGGTGAATATAGTATTATCGTTAATACGATATGGTGAATATAGTATTATTGTTAACATGATACGATATATATCGTGTTATCGTTAACACGATATGGTGTATATCATGTTATAATATATGCAATATGAAGCATATTGTATTATCAATAATACATATTGTTGACATATCGTATTATTATATATGTGATATGGAGTATATCGTGTTATCAATAACAAATATTATTGACATGTCGTATTATCGTGTATACGATATGAAACATATCGTATTATGGGTCATTGGTTCAAAGAATACACATATCGTATTATCGTTAACACTATATGATGAATTTCGTGTTATCGTATATGCGATATGTAGCATATCAAGAACACATATCGTGTTATCGATAACATGATATGACCTATATCGTTATCGTATATACGATATGGAGGATATCGTGTTATGGGTTGTCCCCTCAAAGAATACACATCTTGTTATCGTTAATATGATATAATGAATATTATGTTATCGTATATGCGATATAGAGTATCTCATATTGTCAATAGCATGTATTATTGACATGTTGTGTTATCATATATATAATATGAACAAAATTATATTATGGGTATCTAGCGCAAATAACACATCATGTTATTGTTAACACAATATGACATATATTATATTATTAATAAAATATATTATTGACAAATCGTGTTATCGTTGATGCAATATGAGCCACATCATATTATGAGTTGCTTTTTCCATTATATTGGAGGATGGGTCACCGGTACCGAGAAATGACTATTTTTTCAACCAAGAAAGTTTCTGTATAGAAAAAAATGAAGAAACAATGGTTTTACCACCTCTGTCACCCGTTGACAAGTTGCCACCGGTAAGCCATCATCGGTAATTCGCTACCAATAAGATAAGAACTTAAGTATGTGTTTATTTATAACCTAAGAGTATATTTAATCAAAACTAGGTCATATAGAATTAAGTCTTAAAATTTAAAAATTATAGAATATTTGTATTTTAAGTTAGGTAATATGAAAAAAAAAACTCGTTTTGAAAAGTAGACATTCTCCAAAATTTAACGCTAACCTGGAAGGCCACAACATGAGCACCTCGTACAGTGTGTGAATAATCCTATGAGCTGTTTTGGTTTATCCATGTTCAGGGGTTTATCTCCTGAATTAGAAAATGATACGGGGAATATTGTTTCAGACATTTCTCTTATTGAAGATGTCTTTTGCAAATATTTTGAATCTCTTTATTCGGATCATGAGGAAAATGGAAGTCTAATAATTTAGATGACACTCATTCAGTGATTTCCATTGAGGATAATAATATATTGATGCCCCGGATTTCAGATGAAGAAATATCTTAAGCTTTCAAGGCTTTGGGTCCTCTTAAAAGTCCGGGCCCATATGGTTTTCTAGGTATTTCTACACCACTACGTTAGAAAGTGGGTAAACATGAGCTGAATCTATTTCATAAGAAGTGTATGTAAATTGGCTTATTGGGTATTAAGAGCCCAAACTCACTTTTAAGTTAACGAGAACTACATATATAAATTAGTTGAAATAAATAAATAGTCCTAAATTGTCTAGAAAATAAAGATGGAATTGATTGATAAAACATAAGTTTGGTCTTAAAAGTTAGAATATTAGGCCACTTGATTTTTACGAGGAAGATATACGTTGGACTTATGCACCTACGTAGGCAAACTCACATGTGCGTATCACTATCAGTTCAGTTTACACGTGTAGTCGACCGAGTTTGGTTAACAAAATAATTATTTTTAAAAGTAATTCTTTTAGTTTTATCTTAACCGAAAATAGGTTTAATTTTTACTTAACCCAAATGCGTCTCTTAAAATACGGATGCATCTATGTGAATGAGACAGGTTGTCTTTAACAAGATTTCTTTTATATTTTATGAAGTATTAAAAAATTAACAATGCGTAATAAACTGTTTTATCCTAGAAGATAGATGCCTAAGTGATTCTAAACAATATTAAGGAGGGTGTAATTGTGTCTTAAGGGAAACCCGTTAAACACTCGATCTTCAAATTCTTAACTTTTTGTAAACATTATTAATAACAATTAGGAAAGTATGAATTTAGCAAAATATTGGGAGACTATTGGTCATGAAGTTTGTGCATATGTTAAGAGATCTTTTGAAACTAACAGTTTTTCGAGGAGTTTGAACTCTACTTATATTAATCTTACTCCCAAAGTGGCTAATCCCAGAAGCCCGGATCAGTTTCGCCTGTTAGTGTATGTTACTTTTCCCACAAAGTCATATCTAGAATAATGGTTAGACGTTTGCAGCCTATGATGCAAAGGAACATCCCTCTTAATCAAATAACTTTTATCGAAGGAAGATATATCCATGACAATAGCCTCTTAGGTTAGTAGATTTTCTCAACCATGAAAGAAATAAAAGATTAAGGAAGGAGGATTAGTGGTTGTCAAGTGGCCAAGGCCTATGATAATATAAAATGGAGTTTCTTGAAAAGTGTTCTTAGATATGGCTCCCACGGCTCCTTTAAAAAAAATATGTTTTCTGTTTCATCCCTCACCTATAATGTTTCATCTCTCACCTATAAGATTATATAAAAAAAAATCGCTATTTCCTCTTTAGAATATATTCATGGCCACCCATTGTTTGTATACCCTAATTTTTTTTAAAAAAATACTTATGCATTCCTCTCCTCACCCGGTCTATATTTCCAAGTAAAAAATGCATCATCTTCACCCTCTTTCTCCAACTCCACCAAGAAGGGCAACGATAGTGGCCCTACTCTTCTAAATTATACTTTATATTAAATTACTAATCTATGTTATATAGTTAATCTTTATAAAAAGGTTGTACAAAATATAGCTTACACTCTCATATGTCTTTTATAACATTATTATTTATTTATTAGATTAGACTATTTTACTATTATTATAATTTATTTTTAATTAATTTTTTATTAATTACTTTTAATTTGATAATAAAGTAATATATGTTAAACTTTCACCTTCATTCTATCTGTGTCCATCATAAACAAATGCGGACGGACAAGCACATAATCTGTATAAAAATAAACAGTTACGGACATACCTTCTCAACATCCGTCCATTTACACCCCTACCCTAAATGGCTAAGTGTTGTTGGGGAACTTGCCCTAATGTCCCCCTCATTGTTTTTTTTTTGGATAATTTCTGTTAAGCCCTAAAGGTCATCCATATATACCATTTGGGTCCACAATAAAATCATAGTGTACAAGTCCCTTTTTTTAAAAAATATTAGAAATAATTTTTTTTAAAAAAATTAAAAATTAAGGAGGAATGGGCCTGACGGGCCGGCCCACAACCCGTTTTAATTGGGCAGGCCAGGGCAGGCCCCCTCCTTCCCCTTCTGTCTAAGCCCAGCCCACCCCGTGAGGGGCCCCAATAAGCCCGTGCCCAAGCCGGGCGCAGTAAAAAAACTATCTTCGCCTTTTTAAGGGGTACTGAGCATTATTTGGGGGGAATAGACGTATTCTTTCGTAAAATTATGTTACATATGTGATAGATAGCGAGCATATATGGTAGGGGTCTAAACGGTGGGCCTGATACATGCCTTATCACTGTCCATGCCTTTCGTTTACAACCTTACCTCTGGAGATAGCCGTAAGTGCTTAGGTTCGAAGGCCATTATCAAGGAATTGGATCTCCAGAGTGCCAGTGGCATCATTATAGTTGGAGCATCTACAAGTTCATTGGCTCGGTTCCTCACCAACTGGTTGTGGTTAGATGAATTTCTATTTGGGAATGTAATATCTAATCAGTTTGTTTTTGTGGTCCATATGTGGACGCAAATTTGGTAACATCTGATGTTGTGGAAGTTTGTATGGCTCTAGTTTAAGACCCTGCTTTTGTGTTATATATGTCTCGCCATCTCTCTATTGTGAATGTTCCAGAGGTGGATTCCAGTGCATTGCATTCTCCTCTTTGGCTTTAAGAATTGTTAAGCCAAAGAAAAAAGTGAGAGCCTGGGCTCTATATGCTTAGGGATGACAGAAAAGACTTAATGAACTATCGTGAACTTCATAAAGGAGGGTGGGTCATGACGACCCATTTTGCTTTTGGATTGTTGTCGCCATTTCAGGCCTTGACAATCGAAACAGAGGCAAAATTCAGTCGTTATGGCTTGAACAGCTGAACACGTACATGTCTTAAACGCCCTAAAAGTTCCATGTCTTGAGAACGTTCATAACTATAGCATCCCAAGGGAAGGAAGAGATGAAAAATAAGGAAGAAAGCTTTCCGCTACAGTGCTACAACTGTGAACTCTTAAAGACTCCAAGGTCATCTGAGACAAGGAGACTCAACCCTGCCCTCCGTTCTGATTGCCGGGGCCGGAGATAAGCAACAACGATCCAAAAGTTCTAGTAGCCCTGGAGGCTGGGCAACAACAACACTCTGTATCACGACTCAGAAGCTAGAGTTATATTATGAAAAGTTTCATATGTTTGAAGTGCACAATAGTAGTTCCTGAAAGAAAGAAGGAAACTCGTTCTTTGCGAGTGGAAGAATCAACAAAATTTGACACATTTGATGCGCTGTTATTGTTTGATGGTAAGTAGCCCACATTAACTTAGCGCCAATTTTTAAGTGTTCGTAAAAAAAAACTTGCAATACAATAAAAGAACTAAGTGAATCGGTTACGGTTATCCACGAAAATAACATAAAAATAATAGCCTTCAATAGAAAATAGAAAGAACGGGAGTAAGACCCCAAACATCACCAATACACTTAGTTTTAACAAACTAGAAACTATATCTCTTAAGTGTTAGAAAAAGACAATCTACTGTTTTTCCCAATTGACGACATTTACAATAATGTCATGCAGAAGCCTTATTAGGGAAAGGTAAAATATCACGGAATTGAACCAAAGAAACGCAAAAAAGAGATTATATGTTCCTTCGGAGGTGAGGAGGGTAGCATGTAAAGACCACCATTAAGAGGTGCCCGTAGCAAGATTTTCTTGGTTTTTATGTCCTTCGTCACAAAATTAGTAGTAGTGAAAATCAGACCCTTTTTGTTTTTTTGTCCCCTTAAACAAAAGAAAAACTATCTTTTATTTTTTTACTTTTTTCTCCCTATCTCTTTATCCATTTTACCCATACTTCTCCCATGTATAAACCCTACATTATTTTCCTTCTCCTCCGGCATCAACTCCGATAGCTACCGGCATGAACTCTAGCGACTGCCTGCCTACCAGATCCAGCCGCGACTGGCCAATTCATGCCACAACGGCAACAACTGGCCAATAGCGGCGGCCTTAACTAGGGGCCACGACTGCTGGTCATGACCTATAGAGGCCGCGCACTAGCTAGCTGCGATAGCTATGACCAGTGCACAGCCATGCGCTGGCCAAATCTAGCCAACCATAGCTAGTGCACGGCCATTGGTCGCAGCCCACAGCGGTCACGCACTACTCAGCCATGGCCAGTGCACATGCACTGGTCGCGACCCAAAGTAGCCGCATTGCCTCTACTTGCCGGTCACACTTCCAGTGGCCTTTGCTGGCCACACGATCGGTCGCTGCTAGCTAAACATGGCTAGTGCTTGACCGCAACTAGCCCGATGGCGAGAATAGGTTGTTGACGTCGGAGAAGAAGAATGGAGTAGGGGAAGAAGGAAAATGAGGTAAAAATAGGAGATGTGAAAAATTTTAATAAAAGATGGTAGGGTAAGAAAGTAATGGGGGACACGGAGAAAAAAGATGAGTCTAAATAACCACATTTAATAAATTCTGACAAATTGCATGCACAATATCAATATTATTCAATTTTAAAGAACCAAAGAAAGCAAAAATAAAGGACTAGCCAATATGAGAGATAGGCATATGTATACAGTTGTCTACCATAATATCATTAAGGTTATCATAAAGGGGCATACCAGAGACGTGTATTAGAGGAGGTCATATGGTAGGTAGGTGCCACTATCCACAATCTAATCTAAGTCATGTTGGTGAGGTGAGTAAGATGCATATCAATAAAGGCATAGGGGCCTCACAAATAGAGGCATGGTGATTAAGTCTATCGCATTTAAAGCACGTGATGCACTTGGTTTGGTTGGAGATGAGACCACCACGTACACCGGGAGAGGAGTGGTGATGGGAGTGGCGGCGGATTAAGGGAAGGTACAAAGAGAGGGTCCATGTCCACAAGAGTTGGATCCACCACAAGAACCTCCACGCCCACGACCCTGAGTAGTCACGAGTTGGTGGCCTAGAAGGCTAACCACGTCTGTGAAATGTAACAAAAGTGACAGAAAACACATCAGCTGATGATAATTACAATTTAAAGTCAAGTAACAAACCAATAACATCTTTAAGAGAATAGGTGATCTGCTATACATTAATGACCATTATAATAGGATCAAACTTAGAACCCATACCATACAGAAGCCAAAAGGAGATTTCATCATGACCAACCGGTTTATTGGGGCTAACAAGAGTTAAAGCCAAAAATTTGGTATACTCTACATACTTTAGTAATGGACTGCAACCCCTTGGATATCGTTTGAGTTCAGTCTTAAGATGTTGAACATGTACACGAGAGAGTGAGTGCCAGAGAGGGTTTCCAAACACACCCTTTTCCCCCCAAAGAATATGAGAAAAGATAACTTAGTGACTTACCTCACATTTTGTAGTAGTCTCGGTGCACCGAGCGCATGCATGACCATGATTAACCATTCGCATTTTGTGGTGGTTAACCGTGGAGGTTCTTGTGGTGGATCCAACTCTTGTGGATGTGGTCACCAAGTAAGGAGTCATTATTCAGTGCCACTGAGCAGGTGAAGATGTGCTGCTCTGGGCCAAAGGTACTCCAAAGCGTGTTTCTCAAGGTACTCGACATTGGTCAGTAGCAACAAGTCCTGCACGATGACGTTCAATACTCTCTTACAAAGTAGTCTTTATTTGCTTTTTGGGAGAACAACGGGTACTCTCTACTTAGTTCCATTCCCCTTATGACCAATGTACAAGGGCTTTAGATCCGCCGAGCACTCACGTGTAAGTGTTCTCATCAAAGCCCAGCTAACCATGAATGCTCGCATAATTTTTTATGAATCGCTGGGCTTTTGTGAGATCCCTCTCATGTGAGTGCTCGACAATAATTCTTTAAGGGATTTAGATTAGTTAAATAGGCACTTTTACTTAGCATGGTTGGAGTGTCTAATTAGCGCTAGATGAATCAGCAAAATACGTCTGACATTAGACGCATTTTGCTTAAGCCTCTGATACTGAATGCCCACCCAGTTGCTGAATCGATTATGAAAGTAGATACAATTATAAGGTAACCCTATAAAAAGATAGGCCAGAGAAGCCAAATGACCATAAAAGACTCAAATAAAACATAATTGAACTAAACAAGGGTATAAAGTAAAAATAAAAAAATAAAAAATAGAATCAGCAACTCTACAAAGTGACGTCATGGGGAGGCATGGAGAATTTTACTTGTTGAAAGAAAATGATATTTATACTATATTTTTTTTATTCCCTAGGCAATTAAAGTTTAATTTTTTTTATATAATTATAAGTCATGTAAAGCTTGTAATATAAAAAACTAGAGCAGAATATCAACTTCTTGAAAGAAACTTGTTCACTTCACTACCACTAATGGATGTTAATCAGTACCACACCAATTAGCACACATATTGTTTATGGAGTCACAATCTACATGTAGGGTTGTCAATAGGTAAGGTATGGGTCGAGTAAGACCTTACCCATATCTATATACACTTTCAAAAAGTTTATCGATACTCTACCCATTACCTATTTCCACATTTATTACTCATACCTTACTCATTACCTATCGATAAATGGGTAAGTAACGAATAAATAACTAATCAGTCAATAAACAAAAATAATAACAAATATATATGATAAAAGTCTATCCAATGTACAAATAACTCAATCTAATATAAATTTATAAGGACCTCATAATTCATATAAAGAAATAAAACATAATAAGAATCTAATACTTTATATAAATTTAAATAATTAAAAAATTTAAACTTAAAATATTTTTATTACTCTAAATTCCTTAGCTCATTGTACCAAAATACTATAAGATACACACTTTTTATATAAAAAGCAAAGACACATAAAATTTACTAAGTTCTTTTCTATTTTCTCTATAAAAAGTTTACATTATAAATTTATACATATTTTTAAAAACTTACTATCCAATATATTACAATAAAAATTCAAAATATTTTAATAAAAATATAAAATAAAGAAGAAGCATTGCCCTAAGCCCCTGTCCACCAGCCTCCTAATCAATCTAAAGAAAATAAGCCGATTAGGATTTAAGGTTTCTTTAACCCGAGGTAGGTATTTCAGTTGGATTAGGTGAGTTAGTGGGCTGGGGTAGCAGGCAAATTATAGGTATATATCTACAAAATTAATGGTACACATGCTAAAATATATTAACGTTAATATCATTAATATTAAAGTGCACTAGCGTGTACATAATTTCCGATACAAAGCTTAACGCTACCTCCTTATAAGAAGGGAATATAAAAAAAAAAATTCTCATGATGCTTAAATCCTCATCCTCCGTAGAGAGCGAGATGATAAAATTTCATCCTCCGTAAAGAGCCAGTTGATAAAATTGTTGACAACACGTACTAGCTAGCGTATACATAACCAGCCTTTCATCGGCTCCCACTCAACTTCGACATAATCAGCTATGTTATTCAATGACGGTCCCACGTCCCAGGAAGTGGCCCATACGAGGGCCCACAGTTAGCTGGAGAACAGAAATTCCTCCCTGCTCAAAGTGATAAATGGGCAGAATTTGGCTTCTTATGTCTTCGAAACCGCCTGCTTTATCACTTCATCTTCCATCTCCTTCTGTCAACTCATACGGATCAGTTCCTGCAGCAAGGTGGGGAGGAAAGGCCATGGGGAAGGGTGGAGAAGGCAGTGAAGGTGAGAACATGGCGGCCTGGCTGCTGGGCGTCAACAACCTCAAAATCCAGCCTTTTGAGCTCCCCCCGCTTGGTGGGTATTCTCTGCTTCTCTACTGGTGTTTATCTTTCTGCCTCCTGTTTGATATCAATATATTCAATTGGGAATATATAATTAGGAACTTGGGTCCCTTTAGATTAGCGTTGGCAGTGATGGGTCTTGTTTCTTTGCTGTTTTTTCTCGATTATATCAGGCCCTCACGATGTGAAGGTGCGCATGAAAGCTGTTGGTATCTGTGGAAGCGATGTTCACTATCTCAAGGTACTACTTATAATCTTTTCATTAGTTTGATATTCTCTTTCTTGGAATTTTGATGCGCCATTATTTGTTTATGTAAAAAACAATCGATCAATTGAGGATTCTTGTGATATATACTTTGGTTTGATCATGTTGTTGTGGTGATATATACGTGTGAAACTTTATCGATGCAGACTTTGGGATGTGGTAGCTTCATAGTTAAAGAGCCAATGGTGATTGGTCACGAGTGTGCAGGCGTCATTGAGGAAGTGGGGAGTGAAGTGAAGCATTTGGTTTCAGGTGATCGGGTTGCTTTAGAGCCTGGGATCAGCTGCTGGCGCTGCGATTTGTGCAGGAATGGTCGATATAATCTGTGCCCTGATATGAAGTTCTTTGCAACGCCCCCTATTCATGGCTCACTTGCTAATCAGGTTACTTATCATATTCGGAAGTTTAAAATTTATTTTAAGAAAAGAAACATGGTGCTTTATTAATATCTGTCTTATATGGAATGAACTAAGAATAAACTTTAAAATACTTTTGGTGATGAAAGATTCCTCAACGTTGTTAATGCTCAAGCAGAATTACCAAAAAAACATTCTTGAGCAGGTAAACTCGGGAACTGGCCTTCTTGAGTGTGTCATGCTTGATAATACAAGTGCGAAACATTGTGAAGTGCTGGATTATTGTCTGTAAACCCAGACATTAAGCTGCAGCAATTTTGTGTACTGCACTATGATTGATACTTGGATCACATAGTCAGGAGGTGATGCTTATGATTATGGTAGTGTTAGTACTCCTGTAGAGACTCTTTCTAGTGGTTTTTGTGATAATTTTTTTTTTACGTAATGCCAATTGAGGGATGTAGGGCTTCGATTATCCATTGTCTTCATTTTTGGTGTAAGGGAAAATATTAGTTACCAAGACAAACAACTTAATCTAGTAGTTGTCATCAAATATATTACCTGATTCGGTGACATATTCTATCCAAATGTCATGCTCAACATTTCCTGCTTGAAATGCCGGATTTTTGTCACCTTGAGAACTGGTTTGACAATGTAAAGGAGATAATGCATAATACACTGAATAAGAAATGGTAGAAGTGAAAAGGTTCATCTTCCCTTTTGTAGCTGATCATAAAATATGGTGAATTGTTGCTGTTTATCTAAGGACTGTATTGACCTTGTGATAGGTGGTGCATCCAGCAGATTTATGCTTTAAGCTTCCTGACAACGTGAGCTTGGAGGAAGGGGCAATGTGTGAACCCCTCAGTGTGGGTGTTCATGCTTGCCGGCGTGCTGTTGTGGGTGCTGAGACAAATGTATTGATCATGGGAGCAGGTCCAATAGGCCTAGTCACAATGATGGCTGCTCGTGCATTTGGAGCACCTAGAATTGTTATAGTGGATGTTGATGACTCTCGATTATCTGCTGCAAAGAATCTGGGTGCAGACCATGTAGTTAAAGTTTCTACCAACATCAAGGTTCAGTTCTTTCTCATTCCTATTCCTTCCCTTCCAAAATTTATTTGATAGAAATTACCCTGCTTTCTGGCCAAGTATGTTGTAATGTCCTCACTAATATTTTCAGTTTTGTATGTCAAAATATCCTTTGAATCTTAATATTTTGTAAATTGCTGAACTCTTATAATTGGTGTAGGATGCAGATGAGGAAGTCGTACTGATCCATAAGGCTATGGGAGCCCTGGTGGATATTACCTTTGATTGTGCTGGTTTTAGCAAAACCATGACCACTGCTCTAAATGCTACTTGTCCTGGTGGCAAGGTTTGCCTTGTAGGGTGTGGCCACCCTGAGCTCACGCTTCCTCTTACCGGCGCTGCTCAGAGGTAATTAAGTTTTCCTTTTTTTTTAATTAGTTGATTTTGGGACTTTCTTGTTCGCAAGCATTTCTTTTTTATGGGTATGGCTATCTTTGTTATGATTAATTTCTTTTGCTTTCTACAATCTCAGGGAAGTTGATGTGATTGGTATTTTCCGCTATAAGAACACATGGCCACTTTGCCTTGAATTTCTGAGGACCGGAAAGATTGATGTAAAACCCCTGATTACTCATAGGTTTGGGTTCTCCCAGAAGGAAGTGGAAGAAGCTTTTGAAACCAGTGCTCGTGGAGGGACTGCAATCAAGGTGATGTTCAACCTTTAAGTGCTGAATGAAGTTTAAATACTGTTTGATGGGAGTTTGTCTCTGGTGCTTGCGATAGTTTGAATCTTCTCTTCTCTAAGTTCACTGAAAACTGAATGGGTGTACTTCCATATGAAGGATTTGGTCTCCACAACTTCTAATCTATTATGGGGCCACTAGTTAGCATTGCTTCTCTCTCTCGAGTGCTCTCTCACTAGTTTGCACTGTAGCACTGCCTCTCTCTCTCTCGTCGGGAGAAATAACAAGATGTTCTTGCAGGGTTTTTTTTCCTTTAGTCCTCACTGAGCAGAAAAAAGTGTAATTACTTCCCTGTATACAAAGTACTGTTTATGCCATTACCTTGCCATTGGTCTGTGTGACTTTTGAAGTTCATTCACATTATGATGGACAGTGCAGTGAGCAAATGACAACTTCACCTTATACAATACAATAAATTTTACTCCCTCTGTCCCACATTAATAGCTCCATTTCGGCATTTTGAAAAACTAAATGGAGTTACCAATGTGGGACGGAGGGAGTCCAAGTTAATGATGGGGCAAATTAATCTCAAAACCCACATCCCCGGAGTTCAATTCCTGGCCAACCTCAATATCGGCGACATTAATATTGCCAGCATACCCCAAATAATTGGGGCTAGCAAACCTGGATCACGTTCCTGATATCTCAATTGATCATGAGCCATGTTGACGTTCGGCAGTTTTTTTTGTTGGATCCATATATCTAGGTCTACATGTATACGTAGTGTTTTACTTCACAAATTCACATCAGGTGTCAGATGTTATTTTTACCATGCCTTTGTAATCAACTCAAATTCCAATGGGGCTAGGAAAACTGCATGTATTGGAAAAGGAGTTGGTTTGGAGCAGGTAACGCCAGATTTGAAGGTGGAGGAGCTAAATCGGTTGGACACAAAAATAGAAGAATCTATTCTACTATTCACATAAGACAATTATGTTCCCTCTGTCTTATATTAATATTAATAGCTCTATTTGGCCAAAAAGTTTGTTCTATATTAATAATTTTATTTTGTTTAATTTAAGTGGTTGGGTACTTAAAAAAAATTACCATAAGCTTATTTTTCTCTTAGATGTAGGTTTTACCATTCAATAAAAACTACTATTTTTTTTCTAAATATAGCTAATAATATTAGAAGAATCGTGTATGATTCTTAGGGGTGAATGCTTTAAAGGAAAAGGCAGTAGAATCAATACTAGTAATGGTGTGAAAAGCATAGAATCTATCCTACTATTGTTAGTGGTGTATTCCATTGAAGGCAATAAAAGTGGATTGATTCTGCTATTTATGTGAAATTCTAAAATCTATTCTGTTATCAGAAAAAATTGTAGAATGGATTCTACTATTGATAGATTTTGATAGGAGGGAATCCTAGGGTTAGGGTTAAAAGGGCATGTATGTCTACAAGTTGGTTATCTCGACTTATGAAGTAGAACATTGTGTGTATCGTGTAGACGTTGACTTGGATACAGGGAACCTTCCATTATTTTTTTCACCTACTTCATTTACATATTTCTTACCCTTGTAATAAATTAGAAAAACAAATATAGTGGAGTTAGAAAACAATTTAGAAGTATTTGTCCTAATTGTCAATAACTGGAGTGGATAAAGGCCCAAGCTGCATGCCAAAATAGCTTTAGTTGTCATGCCTTGAAATAAAAATTTATTAAACAAATCTTATATCATTATGGGGCATGAATTAAGTAGAGGAATTTGTCAAAATGGCCGAAGATATATTGTATTACACAAAATATCTCATATTTTTATGTAATATACAAAATGACCTTATCAACATATCAACTTCACATATATGATATGAATTGTCTAAAATACTCATTTCCTATTTTATTCCATCTAACTTCACCAACCCACTACTTCTCATTTCCAGTAGCTCCGATTTTGACTCCTCCACCTCCAGTATCGGCTCTACCACCTTCACCACCAACTTTGTCATTTTTGTTATCACCGGCTCCACTGCATCCGACTTCATCTTCACCTCTTCTTCTCCCTTAAGAGTTTAATATCCAACTAGATAGCTATAATAGATCACTAGATTGTTCTTCAAACCTATACTTTGTAAAAAAATCAAGAGTTCTAGCATCTATGAGCAAAATTTATTTATATAATGATAAATAAGTAAACGTAACCAAATCACTACATATCACATACCAAATCAGTTCACTACACAATATATTTATCCAAAACAAGCCTCATAAACGTAGTCATGCCAAAACATTTATAAAAACTACACTAAGTATTCAATTAGAGTTTAAAACCCCTACCTTGCTTTCCGTGCAAGAATGAAAATGATGTATCAAACACCTCAAACTAAAATGTCACGTTTCTGAGCCTTAGAGGTCCTGAACCAGAAAAATAACCCACCACAGCATCCAATGCGCTCGATTTAGGTAAGAACGCCTCTTGAACAACTTGAATCGAACTTAAAATGAGTGAGAAATGAAGAAATAAAGTTTGAAGCACGTAGGAGAAAATATAAAAAGGTGGGAAAGAAAGAAGAACTTGAAAATTGGACACTATTTATAAAAAAATGGATAGACGTGAGGCTGACATGTGGCAAATAGGATTAACACGTGTCAATCTTATCTGATACGTCACCGATCTTATCTGCTACGCCATCGATCCTATCTACTTCGTCATCAATCTTACATTGCGTCGTCCATCCTATCCAATTGATATTATTTTATTCAAATAATATCTCAACCTCAAAATGTGATAACTTCGAACCTTGATGTTGGAATCACACGTTCTTGTTACCAATGGACTTGTGTCAATTAGCCCTTCGAAACAAAACCACATGGGTAGGTTATCCCGCACTTTTATATGGGTCCTGCCCATATGACACACTTCTATGGCCGTAACTTTCGACCCCGGTGTCCGATTCGAGCGGTTCTAGGTCTGTTACGCTCGTCTTTCAGCTCTCTAACACATCATTACTAGAACTCATTGAGTATAAATATTTATTTAAACACAACTCAATAAAAACTCAAATCCAAGCATTATTAAAATCATAAAATCACATCCGAAAATTAGGGGCGTTACAACCTAGCACATATAATTCTTTGTTAGAATTAACCCTAAACCAACCTGCTGTTGTAGACTCATTGACGTGTCAGCCAAGTCATTGTGTCCAACGATAACTCACCAATGCGTCGAACCCTTGTCGACAGTGGGATGACAAGGATAATCATCCTCATCGATGCCTCGCCATGGTGTTGACCTCACTGCTTGTGACCCATCTATAGCACACCGATGCGTCGATGTTCATCGGTGCTCATACCTTCATCTTATTTAAAGTTGACAAGGATAACTATCACCCTTATTTAAAGTTGACTTATAATTATGTTGTAAAATGATACCTCACATATATTATTCCTTAACAAAGCAATAAAGTAATTTCATGGGGTTAAATAGTCTTTTTTTTTAATTCAAATCAAATATGAATATCTCTTATTAATTCATACAAGGTTAACAATCTAACCTATTTCACTGTGATAACCACCATTTCTCATAATAATTTAATCACAATATCCTCGTCTGACATGTGTAAATTTCATGCACGTGACCAAACATGACAGTCGTATGTGCCCAACAATCACATATCGATCATTTATATCATCATAATAAAAATTAATAGAGTTATTACATAGCCATAATTACTGACTCAACACTTAAAATTATTACACATGCTAAGGACCACTATGCATTGGGTTGATAGTTTACACAAAGTTTATAAATCTCTAGGCATATCGTACCGTTAGCATCAATTTCATAAATAATTACACAGGCTAAAACATTCAAAAATCCCTTCTGCTTCCACCTCTATCCTTATTGAAAAACCTGCAGGATCTGGGGGTGGGTGAGTATATTTATACTTAGTAGGTTGAGTTAAAATCTAAAGTGGTACTAAGCAACAAAACCTTCAAACACAAACCTTATACTCTTTTCACATAATCTTTTACTTCAGAAACAAATCAAATCAACATGCTCAAATCCGAATCAAATCCACAAGCTCAAATCCTGAATCACATTAAATCCACAAGCTAAATTCCGCATCAGATCTACAAACTTAAATCCCAAATCACATTAAATCCACATCAAATTCACTAGTTCAATTATGAATCAAAACACATTCACAATCTCAAATTTGAGTTACATCACATCCACAAGCCTTGATACCCAACGGCCTACCTCCGTGCTCATGGGGCAACAAGGGCCACTTAAGGAAGAGTTTTCTCATGATACTCCACCCTGTACGCGCCACTTGCCGGTGATTTTTCTCGACGGGCATCCAAAATAGTGTATGTAACCAAAACACTAAGTGACACGTGCAAAATCAATTCACATAAGTGTACGTACCCAAAACACTAGCTGGAATGTACAAAATTAATTCACATAAGTGTACATATCAAAAACAGTAGTGGCACATACAAAATCAATTCACATAAGTGTACATAACCAACACACTAAGCGGCATGTACAAAATCAGTTCACGCCTGCATAATATTTTTTTGTAAAACAAACCTCATATCTTTACCCGTGCAAAATCATTCATAAATTAACACTAAGCATGCGTTTAGAGTTTAAAACCCCCACCTCGCTTCCCGCACGAGAACAAAGACGATGCGTCAGTTACCACAAACTTGGACATCATGTTTCCAGGCTTTAAAGGTCTCGAACCAGAAAAATAACCCCTCCATGACATCTGGCATGTTCAATTTAGGCAAGAATGCTATGAACAACTTGAATCGAACTTAAAACTACTTAGAACGAGAGAAATGAAGTTTCAGAAGTGAAAAAACTATAAACAACTGAAAACATAAGCCTGGGTGATACTATTTATAGTCACGCATGCAGGGGGTAGGGCCGTGTGTGGCACGACCATGACGCTTGTCGCTCACACCGCCGGGCCCTAGTCACGGCACTACTGCACCGATGTTCAGTGCCGCATGTCACAATTGCGATTGCATGGGCCCGGCTTAGCTCGTCGCGCACCAGTCACAACGGCCGACACAGTTGCATGCGTCAACTATTTATTTTTTTATTATTTTTTCAAAATTTTAAAAAACTTTAGACATATCTTCTCTCCCGGACTCCAATTCATGCATTCTAGGTACCGTTGGGCTAGCATCGACGAACCCTATAAAACTAGATTGCACAAGGGGGGGCTTCGTGCACTTTTTAAGTAAGTTCCACCCATGTGGCACATTTCTCGAGGCCTTAACTTTTGGCCACGGTGTCCAATTCAAGCGGTTTGAGGCCTGTTAGACTCATCTTTCAGCGCTCTAACACATAATTACAAAAACTCATTGAGTAATAATATTTAATTAATCACAACTCAATAAAAACTTGAATATAAGCAAATATTAAAGGCAAAAAATCACATCCAAAAATCAGGGACATTACATTCACGGTGTAAAAATCCCCTCACATGCGATGCCAACCAATCTATCTATGAATTTACTCACTCCCTTAATTTTGCTTAATTTGGAGAGCCTTTGATCTTCTCCCTCTTCATTTGGTGAGGTTTTTCAAGAGAAATGGAGTTTAAGGGCCTCAATAATCACTTACAAGATAGTTTTAAACCGTCAAATTGGTGATTTTTTAGCCAAAATTTCCCTTAACCATCAACAAGCCATAGACAAGTCTTTGGCTGCTAATAGTAACTACTGATTGCACCAAATTCCAACTTCAAATAATCATAACTTTCTCATACAAACTCCTATTAATGCATTCTTAGTGAAGTTATGAAGATAATTATGTCTACATTATAATCTAAAATTTAAGATAAAATTACTTATGTAGAAAAGTTATATTATTAATCATAATTAAGGGTCAGATCAGTAGGTGTCAACCAATCACAAACAACCCCTTAGGTCCAACTTTAAATGATCATAACTCTTTCATCTAAATTCCGATTTGTGCATTCTTAAATGCTTTTTAAAGCTATGTCTGTCTAATTTTTATACAAAAATTTTCAAACTTAAATTCAAACCATAGGATAAGTTATTATATTTAGAATACCCGAATGTTAAATTCATTATTTTTCACATATAGTCCAAAACTTTCTTCATATTACATCTATCATAACCTTTTCATTCAAGCTTTAATTTGTGCACTCTTTGAAGCTCTACGAAGCTCTTTATGGATATTATTCAATAATAAATTTACCTATTCAAACTCTATGTATAAAAAAGTTGTTATACTAAGAAAATCTAAGTGTCAAACTCACTCATTTCTACGTGCCCAAATATAGGGAATTTAGAATTCTTAGGTGTTACACCTGATGTAGGCCGAATATAGTAGATAGACAAGTCAATGTTAAGTTAGTAGAATGAAGGCAGGGGGTGGAGCAGTTCTATAATTTATCTTTCTTTCTGACTGAGTTTTTTAGAATATACAAGAGTTAGTTATTAAGAAAACATGGGAATTGGTTATCAATAAGGATTAGAGGGAGAGATAGCGGCAATTTATTTTGAAATTCAAAAATTCTCCTAGAGATCTTTTGCTAGAATTAGCTCATGGATTTGAGCTTGAGCTGTGGATTCAATTCAATTCTTCTGTAATTCTTTTTGTGGATTCGAAGGCCATCTTGTGGATTCAAACTTGTAATATTCCTTTACTATAGAAATTCATTGTAGTTTCATTTTCCAAATTTTGCTTCATCAGAGATGTTGATGGGTTTTGAGTAGGAAGATAGTGTAGATGACATCCCATACCTAGAGACAACAACGATGTCTCAAAATGGGTTCAAGTTTATTTAGATATATGATAAGGGTGCATAAGTCCTATTTTTGGTCATCATTGACGTTAGGACGTAGATGCAAGTTGAGAACTGGTCAAGATGAATGGTTGATTATCTACTTCTAAAAGGATTAATTGGTTTTTTTTCTCTTTATGTAATTGCAAAAATTATATATTACAACTAACTCTTTTTAAGACTTTTTTCTAGGGTTGCATCTCAAGTGGGGTTAGGTTAGGTTTTGTAAGATCTAACCCAACCCAAAGATAAGAATTGAGTTTCTTGAACCTAACCCGACTTGAGATAAGAACCAAATTTCTTAGACGCAACCCGAGAAAAGAATCAAAACCCAAAAATCGAAATAGAAACCTAGATTCTAACTTGAGTTGGGTCGATTCCAATAATTCAAACCAAATTGGCATTATATTAGGTGAATTCTATCTATTAAACATTATATAATACAAATTAAATATAATTTAAAAAATTAATTAAGAACTCAAATAAAATTAGGTCAGTTTTCTGGTTTTTTTACTTATTCCATCAGCCTGACCTGATATACGACCAAACCCGGCTAAACAAGTCGAATCCGAGTTTTGGACGGTAGTCTTAGGTTTTGCTTGAACGTGTTAATAAAAACATACTAATGTGGGCCCAATGGTTGAGTTCCGTCGTTAACACTTGAAGCAGAAAATTCTTATACGCGCGAATAGCGCGAAGCGCGCCAGCTCACGCCAACAGGCGATTTCCTACTCGCGTCAGATAATTAAAATTGAACAGTAAAAAGACGAAACTACCCCAACACGGAGACTGACGCCCACATACATCATCGTCGATTCAGCGACCCAATATCGTCTTTTCATAAGTAACAAGAAGGCCTCTAACATAAGGAAACACAGGGCGGCCCGATCAACTCTTTTGAAAATTAGAAGAAAATAATAAAATAATTAATTATTTTTTCTTTTTCTCACCATCAGAGTTCTGCAGAAGCTCCAACGTCCTTCTGCTGCTGCTGCAACTTCTCGCCGGATTCCGATCGGATTATCTTCGTCTTGAGGCGCCGGCTGCTGGTCGGAGAGTCTCGGTCTGACCGGCGACCGGGGCCGGAGCTGTAGTGGGTGTCTCCGCTCTCCGGTGAGTCTGCACTTGGAGATGCTGATCTAGGGATACTTCACCTTTTGAATTCGGGTTGGATAAAAGTTGGGTGTTTTAGGTACTCCTTTCCTGGAAGAATTCTAGGTTGTGAAGTTCCTGTGAGTGTTGCTACTGTTAGATTGCTGTTTCTGAAGTTCTGGATTAGAGTTTCAGCGTGGGTCGATTCTGGGTAGCTGGAAAAAGATTCTTTTTTTGTTCTAATATATTGCTGACTTGATGAGGAACATCATCTTGAATTACTGAGCTGGAGGTATTTGTTTTTATTTTGTAGAACTTGGCCTTGATGCGTGTTTGGAGGGATATGTGAAATGGTGTAGCTTTGAATTTTGTGAATTTTTTGGACTCATACTTCATAGTCAAGGTTTGAATCTAAGCTAGTGAGAATGGTCAATTCGGCAGAAATTTCGTTGTGGCTTCCTACCCCCCAAATTGATTTGGGTTCACACGGACGAGTGAGCAACTTGCTTACTCAATTTTTGATGGAAGAAACTGTGGAAATGAACTAGGAGGTGGAACGCTTATAAGAGCCAGTTGGCTTGTTTTGCTTGTTCTCTTGAAGCTGGGGTCATGTTTTTTTAGCTTTGCTGTTAGAGAAGACTTCTTTTATGGCTGTTACCGAGAACAACTGTGGGTTGCTCTCCAATTTGCAGTGTAATTGTTTCAGAGCTGTTGGCTTGACTGAGAATGTGGCTGAGCCAGAGCAGAAGGCAAATTTCAAGGATAGGTTTGCACTGGGAGAGCAATTGGGATGGGGACGATTTGGTATCATTAGGAGGTGCTCTGATAGATTGACTGGGGAGATATTTGCCTGCAAATCCATTGCCAAGGATCGGTTGGTCACGCCTACTGATCTTTCTAGTGTCAAATTGGAGATTGAGATAATGAGTAAATTGTCTGGGCACCCAAATGTTGTGGATTTGAAGGCAGTCTACGAGCAGGAGGATTACGTGCATCTCGTGATGGAGCTTTGTGCGGGTGGGGAGCTCTTCCACAGGTTAGAGAAGCATGGCAGTTTTCCTGAGTACCAGGCGCGTGTTTTGTTTAAACATCTTATGGAAGTGGTGATGTATTGCCATGACAAGGGAATTGTTCATAGGGATCTGAAGCCGGAGAATATTTTGTTGCTTACTAATTTGTCCTCATCTCCTATTAAATTGGCGGATTTTGGCCTAGCTACCTATATTAAACCTGGTAACTTCTTACTTTTATTTGTAATTTAGTTCATCTCCTTCTTTCTATAGACAGTCTTAGGTTGAAACAATGCTTATACTTCTTGATGTATATAACCGATCAACATCCTGCTTAACAGGACAGAGCCTTAATGGAACTGTGGGGAGCCCATTTTACATAGCTCCTGAAGTACTGGCTGGGGGATACAACCAGGCAGCTGATGTGTGGAGTGCTGGGGTTATCCTTTACATTCTTCTGAGTGGAATACCTCCCTTTTGGGGCAAAACTAAGTCGAAAATTTTTGATGCTGTAAGAGCTTCTGATCTTCGGTTTCCTTCAGATCCATGGGATCGTGTATCCTCATCTGCCAAGGATTTGATCACCCGGATGTTGTGCAGAGATCATTGTCAAAGACTAACAGCTGCACAGGTTCTAGGTCTGTTTTAGTACTTTTCTGCATTGATTGAAATATTTTATTTTAAATTAGGGTAAGTCGTAATTATTTCTATTTATAGGAATCGTGATGCTTTGAGGGGTGGATCTATTGGGCGGAGTACTTTGTTGTGTGTGCAGTTGTTGCCTACTAATTTTTAAATAAGAAAGTTCTATTATTTTTCCTTTTCTCTTTCACTTTACTCTTCTAGAGAATCTAAATTTAATTTCTAAATTGACCTCTTCTTTATGATGTTTACAAAACCTTTTCTGATGCAAGGAGTTTGGCACAACTACAATTATTGTAGGATTTTGATTAATCATCTAGTTGGGTTTTTCTCTTCTGGCAAAATTTTTTATTGGCTACGGACATTTTCTTTTACAACTGATGATGTGATTGGGAAAGTGGAATTTTTCCTTCATTTTTTGTTCCACTTTTATGGTTATAGCTGTTGAATCAGTATTTTCTGTCCTGGTCTGCGTATAAGTCTACTAATTTATATTTGTAAGGAACCGAAATGGTTATCAAATGCTCTACCTTCAGAAATCTTTTTAACATATGTTTTATTTCTACTTACAGATCATGCTTGGATAAATGAATGCGTGCAGATGTCCAAGGAACCATTTGAAAATGGAAGCCTAAATGGCGAGCAATTGGACTTGGGCAGCATTTCCTTCTCTGGCTCTCTCATCTCCAGGGAACAGGACTTCAGTTTTGGCTCTGCATCTCCTATTCCTTGTGATACCCAAGTAGATGATTCACCTGCTTTTAGTTGCAAATCATCTTTTACTTCCTTATTACTAGAAGCTACACCTTGCTCAGCAATATCTGGGGGCTTCTCATTCCGCAGTTGTGGAGGGTCAGATAGCATTGAGTTTTCGTCCCCCATTTCATCCATGCCAAGCTTTACATTCTTCAGCATTGATTCTCCGGTTGAGAGTGTGAAGCATCCAGTTTTCACTCCCAACATATCCAAGTTCAACGCTATTGAGATAGGTAGAGATCTGAATCCGTTTGCCAAGTTTCATTTGTTTTTTATTTGGTTCAGGTCTAATATTTCTCTGCTTTGAAATTGCTTTTATGCTGGATTGGCAGTGGCCAGTATAGAGAAAGTGTTTCCATCACCAGATTCATCTGCTTGTTTCCAACAAGAGATTAAAGAAAGAGAACCTGGTAAGGTGAAAGACAGTCGAAGAGGCCTGGTAGGGGTTTCAACAACAAAAGGGTTGAACATCCACAGCAGGAGAAACCGAACCATAGGGCTTGGGGAGCTGGAGCAGCTGGATCTCATGGTCACAGAGTCGGTTGTTCGGTGGGCATCATGTACAAATCTTCCGAGTGCTGTCACCTTAAGATGGTCTCTCTTTTGCTGAAGAGATGATGTGCAGAGAGGGTTCTCACCGATGGAAGTTCGAGTTAAGCGGCTGCTGCAAGTGTTACTGATTGTGCGCCTCTGTTGCTCATATGGCTTTTTGTCTCAAGCTGGTTTTCATCTTGTGTGATCTGAAGAGCAAAGATTGCTCAAAATGTACCACAATCGGTTATATGGACTCAGAAGCCCATTTCCCTTCTATAATTTTGACTTTATGCAGTGTGACTAATTCTTCATGTGGTATATCAATTATTATCTTTGATAAACCGCTGGAACAAATTATCTGCTCTCTATTATAAGCAAAATGATAGACTCAACAAACTGATCATACTTGCAAAATAAAAAAAGGAACAAATAGAGCACTTTGCAAAATGGTCTTCGAGTACAATGATTCTTTAAATGTCGTCAAAGATTCCTGGAAATGGCCTAGTAGTGCAATGTTTACATTTACCTTGCAGAACTTGAGGTTTTAGATCTATCAACTTGAAATGCAAAATTTGAATTTTAAATATTTTACATTTTATCTCCAAATGAAGACAGTTTTTTATTTTGGTAAAGAGAAAGAATTTTGTATATTTTTACCTAATTTAAAATACCAAAAAAGAAAATAATTGTGATATCCTCATATAGTGTTATATGGACTCCGAAGCCATTTCCCTTCTATAACATACCCGAAAAATGCTTTTTGACTTTATGCAGTGTGACTAACTCTTCATGTTATATCAATTATTATCTTGATAAATCGCTGGCACAAATTATCTACTCCCTGTCATAAGCAAAATGATACACTCAACAAACTGATCATGCTTGTAAAATAAAAAAAGGAACAAATTTGGCAATTCATATCCAATAGAACACTTTGCAAAATGGTCTTCGAGTACAACGATTCTTTATATGCCATCAAAGTATTCCTGGAAATAGCCCAGCCACATGTGAATCCCCCTACACATACCTTGCAGAATCTGTGGTTTTTGATATATCATGTTGAAATGCAAAATTTAAATTTTTAACCAAAAAGTAGGACCGAAACAAATGAAGAATGCTGAAATATGCATTAAAATGTGAACTCGAAATATGCGAAAACTGAAATAGAAAAAAAAGCCAAAATTGAACTCCAAATACGCCAAAATTGGACTCGAAATATGCCAAAATATGAACTTGAAAAAAGGGGACGAGTTCATTTTTCCCTTTTTTTGAGGTCATATTTTGGCAAGCTTCTAGTTCAATTTTGGATTATTTTGAGTTCAATTTTGGCTTCTTTCTATTTCAATTTTGGCATATTTGTAGTTCACATTTCAATGCATATTTTCGACATTCTTCATTTGTTTCTTTCCTATATTTCGATGCGGTCTATTTGTAGTTTTGCATCTAATTTCCATTATTGTTTTCACCTACCTACTTATATCATTTTGATGTAAAGTTCCATTTATTCCACTTCACTTTTATTCCATTATCACTTCATCTTTCAGTGCTTATATTTGGCACTCTTCATTTTTTTTATGAGATTTTCGGATTTTAATGTTTCTCTTTTGGCTCATTTTGGTGCTAATTTCGGCATCCCTTGTTTCTTCAGTTTTAAGTCCTAACTATGCTTACTATTTTTACTTGCCTATTCTATTAAAAAGGATGGACATCACTTAAATACTGGTTAGCCTACCTAGTATAACATATAATATAAGTTTTCATAAACTCTAAGCCTTCTGCATCTAAGATATGGATCCTGAAGTGACTTACCTTTATTTTCCTTCTCCTTATGCCTACCTTTTTAATTGGGTATTCTATAATAGTGACATGAAGATTGATGATATTCAGTTGGTAAATCAATTATGTTGAGGATGATATGAGTACAAATGATGGAGGAAGAAATGACAATCATAAGGTGACAAGCACTATAATCCCCAAGCTAGCTTTTGTAATGGATTATAGGAGAAGAAGATGAACAACTAAAGAAAAGCTGGATAAAAGGAGAAGAAGAACAATATAATGGTAGAGGGAGGCAAGCAGGGGTGTTCAAGCACCTGCTTTGCATTAATTACCACATCAAATGTAGCTTTGACAAGTTTTCACATCATGTTTAGATTATTCCATGTTTATTTTAGTCTTTTTATTATTTAAAGGGTCAGGGACATATTGGGCATTTTTTTGTATTTTCACATCGTCAAAACAATAACTTATTCTACAAACAAGTGTATATAGTACTGAGCACTAAAATGAAAGTTATCCATTTTTTTCAACTTTTGCACACTTTATTTCTTTTTTTTCTTGCTAGAAGAAACCTAAATTAATCTAAGGGAAGATACACCACAAAAGTCCTCTTTTTACAACTACTTGTAGATAGAAAGCAGAGGAAATATGAACCAACAACATTGTCCAGTATTAGTTTGCATTAGCAAGACAATCCACCACCATATGTCCTTTCTTGTACATGCCTAAACGAGACATGTTAGAACCTAATAAGTTGCATATATCTTGTACAATAGTCATGATAGACTATATGATCACCAAATAGTCACCCTTTTGAATGTTGATCATCACTATAGAGTCCCCTTTAGTGAGGATGTTTGGTGCTTGTAGCAACTAGCCAGTTCAACACCTTGTAGACAAGCATTGGCATCTCTGCAACCATGGAAGAGCATGAACCCAAATCCATGAGTACCACACTAACAAAGTTTCCCTCATGATCAAATGACCACAACTTCAAATGCATCCCAAAGGTCCTTTACTTGAACCATCCAAATTGGCTTGAGAACACTCATACATGGTGTTTGTCAAATTCAAGAAGCCAATAACATTTCATTAATTCATTGTCTAATTTATACAAGTGAGTGTATAATAGTAAAAAAAAAGTGACTTCAAAAGTAAACAAGTAATATCTATAGACTATCAAATAGGTCTGCTGTATATCTACTATAGGTTGGCTCTTCATAAATTCTAATTATTGACTATTGAGATAGGTTAGCTATTAAAATACACTATATGTCTACTATTAACATTCCCCCTCAAGTTGGAGTATAAACATCATGAATACCCAACTTGCAAACCACCTTGAGAATTGTGAGTGTCCCAATGGTTTGGTAAAAATGTCTACAAGTTGATGCATGGTAGAATATAAGCAGTTAGAATCAATACTGATTGAATCTTTTTGTGTATTAGATGAAAATCAAGCTCTATATGTTTTGTCCGCTCATAAAAAACTAGATTGACAACTATATGCAAGGCTGCTTTGTTGTCGCCATATTAAGTAACTAGTTGTGCGTGAGAAACATGTAAATCATGGAGAATGTATTGAATCTATGAAGTTCACAACTAATAGCAGCCATAGAACTATACCCTACTAGACATATAGTTATTTTCTTTTAGTTTTCCAAGAGAGTAAAGAATCTCCAAGCATGGTGAAAAACCCTATGGTGGAGCATCGCGTCATTGGTCAATTTGCCGAATTTGAATCACAATAGGCCATAAGAGAAAGAACACTCATAGTTGAAAAAAGGAGATCTTGACCATGAGAATATTTTAAATTTCGGATCACTCTATAGTTGCATCCAGGTGAGGTTTTCAAGGTGCATTCATGAATTGACTCAAAATATAAACTGCAAACATAATATCTGATCAATGATAGTGAGATATGCCCTATTAAGTGATCAGATCAATGATAGTGAGATATGCCTTATTAAGTGATGATAAGTAGAAGGGTCTGGAAGAAGTTGCCCTTGGTCATTAGACAGTTTCAATTGTTGCTCCATAGTAATATAGGCAGGTTGAGCCCCAAGAAGACATGCATCAGCTAAAATATCCAGGATATACTTTCTCATGAGAGATGCAAATACACTATCAAGAACATACCACTTCAATGTTAATAAAATACTTAAGCTACCTGAGATCCTTAATGTGAAAATGATCTTCAATAAAACTTTTAAAATAGGCAATAACTAAAGGATCATTTCTGACAATATGATATCATCCACATAAACCAGGATAATGGTCTTAGAAAGTCCTCTGCGATAAGTGAATAAGGAAGAATCAACTTTGGAAGATGTAAAACTAGCATATTTAAAGGTATAAGACAACTTGACAAACCAATTTCTTGACGCTTGTTTAAGACCATATATAGACTTCTTCAATTGACAAATATGATTCTCTCTATGTTTGCCAAGACTAGGTGGAAGAGTCATATAAACTTCTTTGTCTAAATGACCATAAAAAAGACATTGTTCACATCCAGCTTGTGAAGAGTGAAAGAATATATGTGTCATATGTAATGTAATTGGTTAATTTTATTGATCAAAACTAGATTAAAACTTCGTGTATGTAATTAGTCTTAGGAATCTGACTAGATTTAGTTGTGGTTAAGTCAGGTTTGGAATTGATGGACTTAGCAGATGTATTCTTATGGATCAAGGTTAAAGACTAAAGAGTGTTGAAGGTAAAAGAGGTTCATTTAAGCATACACTCTTATACACAATTCACTTGGAAGAGTTTTAAAAGTGATTTTGAAAGTTTTAAATCGAATTAGGGTAAACATGACAAAATTATAAATTAACTATGTAATCAATCGACCGCTGTAATATACACAGGACAAATCAATCGATCAGTTATGAACTATAACACAGAACAATGGTGAATCGATTGATCACTTCAACAAACGTTCGATCGAAACTTGAAACAACCTTTTGTAAAAGTAGAATAAGAGTTTATCGATCGATAGCCCTAATGACAGATCAATCGCTCTAAGAGTCGTGCCCAAAGGAAATAGTGATTATTGATTGTTGTTTGGAATGATTGATTACTATAGTTTTGCGTACCTATTTTAACCCTTTTTGAAAGAGATTTTATTCCTAATTAGAATCAAAATTTTAAACCAATTTGAGACCTATCTATATAAAACCTAGAAACTACGAATTTGAAGAGAGGAAAACCTAAAAAATAATTAAGAAGAAAGGAGAGGTCATTTATCATTGTTTTCCTAGAGAGTTCACCAAAAAGCTTAATGCACATATTAATGGTGAATTCATGAATACACACAATTAAAAGAAAAGATTCTCACACAACAAACAAAAGAGGAGACACAGAAATTTCTTTAAGGGAGTTGAAGAATCTCAAATGTGAATCAACAATTGAACAATGAATCATTAATTGAGTTGCTAAAAGGAAACAAAGATGGAACACATAGAGGGAAAGCTTCAAGGATTCAAAGCAGGACAAATTGAAGCCAAATAATGAATATGACTAAACAAAGAAAAATGGTTTTCGTTTATGGAGAGTCTCTAGAGGTTGGTTGGTTGTTCTTAGTATCTTGTAAGTTTTTACTTACTAATACATTATTTTGGCTTTGTGATGCTATCGTAGTTTTTTACCCAAGTTGGGTTTTTCACGTTAAATCTCTGTGTTATTTAGTTTGCATGCTTGGATAGATTGAATACTTTGTAGATTAATAGTTCATGCGTAGTTAGTTTAATTTTGTTGCTTTGTACTAAATTGCTACACATAGAGACCAAAACTTTTAATTTTTACTTTTACAAAGAACAAGTTTGAAGAGTAATCTGGTGATCCACTATCACCGTCTAGTTAGATATTAAACTCTCAAAGAGACCAATTACAAAGTGCAACAATGGTCAAAAGGCAAAGTATAATAGTTAATTTAGCAACAAAATCAAAAGTCTAGTAGTAGTCTAACCCATCAGACTTGTACTTGATTTTACAAAAACAACCAATTGGTTGCTTACCATGAGGTAAATTAACCTATCTCCATGTTTGATTAGCCTCCAAAGCAGCAAGTTTAGCATCTATGACTTCACGCCAATGCGAGTCTAACACAGTTTGAGCAAATATTACAAGTTCTTGTTTCACAGAAATATTAGCAACAAAGGAATAGTAAGTAGAACTCAAACAATCATAGGAAATGAAATTTAATAATATAAAATAAGTACCATTTTGTGGAGAACTGCACAGAGTCCAATGACTAAGTAGAAGAAGTGGTCAATGTTGGGCATTGGTAGTCATGAAGGTGCTTTGGGGTTTAACAAGGCTATGTGTATCGACAAAGAGTTGGTTGCTCATCACTAGTGTTTGTGGGAGTATGGTCAAGTTTTTCAGTTTCATAGGACAAGGCTGGTGTTGGTGTAGTGTCAATTGTGTCTGAAGAGGGTAAATGTAGAGTAGAGAGTGCCAAGATGGGTGACTCGCTTGAAGGCAATTAGGCATCATGATCAACAAAAGGAAATATAGTCTTATGAAAGACCACATTGCAATTTGTAAAATATGTTTAGATTCAGGATCATAAGGATGATATATTTTTTCCCATAAAGGTACCCAATGAGGACATAACAATGCACGCAACTAGAGAATTTGCCCTTAGAAGAAACATTATTCGCATAACAAAAACACCCAAAAATACATAAATGACCATATGTGGATTGACATTGAAATAAAACTTCTTACGATGTCTTACCTGAAAGAAGAGGCACGAGCATTCTATTGATAAAATAAGTAGCAATTAAAATGTATTCACCTCAAAAATTAGAGGTAAAGAGGCATTGAAATGAAGTGCATGTGCATGAGCCAAGGCATTTAATTTGACAACCAAATTGGGTTTTACTCATGCATATTTATTTTAGAATTAAAACACAAGATAAATCCAAGTACTTCGTGAAAAATCATCCATTAGTGTAAGAAAATAATGCGCACCTAATAACAAAGCAGTAGAATGACTCCCCCAAATATCACAATGTATTAAGTTAACGGTTGACTAGAAGTTATTGAGCTACTAAGAAAGGGAAGCCAAGTTTGTTTCGCCAATGGACAAAACTCACAAAATAAATATGCATCAAAATTAACTTCAAAAAGTTGTTTTACAATATGTTTAAGCCTAGCATGAGATAGGTGTCTCAATCGTTGATGTCAAATATTTGGTGAGAAATTATTATGAGCCATAAATGCTTTTGTGGGGTTTGAGACCGTTGGCTTAAATAGATAGAGACCCCCAACTTCTTTACCCAACAAAATCATTGACCTTGTTGAAAGATCCTAGAAGATGTAGAAGTTAGGAAAGAAGGTAACATAACAATGAAGAGATCTAGTAAGTTTACTAATTGGCATTAAATTAACATTAAAAGTTAGAACATGAAAAACATCATTTAAATGTAAGGTGGGCGTAAGATCAATTGAGCTATTTGAAAAAACCAGAATAGAAGTCAATCAAATGGGAATTAGGTCAACTAGTGAAACACATGCTTTGACCAAACGAGAAGAATAAACCATGTGACCAATGATCCCTCCAATATTCTGTGAATAGTTCAAAATATTATGGATTTTAGAGAAGGAACTTACAAGTGGATGAATAGCAACGCATTTTTGCAGCATTGGATAAACTGTGGGAGGTACCTTCATTTACTAAAGCCAAGATTTCCTTATACTGTGTCAGAGCGAATGATTGAGTAGGAGTTATGTCTTCTTTGTTGGCATTGTCAGAAGAAGTTTTTACACTGATGACACCTTTGGAGGAAGCATTATCATTGGGTTTGTGTAAAGGATGTCTACGTGGATAACCATGAAGTCGATAACATCTATCTAAAGAATATCCAAGTCCAAGAAGGCCAATACTAAGACAATGGTCACAAGTGGATTGTTCTCTGCCCCTTCCTCGAACCCAACTACTCCCATTGTAGTTGTGAGCAGGGTGTGAGTTAGAAGGAGGCCGATTTACAACAAGAGCCACATTATCATAATTGTGACAGCAATTGACAACCGCTCTTTATTTCTCTTCTTATAGAACAAGTGTATAAGCCTATTTTTGAGGAGGCATAAGATTCATATGGAGTATTTTTTATCCATAAACAGCTCCATAAGGATCATTGAGTCCCATAAGAAACTGAAGGACCTTCTCTTCTAGATCACAATCATGAAGAGTCTTCATTGCTCCACATGTACATGATGACAATGGAGAATAGGTTGCCAATTCATCCTAATAACTCTTCAATTTGTTGAAATGAACATCCACATGAGATTTATCTTGTATGAGAGATGAAATAGCTCTCTAGATTTGGTTGAGGTGAGGAGCATTACCTTGAGAAAACCACGATCAAATTTAACCATAACTCTAACACAGATTAGCAAGATCAACATCGATGAAGCTGAGGATCCATGAGAGAACCATGTTATTGCAGTGTTGCCACAATGCATATTTGTTTGGGCATGAAGCATAATTTGGTCTAGGAATGGTCCCATCAATGAAACACAGTTTATTCTTCGTGCTCAATGTCATTCTCATGGCTTTGCACCACATTTCTCTCTAGTTAATGTACAAGAAACTAATATAGTACCTATATTGTTTGAAGTATGAAGGTAATAAGGACTTGTAGAATTGAGTGGTAGAACATGATGAATATCTAAAGAAGAAATAAGATGTGTGGTTCCTAAGTCCATTTTCATGACACAGGACTCAAGAATCTTTATTCATGTTAAATGAAATAAACTCCCAAAAATTAGAGGAAAAGAAAGGATACAAAAATGTAGTAGAATAATAGTTTTTTATCTACTTGATGATGATTGGACTTTTCCTTTACTATCTCAAGAATGATAGAAGAAATTGGCAACTTAGGTAGAATGATGAGAATCTCCCCTCAGCTACCATGCCAAATTAAAAAAGCCAATAACATTTCATTGATTCATCGTCTAATTTATACAAGTGAGTGTACAATAGTCAAATAAAGTAGCTTCAAAAGTAAACAAGTAACAACCATAAACTTTTAAATAGGTTTGTCGTATGTCTTCTATAGGTTAGCTCTTCATAAATTATACTCCCTCTGTCCTATGCTCCAATAGAAAAAAAATAATGTTTTATATTAATTGCTCCATTTGGCAATTTAAGCTATTAATATGTCAATGCTTCTCACCCAATTTGATAAAATGTGTAGTAGGGGTGGGCCAAGCCCATGTTAGATCACTAGAATGAACCCAACAAACCCTCTGTAGAATGGTTCAGAAGGTGTCCCTATACAAGCAGCGGTCATGGTCCTCGAAAGAAGAGCTGACCAATGAAGAAAGACTAGGAAAGGAGGGACAGGGTGCATCCGTAGAAGTAGCCGGGCTTGAATTTTCTCGGCCTCCATATCCTAGTGGGCCTAGTCCATGCCTACAAGATGGCGAAGCTGGCCCGGTTGGAGGGGGAGTACAGCTCTAGGGATTCGGCTCACGGTGGAGCAAAACGTCATCATACCAAATGCCAGGAGCAAGCATCTCAAGTCCTCCTCCTTCTATGTTTAGTTATAGCTATAGTTACCTTCATTTTTGCTTCTTCTCCTCCATGGATTTACATATAAAAAGGGTGTTGGAATCTTGTTGGGTTTTGGCTGGTTTGCATGATTTATGTTTATAGTGAAAAAAGGGTCTTTGAGTTTTGTTGTGGCTTTTTGCATACACTGCGCCACCATGTACCCCAGCGCCCTCAACAGTGACACACCTTCCTTGTCAGGAACAACTCGAATGTCAGCTTCCACTCTCCTGATCTTCCCCCCTTCTCTTGTCTTTGACCAATAACTTCTCAAATGATGAGGCAATTCACAAATTGAGTTCTTTCAGGGTTCAATCAATTCTCTCTTGATTTCTTATCGGCTGGTGGTTCCCCCTAAAAGTGAACATAAGCCTTAAAAGTGAGAAACATAATAGATTCATCTAGGCTTAAATTAAGTGAAATAGAGTAATTATTATAGAACATTTTTTTTTCTATTAGAGTTATTAATACATGTAGTTTAGCTTAAATTATTAAAGCCCACCTAACAAAATAGAATCTTGGTTCTTATTTCGATTTATGAGTTTTTAGTTTCCTTTCTCAAAGTTGAGTCGAATCTAAGAAATTTGGTTTCTACTCAAGTCCGGTTGGATTGAAGGAACTTGTCGAACCCGACCCAAGGTGCAGCCCTAATCAGAGTCCGAGATGCAGCCCCAGTAGGGAGTGTGGGGGCAGCTAAGGTTGCAGCCGAAATGAGCAAATGTATTTCTAGCTCGGGTCGGGTGAAGTGGTAAGACGGATAATCGGATCTTCTTGGCGGGCCTGCATTCGGCTCAGCGGTCGCTGTTCCGCGTCCCGTCCAGCAAACCTCCGTTGGAACTCCTGCCGTTTCCCTTTCTCCGCCATTGCCCGGCCATGGAAGCGGCAGAAGGACAAGAGGCCAAGCTCGCCCGGCTCCGCCAATGGTTGCAGGTTCCGTTTCAACTCCTACCTGCCTTTTTCTAACCCATTTCAAATTTCCCGCCGCCCTTTCTCACCCATATTTGTTCGATAGGAAAAAAAGTTTTAAATTTTCTGCTGTCCTCGCCTTTCTAGTCTCATAGCTATTTTCCCTGAATCAATTTGATTGAACTGTCGTGCAGGTGAATGGGGTTGAGATGCGCGGTTGCGAGATCCGGTACTGTAGCTCCAGAAAGGGATTCGGCGTCTTCTCCACCAACCAGGCCTCCGATGGTACCAACGCTGGGCTTCTAATTTTTTGTTCGTGATTAAGTGGGTCGAGCGTTTTGTTCGATCTGCTCACCTGAAAGTTCATTGCTTTTTGTTTTTTTTTTGGCCTTTTTCCTTTGTGCTATAAGCAGGCGTCCTGTTGATTGTCCCGCTTGATTTAGCCATAACCCCAATGAGGGTCCTGCAAGATACCACTTTGGGACCAAAATGCCGGGCCATGTTCGAAGAGGGGGATGTGGATGACCGCTTTCTGATGATTCTCTACCTGACTGTGGAGCGCCTTCGTAAAAACTCTTCATGGGCGCCGTAAGTGTTTGTGGATATTAGTCCATGAGGTTTTGGATGTTCTTTTACTCTTAGTGTGGGGATTGGTGAGCTTATGAATCATGCAATAATAGGTACTTGGACGTGCTTCCGGCCACCTTTGAGAGTTCTCTTTGGTTCTCGGAAGAGGAACTCACAGAGCTGAAGGGTACCACGTTGCATCGGGCGACCAAGTTGCAGGCAAATCCTTTTCTTTTCCCATCCGTTGCCCTTGTTGCATTGATTGACTATAATTGATGTTTTGATTCATAAAAACTTCAATCACATGATATGGAATTTGCCCTTCTGCAGAAGGAAAAGTTGCAGGCTTTGTTTGTTAACAAGGTGAGACGATTGGTGGAGGAACTTCTTGCTGGGGAACTGGAAAGGTGTGTGACTCTCCTACTCAGTGTGACGAGTGTCTCCTTGAAATAAGTTATGGGTTGTTGATGTTAGAATGCTAATGGCACAGTGCTGTTGATGTTTATATTAGCACGATGAGGTCAAGTTGGTACACTTTTCATCTCAAACCCAGTGGCGGATCCAAGATTTTCAAACAGGGTGGTCAAAAAATAATTAAGTTTAAAATAGTTTTTCTTTGTGACCATAAAATGATATCAGACTAGAATTTATTCTATTTTGATTAAAGAAGCATATCAAATTTGGCTAATTGGAATTCAAGGTTTGATTCTAAAATGGTTTCTACTTTCAAAAAGATGAGGAAGACATAAGACCAAATATCAAAAGAGGAATACCTGAATAGGGGCCCAATTTCATGCCAAGAGTTTCAAGGGAGGAGCTAAGAGGTAAGACACTTTGGATGGCGAGTCTCCCGGTTTCAATCCTTTCTTCTCATTATTTCATTAGGTTGGGTTTATAGGGCGGGTTTCATCTTTTAACCACTTTAGTCGGGGTTAGGTTAACTAGCTTATTTAAATTGGGTAGAAACTTAAACTTTGTTTTCATCATAGTGAATTAGATTTTACTCAAGAGCAAGAGGGGTTGAGTCCATTGTGGTCTGGATTGTTTTTAAGAGTGGTCATTGAACTGGAGACGAGAATTTTCTTAGCCCAACTCAAAAGTGAATAGGAAGATGGATTTATAAAAATTGAAAAGTCAAGGTGGTCATTTGACCATCCACCTTACAATGTAGATCTGCCACTGCTCAAACCTAGTTGGCTTTAGCTAAAATCTGAAACCCAACTAATTTTAATTTGATGAACTGTATTTTTGAGTGTGGCTTACAGGGTTTAAAGAGATGAATGTATTTTAATCAAACTGGAAGTATCTTTTCTAGCAACACTGCCACAACTCAGTTATTATGCAGACTTTTTTCAGCCCCTTATGAGGGCCCCATTATTGTGTGGCTTCCACTAACCAAAAGATGTCAATGAGATTTTGTATCCTTTGGTGCTAGGAATCTGTCACTTTTAGGCCCAAACGAAAATAGAGACCCTAAAAGTGTGAATCGACACCTTCTCAGATCAGATATACTATAATGGGCACCACCAGTCAACAAATCTTCATTTCATGTGGCTGCCTACCTAGCTTATGGAGCTGAACTTCCATAGAGTGCGTCTGGGAGATAGGGTGGGATGGTAGCAAAATTCAGCTAAATGCATCATCTGGCACTTTTTCTGCATTCAGTTAATTTTGAACAGTGTCAGCCGATTCTTTGACACTACTTTTTCCTTTAAAAATTCTTGAAAATTGTATATTTGCTTGTCATCATCAGGATAATGTTATGACTTCGTAAGAAGATGTATATTTTGATTCAAAATGCTGATCTATGGAGTTATTTGGCCTGATTGTAGCTGCCCATCTTGGACTTCTTCTGACTAGTCTGTTTCTCTTGTTATGCAAGTTTTTTTAGTTAAATTAACTGCTAATACATGGTATATGGCACATCTTTCCAGGGAGGTGCTGTTTGAGGACTTCCTCTGGTAGGTATCCATATTAGAGATTGTATACTTTATCCTCATTTTTGTTGCTGTTTACTTGTAACCTTTACAATTTAACGTCTACTGCATTATCAGGGCAAACTCCATATTTTGGACTCGGGCTTTGAACATTCCCTTACCAAGCTCTTACATATTTCCTCAATCCAAAGTGCCAGATAACTGTTTTTCCAACCAGAACGAAGATACTGGGGCTACCTCCTCCGAGATGTCCACTGAAAATTCTACAAAAGAAGATAAAAAGAATGTGAGGATATTAATGCTTCTGGACTATATATGTCCTTGTAATAATGTTCTTACACCTAGTCATTTATTATCATTTACTATTTTATTCATTTATCAAATTGTTGTAGACCATTAAGTAGGTAATATTACTGCTATAATCATGTTTCTGGATGCAATACCTATATTCCAATGGTGCAACGCCATGTATTTTTCATTTTAGGCATTCAAAGATGGCACTGGCATGCCATCAGCTTTGACAGAGACAAAGACTGTATGGGTTGAGGGTCTTGTTCCTGGCATAGATTTCTGCAACCATGGTACACATTTTTCTTACTGAGTCCGTCAGTGGAAGTTTGTTTATTTATTTGATACTAGCATGTGTGTATTCAATTAATATTATTATTCTTGTGTTTACTCTGAGATGTTTGCCATTCTTAAATATATTTTTCTTTTATAGATCTCAAAGCTTCTACAACTTGGGAAGTTGATGATTCTGGATCAAAAACTGGAGTCCCTTTCTCTATGTACCTCCTCTCTGGTAAACAAGCATGCTTTTAATACATGTATAATATTCCTTTGACTATGAATGACTTTGTTGGCTTCAGAGAATCTCTATCTTATACTGTTTTTTCTTCCAAACGTCATTTTTTCCTGCACTTCTTTCCCAGATATCTAGAGTTAGTTTCATGATATGATGGTTGGTGGAAAATATTGGTAGGTTTTTCTTCCAAATGGTTTGAAAAATGGAATAGGCACATTCATTTCTTGTGTATCTTTGTCATTGATCCAGAAGACTGTTTAATGTAGTGTAAAAGGTTCAAAACTCATCTGATCAGCCATTTCTAACTAAACTTCTGCTGTAACTTTTTACTAAGCTAGCTCTGCTTATAGCTTAAAACAGCTCTCTAAGTTGCAGTCAATAGTCGGTGTAAATGTTATGAGTCAATTATTAGTTATATAAAGCATCTTTTCAGTTAAAGCAATATTTGATTAATTGTATCCCTCTGAAAGCTGAGCAGGGTCCCTTGCATACTGAGAACGAGATATGCATTAGCTATGGTAACAAAGGAAATGAGGTACTGTCCTATGTGTCCACAAATTTTTTTTTAATCTATGCTTTTCTTGCAGTCTTCAGCTATGAATGAAAATAGCTATCGACTTGATTTGATTTTTAGAGAAAGAATTTAGAATATTCTTTATTGGTTTTATTCTGTAGACTATTTTTGTAATTTAATAATTTTTTTATGTGGTGAGTGCTGCTGGACATGTGCTGGTTGCAAACCATGTCTGTGTTTTCTCAATTTCTGTTGATGTTCATACATTTAAGGGAAAATATCTAAAATATCCACTTTTCAAACTTTTGTTTAGTATACCCTGGTTAATTTTTTTCTTGCCATCATGCTCCCAGGTTAATTTTCTTCTTTCTAATATACCCCTACATTAGTAATGTCTATCTAATATGCCCTTAAGATGTACAAAAGTCTAATACAACCCTTCATTTTTTATTAAAAATGAAAATGCCCTCTAATATAATTTAATTAACGCAATTACCTTTCATCTCTTTCCTATCCGTTTGATCCCTTAGCACTGTTCATGCACAGTGATGCCTATGAATTCAATTGCTTGTATGCTTGGCCTTGGGCATCAACATGGAGAGGGACAAGATGAAGGTACTTTTGGTCATTTTGTCTTTTTAATAAAAATATTGAATTGGGAAGATCCTTATAACAAACAACTTGTGGGTTCTTATACCAAAATTAGAGACTTTTGGCCTATACTACCTATCTTATCCTGCAGCAGCCGCCCCAGAAACTTATTTGTGCCAAAAAAATATTTTTCTTCTGTCAACTGATGTCAAGCATATTAATATGTGAATAAAGATATATTTATGACAAACAATAAGCTTGCATTAAAATGCTTACAGCAATTGTGCCTAAAACATATAGATGATTCTGGAAAGGAGGGGAACCTTGATTTCTGTAAACTGTGGTTGATGAAGTACGTATGAAAATTAATTGTGATCATCTGGTGACCAGTAATTGATTGCAAGTGAAGTTTCTTGTGCACTGACGCCAAGGAGGCTTCTTTAAGCTCTGACTCCATGGAAATTAAATTTAGGGCATTATGAAGTGCAAAAACTGATGATGATGGGTCACAAACTTAGTAATTATTAATCTATTCTATTTATGCTATATTCCGATTTTGTTGAATGGACAATAAATTATGGATGCGTGTAGCCTGACCAGAGGCCATGGGCAGCATACATTGGGGTCCTAGCATGGTACATAGAGGCCTAATATGGTTCATAGGTTGGTTCTAGCACAGTTACTGGGTAGCTATGTACCATGTTAGGCCTCTATATACCTTGCTAAGACCCCTATGTATGCTGGTCATGGAGCCCGGCTAGGAAAACTTTTTGATAAGTTATTATGAATAATATGGGTTGCTGAAGGATCATCAAACTTATTGGTTCCTTTTATGTTTTTGCATGGCAGGAATTACTGTACTTGTATGGTTTTGTGCTTGAGAATAATCCAGATGACTATCTCATGGTAGTATCTCTTGTCTAAGGTTGATAAGGTTTCATTCTCTTCTGTGTCTTATTTTGGCTTCATAATTGTCATTCCATCAAATTCTGTTAACCATTGATTTGAATCTAATAAGTTTTGCTCATTGGGGTGTTAATTTTGTTATTATATTGCCTCATTGAGAATTCTTGCAGGTTCATTTTCCAATGGAAGCTTTACAGAATGATCCATCTGCTGACTTCAAAGCACAACTTTTGCAAATACAGGTCAGCTGCCTCAGTTTTTTTGTATATATTTTGTTTTTGGTTTCCATAAGTTAACCAAGGTGTGGAATTTTCTTGTCTAGGATTGTGATATGCTGTCTTTATTTTTCTCTTTGTCCGGCAATCTTATTGTATTCTGTTATGCCCATAATAATTTATTTTTGTAAGTAATGCCTAGTGATGCCGTGCAGCAAGCTGAAATGAGGTGCCTTCTTCCTAAAAGTTTGCTTGATCATGGATTTTATGGTGCGTCTCAAGTGCAAGATGAAGATAAGAATAAATGCCTGACACATCGTACCTCCAAATATAGTTGGAGTGGTCAGCGTAAGGTTCCATCTTATTTGACAAAGCTGGTATTCCCTGAAGAATTCTTAGCTGCGTTACGGACTGTGGCTATGAAGGAAGATGAGCAATTTCAAGTTTCAGCCTTGTTGGAAGATGTAGGTTGTTAATGCCTCATTGAACTACTAGAATTTAATCTAAAGCTCTTAATTTTTATCTGCCTTGCTGCCTGTGGAAGGAGGTTCAACAGTTTCTGCCTTGCTGAACTATTACTATATAGCGCTTATTTTCTCTTGTTGTAAGCTTGTGGGACCTGATGGCGAGAGGCAACCTTCTGAGACTGAAGTTCGAGCAGCAATATGGGAAGTATGCGGTGATTCTGGTGCTTTACAACTGCTCGTTGATCTCTTTCAAGTGAAGTAATTATACTGTTCTTGTTGGATTTTTTATTTTCCACGACTAGTTAATTATATGAAATTGTTTCTTTTTTAGCTTTATAATCTTGATGCAATATTTTTGGAAGGGCATAAATGCAAGTTTTATAGTTTTCTATTGCGTGCATTTATGTCTACTCTACTTGGCATTGTGTGCTTTGTAGACCACTTAATAAGGGCTATATTTAATCTATTGCAGGATCTTGGCGCTTGAAGAGGGTAGTGGGACAGAAGATGTTGATGCAGAGTTGCTTGAGAAGGCTGAAATCACAGGGATGCCGTTGGAAAACTCAAGGTGCTGCCACTTATATGATATAATTCTATTTATTAGGTGGAAAAGTTGAATTTTTCATGTGCTGAAAGCCTGAAACTCTACTGTTACTGTTAATATGTTGTTTATGCATGTCTAGAACGTGCCCAGACTTGGTACGCATTTAGAGATATCTCTTATAGTGATGTTTAAGTTCATTTATATTTTAAAATGCAGGGATAATTCTTATTTTCAAAATAAGAAAAAGGAGGCGAGTCGAAACAGGTGGTCAGCAATAATTTATCGGCAGGGACAGAAACGTCTTACTCGATTATTCCTAAAAGAGGCAGAGCATGCACTACAAATGTGCTTAACCAAAGAATGATAGATTTCTATGTTAACCATCCGTACACATTGATGCCTATTGTTAATTTTTTCTCCCTTTTCTATATTAAGTCTGTTGGAAAAAGAATAGAGATATGTCAAGTTGATTTATTAAAAGACTAGTTACAGTTTGGAGAAAACAATGATGTGTGGAAATTATTTATTTAAAAAAGACTGTTGATGAGTTTTCTTTTATAAGCTTGGGGCTTTCATGTAATTTTTTGTGCTTACGCAATATTCATAGAATTAGTCTGAGATACCGCCGATTGAGCATTTTTAGAAGTATTTTTTTTATTGGATTATTTAGAAGTAATACATCTGTAAATCATCATTATACTGAAATATGAAATCCATCAGCAGTTATAAAAAATTTACATTTATCTCTGGTAGCTGTTTGTCATAGGCAAAAGGTGGGTTGTTTTGGTCATTTTATACCAGAACAAGTAGCACCACATGTGGTGATTGATCCAGCTTTCATCTAGAAAGATAAGGCTGAAGCCTAAAACGTAAAGCGACAGGAAAACCTCCCAGCCAAACATCTTTTTAATATCTTTCAGAAAGATCCCAAAATTCATACTTGCCAGGATTGAAGTGGGTCACAGGTGCGAGGTCCAAGTCTTGCCACATGTATCATATATTCATCCAGTATTTAAGTTTCCAACTTTTCTCATTTCTAATTATTGTAAAATGGGTTCCAAGATGAACTCAACCTACATTCCAGTTCTCTCCAACATCTTCACAAGAACGCCTACCATCTCTTCGTGCTTGTCATTCCAACCAAAAACTCAACAGCATTTCATAAGCTCCTCTTACACTGAAAGGGCTCCACAGGTACCCAGCAATATAACCACAGAAATAGAGGGTACTTACAGTATCAAATTCCAGACTCTTAGTACCAGCAGGCTTGGCATCTCTAGATACCCTGACTTCAAGTACAACGCTGACGAGGGCAGGGGGATTGGAGTTGGGAGGAAAATGGAAGGGGAACAACCCAACAGGATCTCAGTTGTTTTTGATGTGCAAAGCCTCTATATTCCTCCACTCACAGGTGCAACAACAAAGTTCTTAGGATTGCCATTACCACCATTTCTAAAGATTGAAATTGTTCCAGAAGCTTTTGAAGGAACCATTGAAGAGACTGGAAAGGTAAGCGCCATAGCACAACCAAATATTAATACTACTCTACTATGCACATTACGTTGCCTTTTCTATGATTACGCTTTTGAGCAAAGCATACCCTAATACTATTAGAGGCTTAAAGTTACATGGGTTTTCACTAGGTTGATTTAGAATTCACGGCCAACTTCTGCTTTTCCATTGGGAGTATTTACAGAGCTCCTCCTTTGCTTGTGAAGACGGTTCTGACATCAGAAGAATCAAGGGGTGTTCTAAAGAAGGGAAGAGGGGAGAGGCTAGATAAGGAGGGAAGGTGCAAGTTGGTTGGAGTGGCAAGTGTTGACCCTATTGACGACATATTCATGAATTCTTTCCTTGGCCTTCCAACTGAATGTCTTGCTGATTTGAACGCAAAAATTTTAATCTCTGATTCTGAAAGATCTTGCTAAAGCGAAAAATATTGCTACACAAAAGGAATAACATTCTGACAGCCAAGTTAGTATTTTTTCATTAATATGTTCTCTGCCTCCTCTCACCCACACCCGCCACCCCCAAGCATGCGAAGGAGCGTTAGACTGCATATATATATAAATATTCAACTTTATGTAAATTGAGGTGCAAAATGACTTGAAATAAAGCTCGAACAGATGCCACCATTAGTAGTATCTTTTTTCCTGTCAATATGAAAGAAACAATAGTATACTATTATAATGAGAATTTATTTTTCATATACCATAGGAGAATGCAAGAGATTATCATTTCAAGTGTGCAGTTACTAGGGGTGTGTTTGGATGCACCATTTAAAAAGGAAAGCCATTGCCCTCTTGAGTGCAAAACGTCATGTCAGAGGGAAATCTCCTTTCGTCCTCAACCCTCCACAAGGTGCTTTTGAAAGGGCATCCAAACACGCCCCATATGCAGAGCCATACGTATAAGTTGCACATGGCAGCTTACCCTATTGCTCTATCTACAATCCTAATGAAGATGTAGCCATTGTAGCAGTAATATACTTCTCAGCTTCATTACCAAGTTGCTGTCACTTTCAACAGAAACATCCGAAACATTCCACTCAGTTCTTTGGTGAGAATAAGCACGTACTTTACCCAAAAAAGAAAAAGCACAACAAATGACTTAAAATTTACAAGTAATCTACATGTGCATTTGGAAAATACAGACTGATGAGCCCCAAGGTAATCCAACAGGAATTTGACCTGCAATGATGTACTCATATTTACCAAGTGCAATTTGTCATAATCATAATGAAGTAGCGTTTTTTCCTAACAATTTGAGAAAAAAATTCAACGGCAACTTGTAAAATATAGAATTCAACTTTTGAAAGCTTTGTAACAAAGTTTGTTAGCCAAAAGAGACTCTTGATCGAAGGGTGTTTGCCCTTTAAAGCAATGCTAGAAAAAAGCATTCAAAAACATTATTAACAAAAAAGAAAAGCAAAAGAAAGGGCCAAGAAGATGGGAACCTGTAGTTCAACTAACTTGTTAAAGCTTTTTGCTTGCCAATTTCCTCAAGTGAACCAATATTGGAATTTCACTGCCACATCATCATTGTCCTCATGATCATCACCATCATCAGCCCCTAGCTTATTTGAATTAAGCAGACGTAAATTTTATTCCCATTATTCCAACCCATCAAGCAGAAGTTATTCTTAAGTCACTTTAAATTGGTTGGAATGTGTTTTTCCTCAGAAGCTATTGTTTTTAACTTTTGTCAAAATACAGTAATGATATCATCATTTATTTAGTTGGATTTTTGTCATAAGCTATTCGTGGGTAATTTTTAATACATAAAGCACAATCATTCTTGAGGGAAAATGATATTTTTACTCCACTTTTTCTACACCAAAACCCTACTCTAACTTTTAATTAGACTTAGAAAATTGGATTCCCCTATTGTTATTAGGTGAGACTCACCTTTCATTCCCTAGTTAAAGGCTAGAGTAAGATTTTGGTGTTGAGAAAGTGGAGTAGGAATATTAAATTCCACTCTCGAGTTATATTAAGTTGGTTGGAATGGATTTTTTGCTCTGAAGCTATTTTTTCTAACTTTGTTCAAAATACGGTGATGATATCATCATTTATTTTATACAACTTGTAGACCCACCCCCCATAACCCAACCCGCCAAGTGTCACATGCCCAAATCGAACCTTGGATCTTTCCTTTGACAAGGAGAGGTCCTATCCAGCATGCTATCATCATTTGTTCAGTTGGTCGGTTTCTTTTCAGAAGTTATTCTTGGGTCAGTTCTAACCTTCTTGACAATAAAATGTTATGGTATAATATCTTTACATAATTATTCTCACTCACAACGTGGCTGGAAAATTTTGAAGCAGGGGTCGTTGGCATTTCATCAAGTTGCTTTATGCATAGACACAGAAATCAAGCTTGGGATATTATGGGCCCCGCAGTTGATGGTCCTTTTTCTTAATTACTATTCCATGATGTTAGTTAGGCCTGTGGGACCCAACTAGAAGAGGCAGAACAGCCAGCCTAGGAGAGCAGCCGCCTATTCCCTCTCCCATGTGCTATGACTGCACATCACATGAACCGGGTAAGTTGGGATATAATCCATATGGGTGGCCAACAGAGTGAAAGTTCAAACTAAGGATCTCTACTTCATGAGGTGTGGGCATGGCCATCCAACCAACGCTTTCTTGCATAAGAAGATGCAAGCTGTTCATAGGTCAAAACCATCCCTACATTATACATTTTCATTAAGCACAGAGGAATCTACACCTAATAACAAACAGTTCAATGATTTCACACCTAATAACAACCAGCCATGTAGAACTGTTTTTTGTTTTTCTATCTCATTTCATTTCATAATGGAATAAGAACGAGGCTATATCTATAGGGGTCTAACTCCGGTCATAACTAGTGAGCATGTAAAACACCTCCTAGGTTTGTTCATATGTAGGGCTTGTTTGGATGCAAGATTACTGGAGAATCCTAGTGTTATTTGACTGACCATCCAGAGTTTGTTTGGATTGGAAGTAGGGAAAGTCAAACAAGCTAACGGGCTGTTTTGGAGGGGCTTTGGGGGAGAAATCGATTTCCCCCCTATGTCACATCAAAGGGGGAAAAACAATTTCTCCTCCAACTCTCCTAGGGAAAGCAATTTCCCAAACCCTAATGCCTCCCAAACAGCCCCTAAATGGTTTGAAAGCACAATCGGGATAGAAGAGTGCACAATTTGGATTTTTTTCAAAAGGCTTATTTGGATAGAGATAGATCAAAGAATTAAATAAAAAATATCCCAAAAAAATTTGTTGGAACAATTCGCTGACCATATTGAACAGTGCCCCAGCTTCTTATCAGTACACAATATGAGTCATTTTCGAAAATCTCCTCACTAGATTGTGTTTTGTTCCAAAGCTATTTGGACTGATGAGACAGACAATTAAGATTGTTAGATTGTTCATGACTTTTCTCTCTCTTTCTTTATTCCAAACATGATTGTAGAAAAGTCACTCAAATCAATGCAAGATTCTCCCATCATCCAAACAAGCCCAAAATCTTCTCATGAGGAGATTTTGAAAAAAAGCCAAATTGTACACTGTTAAGGGTGAGGCACTATTCCAAAACTTGGCCTACAATTGTCCCAGAAATGTTTTTTTTGTACAATCTAAAACTATTCAAAAGATTGGTCTTGCAGCCAGACAGGCCCGTAGTGTCGTCTACATGTGCTTCGTGCCTAGGAACTACGACCACCCAAAATGTCCATAAAGACACATTTAGAATTTCCTTTCACTATAAACACAATGTAGGACTTTCAAACTTACTGCTCTCAACTGGCAGATAGAGATCATTTCTTGCATACGAAAAAAATAAAACACCTTCCTTCTGCCCAGCATGCAGCATTTTCTGTCTCATCTGGCCAAGTTTGATTAATCATACTATACTATAAAGTAAATTGGTGTCTTATAGAACTTTCAAATTCTGACTATTGACCCATGTTTTATACTATTAATCCTTATTTTACTCCTGCTTGACTCATCCTAATCCCTAAAAAGCTAAAGAAATAAGAATCATAATCCCTATTTTTTAGGTTATATTCATTTTAACTTGATAATGTTATAACTTGCACTCCCAAACTCGAATTTTTGTGTGCTTGGTATCGTTAGAAAGCTTTCAACGAGCTCTATCAAATAAGAACTATGTTTTCTCAAACTTTTTTGTAGGCCCTACGTATATAATATATTTCTCAACGATAATTTTGTGAGGCGAGTCATTAGAGTGTCCAGGTTCACTCTAACAAACTCAACGGACTAAGTCAAAGAGTCAAAGATCAGTTGAGTCAAAGATCATTTGTATCAAATTCCCCTACTGAAGTACACTGTTGCAAACTAACTCTGAACTAACAGGGATTGACTCCCTATGAATCGATAACCTCTGTATCCTATAAAATGTAATGCATATGAATGAGAAAAGTGATGACTGCATTTCTCACATGGTATCGGCCAGAACACCTTGATTATTTCCATCCTCTGTTCAGACTCTTCTACATACATGTCTTTTGTCCACAACTCTGAAACAACTCTTCCCTACATGGAGTCACCCATTTCTCCTCTTCCCATCGTCAAGAGTATTTCCCAAGAAGTCTTAGTAAAACTGGCTTCCACTAATTACTATATGTGGAAGATGCAGGTTTTACCAGTTCTTCGTTCTCATGGACTCATTGGGCTGATTCATGGTGATCTGTCACGCCCTACTGGTGATGATAATGATCCTACTGTGCGTGCATGGTTTTGCATTGACCAGATGGTCTTGGCTTGGCTGGCCACCTCTATTTCTGAATATGTTCTTCCCCAAGTTGCCCACTATGATTCTGCCCACTCCTTCTGGACTACAATGGAGGTGCTCTATGGCAAACTGACTCGATCCCGCATCCAAGGCCTCAAAGGAGAGCTTCATAGTCTTTCGAAGGGGTCTCTCTCTATAAGTGACTATATTAACAAAGCCCAGTCTCTTTCTCATACTCTTGCCATGGCCGGCAAGCCAGTTGATGATGACGACTTCATCATTCTTTTACTAAAGGGCCTTGGACTTGAATTTGACACGACTTGTGCAGCCGTTCATGTTGCTCGCAAATTTCCAACTGTTGATGAAGTTGCGGCTCTTCTCATGGACTTCGAGCTCCATCTACTGGGACAACAAAGTGTCTCTTCCTCCCTGGCACTCTTCACCTCAAAGTCCTCTTCGTCTCCTCGCCCTTCAGTTCCTCGAGGAGGTTTTGGTGGAAGGGGGTGCTTTGGAGGAAATCGCACTACCTCTCAAACATGTGGACGCACTGCTTCTCCTTCCTCGTTGCCGGCTGGTCGTGGTCGTGATAGGTCACACCGTGGTCGTCCTTGTCACGCCCCGGCCATGCCCGACCCGAGCCGAACCCGGTCCAAGGGCCGGTCAAGCGCGCGGGGGCGACGAAGTGAAATTGAGAAACGATTCTAGCAGAAGACTTAATCCCTAACCACGGGCGATTAACAGCAACACGGAGTGCGCACAATCCTTTGAGCAAGAGTAAATAAAAGGGAGGAAAAAGTGCTGCTTAACACAAAGTAAACAACAATCTCAAACCCACAAGCTTAGTTTAAGTAAAGCCCACACCGGCTCAAAATAAGTCATAAGCAAACATAACTGTAACATGTGACATAAATCCACAACAAAGAACCCTACACATAGGTTCTAACATAAGCATAAAACAAAAGAAAATAAGTCACACTACGATCTCCATCATCACACCCAAGCTACCTCTGACCTTCCCTCAAAGAGGCAATCCTGTCCGTCTGCGTGTCGCATCACGCAGCCCCAAATCAAAACACAAAAGAGGGGTGAGTTTTAACACTCAGCAATGGTTTTAATATCACTGTCAACGTAGAAAATACGATAGCTTAGAAATGAGATCGTTCAGATCAAAGATTTACATGGTGCATCACTTTCTGATCACACATTCATGTCACCTAACACTGCATCATAATGCATAATTCAACCTGCATGGATGTATCTCTAGCATACATATTCCCACATGCATTCACATCATACCAATCCCGCATGGATGTATCTCTAACATACATATTCCCACATGCATAATATCATCACAACCTGCATGGATGTATCTCTAACATACATATTCCACATACATAATATCATCACAACCTGCATGGATGTATCTCTAACATACATATTCCACATGCATAACATCAAAATCAACATGCATGGATGTATCTCTAACATACATATTCCACATGCATAACATCAAAATCAACATGCATGGATGTATCTCTAACATACATATTTCCACATGCATAATATCATCACAACCTGCATGGATGTATCTCTAACATACATATTCCACATGCATAACATCAAAATCAACAATCATTGGATGTATCTCTAACATACATATTCCACATGCATAACATCAAAATCAACATGCATGGATGTATCTCTAACATACATATTTCCACATTCATAATATCATCACAACCTGCATGGATGTATCTCTAACATACATATTCCACATGCATAACATCAAAATCAACATGCATGGATGTATCTCTAACATACATATTCCACATGCATAACATCAAAATCAACATGCATGGATGTATCTCTAACATACATATTTCCACATGCATAATATCATCACAACCTGCATGGATGTATCTCTAACATACATATTCCACATGCATAACATCAAAATCAACATGCATGGATGTATCTCTAACATACATATTCCACATGCATAACATCAAAATCAACATGCATGGATGTATCTCTAACATACATATTCCACATGCATAACATCAAAATCAACATGCATGGATGTATCTCTAACATACATATTCCCACATGCATAATATCATCACAACCTGCATGGATGTATCTCTAACATACATATTCCACATGCATAACATCAAAATCAACATGCATGGATGTATATCTAACATACATATTCCCACATGCATAATGTCATCACAATCAACCTCCATCAAGGAGTAATCACACGTTAACGTCACACAGACGGGAGCATAGACAAGGCCACAAAGGCGTGTCATGGTACAAAATTCTACACAAGAATTCAAGAAAGATCGAGGTTGTCAATCCCTAATACTGCTCGCCCTGGACGATCCTGGCCAAGGATGTCCCATTCTCACACAGAGAATCTAGAGCAGGGGTGTTCGCCCAGGGACATCTCCTGCGGAGGGAAGAGCCCGAGTTCTCACACAGAGAACCCTAGAACACGTGGTAACGAGGTGCACACGGTATATCACACTAGATTCTCAGGGTCCAGATGACACACATAATAATATTCTCACATATCCGCAAGACAAGTACACAACTCGTCCCCACATCATTCCATTAAACAAGACTCAACCCGGGGAGTGCACTCGTTCCACACAGGAACTTCAAATCAAAATATGTCCTTTTGGACCAATCAACTTGCGATTAATCCATGACCGATAAACCCGGCACACAATTCCATCACATTGCATCCAATCGGTCAAATTCGATTAATCACGATGAAGCCTCAATTAGAAATCTATTTTTATGATGCGTGCAGCATGGTACATGCGTGGGCAAAGCATACATGAATCCTAATCATGATAAGTGCTCTCACCAAATTTCTAATGCATCATTCATAATCACGATATTAAGCTTCAACATCATCATTTAACCCCCACATGTGTGTGTAACTAGTAGAAGCCTTTCACATAATGCATATTAACATGCTTGAAAATCAACTAACTACCACACCACACATGTGAATTTATACCTAAACATGAATTCCAGCGAAAATCATAGTAGAAGAATCATTGAAATCATAGTTAAATTCAAAACTCAACCACAAAGGCTAAACACCTATAACATCACTCATTTCATCATTGAGTCATGGCAATCACCAACATTCACACACCATTAATCACAATTTATCATGACAAATCAGTCCAACAATGATTGTAATCCTATTGAAAATATATGCTTATCCAAAGGGAACCAACCGTTCATAATTTCAAGATAACGATTCCAACATCATGCCCCAAAACATAAGTCATCCCACCATCTCTAAGCATATGTCTCAACTCTATAAACTCAATAGCATGCATTTCCAGTAGCCTAACATAGCATAAAACACTCCACATTCATATAAAATTGGCAAGCTAAAGTGGAATCATCAAAATAGGCATCATACACACAACATACAATTTCCTGTGTAACCGATCGATCGCCCTTCAGGCCGTTCGATCGGTTACACGCAAAATTTTGAAAATTTCAGTTTAGCCGATCGATCGCCCTGCAAGGCCGATCGATCGCCAACACGGCAGAACAGTCATATTCTTCCTTTCGCAAATCTAAACCGAAACACCATAGAAAATACTTCAAATCCACATCTAACACCCTAATCATCATCAAAAGTCCTCCTTGACTTTCAGAATATCAAACCAAACCATAATAATGCAAAACCCTAAGAAATCGGGATTAAATAATTCCATTTTCTAATCTTACCATTAACACACTAAATCAAGCAAACCATTTCGAAATAAGCCAAAAATGAAGAATTTTACCATGGATAAACAGAGATTTCGAAGACCCATTACCTCAGCACTTTATTAAGCTCGGATTGAAGAGTCACCCTTCTTGAAATCCTTGAAAACACAATGAGTTTGAATCAAACACCAATAAAAATCGATTTACTTAAGAAATCCCTAATTAAATCTTAGATCTAGGGCTTGTTGGTAGTAAAAATCGGATTTTGAATGTTAGGGTTTGTAGTAAAACACAAATCAGTAGCTTTTGATGGTAAAAAACAAATTAAATCTAGGGAAAAATGGTAGATTTGGAAGAAATTAAGAGAAAAGCCAAGGATTAGTGCTTAATTAGAACAAGCTTACCTTAATCGGCTTCTAATTCGGGCCTAAGTGGGGATTAGGCCAGCCTTCCTTCCTTAGCCTATTCCCAAAAATGGAAATGGCTCAGGTTTGCCCTTTTATAGTAAGGGTTGGGGTAGGCATAGGTAAGTTTTGGGGTGTAAATAGGAAAAGTAGGCTAAAAGTGGGTATTTTGCAAATTTAAGCACGAATTAAGCCTAGTAAAATTCTGAAAATTTTTGTGTGACCTTAAGTATATATCTAGGTTCATTTGACACAAAAATAAAATTTTCAACCGTGGGGCCCATAGGGGTCCCGCCAAAACCCTAATTTTTGGGAAAATAATGAAAATTTCAAAAAATTCCAAAAATTCACAATTGGTTTAAAATCACTTAAAACCACTAATGTTGAAGTTAATTTTGGTTAAAACCATCACAAACTCTATTTATTTCACGAAATCACCGAATAAGATTAGAAAACACGTAAATCTCACAATAATCCATAATTAAAGAAAACCAAAACCGGTTTAAAGATGAGGGTCCTTACAGTCCTTGTGCTGCTCCTGTTAATGATGACTATTCAGCTATCTATTGCTATTATTGTGGTCATCCGAATCACAAGGCTGATGCATGTCAAGCTACTTCCACTGAACCCATCCAATCCTTTTCTGCACTTCACTTGGCTGACCAAGCAGACAACGGGTGGTACCTTGATACTGGTGCAACGCATCATATGACCTCTGATTCAGCCCAAGTGGATGGTATGTCTCCTTACTCTGGTTCTAACAAAGTCTTTGTGGGTAATGGTAACTCTCTTCCAATCTCCCATACTAGTTCAGTCACATTATCATCTGCATCTCCTAAGTTGGAAAAAGTTTTATTAGTTCCAGGGCTCACTAAAAATCTTCTTAGTGTCTCCCAATTCACCAGAGACAATAATTGTTGCTTCTTGTTTTATGAATGGGGCCTTACTGTGAAGGACATGCAGACCGGGCAGATTCTCTTGGCTGGACCTAGGGCGGATGGGCTCTATCGAGTCTTCTACTCCTTGCAAGCCTCCTGTTAGTCTTCTTTGCAATAAAATTAGCTCTGAAGTATGACATACACGCTTGGGCCACCCCTATGCATCAACAATGCGTACTCTGGCGTCATCCCTACATTCATGTGATAGTTGTAAACTTGGCAAAGTATCAAAATTGCCGTTTGACAGACGTGTCACTTATTCTACAACTTGTTTTAGCACTCTGCATACTGATGTATGGGCCCCTGCTCCTGTTCCTTCACTTGATGGCTTTCGGTTTTATTTATTGATTATGGATGAATATTTTCGCTTTACTTGGTTCTTCTCCATGAAACGAAAGTTTGAAGTTTCTGGTACTTTTATTGATTTCCTTCATTACCTTAAGCGTCAATTTGATGCCTCGGTGAAGGTAGTTCAATCAGATGGCGGAGGAGAATATGTTAGTCATACTCTTCAGACCTTTCTCCGACAACAAGGTATCGTTCATCTTCTCTCCTGCCCTGACACTCCTAAACAAAATAGGCTGGCTGAGAGGAAACATCGTCATGTGGTTGAGACCAGCCTTACTCTTATAGCTCATGCTCACCTCCCTAAAGCACTTTGGACTTATTGCTTCTCTACTGCGGTGTACTTAATTAATCGTCTTCCATCCAAAATTCTTGGCAGCAAATCACCATATGAGCTTCTCTTTCGAAAGGAGCCTATCTATGATCACCTTCAGGCTTTTGGATGTGCTTGCTATCCCTATCTCTAGCCTTTTGGAAGAGGCAAGCTAAATTACAAAACTGTCCAATGCATCTTCTTGGGGTACAGTGGCCATCACAAGGGATATCGCTGCCTCGATCCTCTCACAGGTCATCTATACATCTCACGCCATGTTTCCTTTGTTGAGCAGATATTTCCTTACCCCACTACTGGCAATCATGGACATCCCTCTGCTCATCGCTTCAGAATTCGGCCACTCCAACTCAAACTTCCAACAGATGTACCCTTGGACTCTGGGCAGACTATTTATGGTCCCTCTGCAGACCTTGCTGGACCTGGTTCCTTATCATCCTCTCCTGGATCTTCCGCCAATCTTCTACCATGCACTACATCTAGCGTTCATCCTATATCACCCTTGCCTCCTGAGCCTGTGCAGCCACCATTACTAGTCTTCCGCCGCCGCCCAAAGTAGTTGGTTCCTACGGATGCTCATCCTGCATCACCACCTCCTCTAGCACCTGTGCCTACGCCATTGCAAGTGTACTGCTGCCATCCAAAACAGTTAGTCCCTGTTTTGCCATCTTCACAGTCTATCTCTTCCCTCCCAGTGCATGACAGGAACTTACTAGCAGCTGCTCCACTCTCTATGCCGGGACTATCTCCCTCCATGCGACAGTCATCTCCTTCTCCTACAGACGATCCTCTATCTGCTGGTTTGCCTCCGGATGTCTCTACTGTCTCCATTGCTCCTGCTGTTCTATCTGATTCTTCTGGGGCTGTCACTAAGGTGTCCAGGGATCTGCCTCCACGTCCTAATGGAGAGCCTCCGCTGCGAATGCCCACGGCTGTCTCCTCTGTTATTGATCTTACAGACTTCTCTTCATCAGCTCCTATTACTGCACCACCACTTAAACCTCCTGCAGAACTCTCGGTGTCAACCTCCAGCCGTTCCCATCCCATGGTGACTTGCTACAGGGCACAACAGTCCAAGCTTCTCCTTGCGACCCGCTATCCCCTCCCTGCAGCACTACTTGCAGCTTCTGAATCTCTGCCCATGGAGCCCAGCACCTTTCGCCAAGCTGCCAAAGATCCCAGGTGGGTCACTGCTATGCAGGAGGAAATAACACCTCTTCACCATAATAGAACATGGTCTCTTGTTCCCTATAAGCCCTGTGTGAATGTGGTAGGCTGCAAATGGGTATTCCGGGTTAAACTCCATGCCAACGGATCTGTTGAACGTTATAAGGCCCGTCTTGTAGCAAAAGGATATAATCAACGTGCAGGTTTTGACTTTGATGAAACCTTCAGCCCGGTTGTCCAAGCTACTATTATTTGTCTTGTGCTTGCATTGGCTACTTCATATGTCTGGCCTCTTCGCCAACTTGATGTTAAAAATGCCTTTCTCCACGGGGATCTTCATGAGGAAGTCTACCTTCAGCAACCTCCTGGTTTTGTTGACTTAGCACACCCATCCTACGTGTGTTGCTTGCACAAAGCTCTTTATGGCCTCAAGCAATCCCCAAGGGCATGGTACACTAAGTTCACAAACTTTTTAGTGCACCTTGGTTTTGTTGGATGCCCGTTTGATACCTCTTTGTTTCTCTGGCAACATGATTCTCATATGCTCCTGCTCTTGCTGTATGTTAATGACATCATCCTAACTGGTTCCTCTGCTCCACTCCTGCAGATGCTCACCACAAAATTATCTGTAGCCTTTGATATGAAGGATCTAGGACCTTCAAATCTGTTTCTTGGTAAGCAGGTTAAGCGGACTGAATCTACATTAATACTCTCCCAAAGCCATTATGCACTTCAACTCTTGGAAAGGTTTGAACTGTCTGGCATTAAACCTGTCAAAAGCCCTATCCAAGCTGGAACACATCTCTCTGCATATGGTTCCTCACCCCTAGAAGACTCCTCTCTCTATTGGCAAATGGTGGATAGTCTACAATATCTCACTCTCAGTTGGCCTAACAATGCCTTTGTTGTGAACCATGTCTGCCAATTTATGCACTCACCCTGTCAAATCCATCTTGAAGATTTCAAGCGCATCTTCCACTATATAAAAGGGACTATATCATTGGGACTTCAGTTTCATAAATCTATGAATCGCTCCCTCCGTGCCTACACTGATGCAGATTGGGCAGGGTGCCCTGATACTCATCGATCAGTTACTGGTTATGCTATTTACCTTGGCCCAAACTTGATCTCCTGGGCAGCCAAGAAGCAACCAACCGTCTCTCACTCTAGCTCTGAAGCTAAATATCGTGCTCTAGCTGCCACCACTGCTGAAGTCTTGTGGCTGACTCATCTTCTTCGCCGACTTCGAGTTCCCATTTCCTCGCCTCCTTCAATTTTATGTGATAATGTTAGCTCTCTCTACATGGCCCGGAATCCAGTCTTCCACAATCGGACAAAGCACATCGACATTGATGTCCATTTTGTTTGAGAACATGTTCTTAGTGGCACTATTCGTGTGTCACACATACCAGGCACTCAACAAATTGTTGACCTCTTCACCAAGTCCTTACCCAACCCTCGGTTTTTGATGCTTCGTCACAAGCTCATGCTTCGTAAACCTTCACATAAACTTGAGGGGGGCTATGAGGCGAGTCATTAGAGTGTCCAGGTTCACTATAACAAACTCAACAGACTAAGTCAAAGAGTCAAAGATCATTTGTAACAAATTCCCCTACTTTTTTAGTACACTGTTGTAAACTAACTCCGAACTAACAAGGATTGACTCCCTATGAATCGATAACCTTTGTATCCTATAAAATGTAATGCATATGAATGAGAAAAGTGATGACTGCATTTCTTACAAATTTTATATATTTTTGCATATATTATACATATTCTGATTTGCGTATTTTTAACGCCTTTAGGAAAACCCCCGAAGAGCTCTATCAAATGAGACTGCCACCAAACTGGTCCTAAATATGCTCTACGACGCAAAGTCTTTTGACACCATTGTCTTCACCGACCTATGACATAATATTTAGCCTATGAGATTTGGATTTATAGTTGGCTACTATGAGTGTATATGGGTTAATATAGAACTTGTGTGTATAACTAAGGATCATTGTGATCCTCAAAGTAATATATTGTAACTATAGCATACAAGGGAGATATTTGTTCAATACACATTTTATTTCTAAATTTTTTAGTTTATCTTATCTTATCTAATATGTATTTAAATGTATAATATGTGTGTATTCTTGCTAGTTTTAATTTTAATTTGTCGTATAACTGCTGTGGGAATATTTTAAATTTGTCCAATAGCAAAAACTCCCCACTCGCATACAAATTGGCGTGCCTTGTTTATGGCAGGCATCGGGAAATTTAAATATCTAGTATAGGGTAAAATTTTCAAACTTCATGCAAGTACTTTTTCCACATCACATTCAGGTAAATGAAACTTTTCTTAACATCTAAGACAATTTGGACAGGTATACCACTTCCTTCTCCATGTCATTATTACCCTATTTCCTCTGAACTTCTCCCAAAAGGACGATGAAGAGCAACACGGGTCCATTTGCGGCTGCATTAATATATTCCCCCCAACTTCAATGTCTACTTAGGCCAATTCCAATGGGATCTTCTACACCAGATGATCTGCCCTGCCTCCCAAACCACTATAGAGCTTGTAGCATAGACATTGAATATTCCCATGAAACTTAAGGATGCTATAGAGCTTTGAAATACGAATCCAAGAGAAATTGCACATAAATCTGAGCTACAGAAAACTCAAGTTGGTTGCTGGATTACTACACATCTTATAGATATCATGGCTTTATGATGGTATGACTTTCTCTGATAAATGAATTTAAATATGAAATTTTAGCATGTCATAGATCTTTAAACATAAATCTAATGCACCAAAGAATATGTTAAATGGACTTCTATAACTGAAGTTATGATCATGAGAAACAACACAATTATTAGCAATATTTAACAATGAAGTGTGGCTCTCACTAAGAAAGTCAAAAACCTACTTCGCCACTTACTAATGAGGTTAACACCCACTTCACCACTTACCAGAAAAGTTCACACCTACTTTGCTAGTAAGTCAAAAACAAGGTTTTATTTCGCTGGTATGTGGTGAAGTCGCGTTGACTTCATTAGTAAGTGCTGAAGTTAGCTACTAAATATTGGTAACGGTTGTGATAAGTTCTCATGTTTATAAATTGAGCTACAAAAGTTCGATTGGCGCATTGGATTCATTTTTCAAAAATCAACAACATACTGAATTAGATTCAATTCCTAGAAGAAGTTATACGATAAAAGAAGTCACAGGTGTTAGATAGGTGTATAATATTTCAGAAGTCTTACGCTGTGAAACTCTAATTTACACAAAAATTGTCCACTTATATATGTATTTCAGACTCATAACATACTAAAGTTTCATTTAAAAATTCCACAACAGCACCATTTTCCCATTATCAGTGGCCAGACGAGTTGCTTCTGCCCTTTCTCTGCTTACACTACCAACATCATTCTACCATACAATCTGTTATTCCACCTGTCTTTGCTCAAAAAGGTCAAAGCTTGTAGGGTGGGTAGGGAGAGAAAGTGGGAGGAGCTCTCTGAAGTTCCACTACTAGATAGAGAGGGCATTTCGTCTAGAGATTCAACTGTAACACGTGCAATGCCTGACATGTGTGACCAAACCTCTGCATGCCAGCTAAGTATTTCTTACAATTTTTCTGACTGCAGAATGCAAATTTATCTCTCTCTGCAAATGTAGTTTTTCCTTGTTGATTTTACTTCTGAGACAAACAAACCAAATGTTCAAGACTACAACAAGTAGCTCGTTGAGAACATTCTTACATCAGATAATATAGCAAATCCCTTTTTTTCTATGGAAAACGCCCCAAAAGGACCTCAAAATCACCATATAATCATAATAAAGTAGCACCTTTTCCCAACAATTTGTGGTCGGAGACATGGATCTTCACCCTCTATTCTAGCCTATTTTGTGACTCTTTCATAAGAGATAACATAGTCATATCCTTTCTTATTAACTTCATTCAAGTTCTTGTACTAACACAACCTACACTCCCTAAGTTTTTTCCCTAAAGGTTCTACCCCTAAGTTCTTGCATATATACATAAGTCTAATCCTATCTCACTTGGTCATCCCATACATCCACCTTAGTGTCCTCATTTCAACTGCATTCAATTATTTATACAAATTTTCTTTGGTACCCAACATTCTACTCTAAGGAGCAAATATTTGGTATAAAAAATAACAAAAAAAAGAGAACAATTAACATGACAAAACAGGCCCGACTGAAATCTGACCGCAAAGATTTTTATTTTGAAGAAATAGAAGTACAATTCTAGTCAGCCAATTTCAACAATATGGAAAGCTAAATTTTTTTTATTAGATAACACCATGTGGTAACAAATTTGGCAGTCCAGCTTAGTTAATGATGCTCCCCATGGGTTTGTTATACCGCATTATCGCATAATAAGGAAGATCAAGTTTTCAGAATATCATGTCCTATTCATATAATGTAAACATTAGAAAGAAGTGCTATCATACCTTGCTTGATGTCATCTCTCTTTGCAGGTTATCCTTGGACAATTAATAATGCAAAGAGGAGACCAATATTTTGCATCAAAATGAGAGTGCAAGAATCTAGTTAGCTTGATTTTTATTTTGTTTAATTACAGAGGAGAGGAAGGATTTCCACCTGTCTGTTATAATAAAAGATTAGTTCTTTTGGAAATAGCTTTGCCAGTTGATTGTCGTTCTCACAAAACTGACCTGTTTTTTTCAATGTTAAAGATTGGAGGAGTCTAACACTACGTTCTCAGTAATCTGGCATTCATTTTGACTACATCTCCCTCCTATTCAAATGCAAGCCTTTGGGTGCCCACCAATGATGCATATTGACCCTTCCTGGCCAACAGCTCAAAGTGGGTTCCTAGTTCTGCAATTTTTCCATCTGAACACACAGCAATCTGATGTGCATTCTGCACAGTGCTTAATCTATGAGCAATCACCAGTGTAGTCCTTCCATTCATTAAGTGGTTAAGAGCATCTTGTACCAATCGCTCACTAACTGTATCTAAAGCACTGGTTGCCTACATCCAAACATCCATGGAACAAGAAATTGACAAAAGTCAGAAGAAATCTAAAATGCATAGCAAAAAATGTCATTTCTTTCTGGATATGTATTTGTACCTCGTCGAGAATTAGGATTGGGGAATTTTTCAGTAGAGCTCTGGCAATAGCAATTCTCTGCAAATTGAACGAGCTGAATGACCACAAGTACTCCATGCAGTTACTATATCAACTGAATTCTTTTGTTTTACCTGCCTCTGCCCTCCACTAAGAAGGCTTCCACGTTCACCAACAAGAGTGTCATAACCCTGCATAAAAAAGATGTCATCAGCTCTTTGAAAGGAAAAGAAAAGACTAAGGACTAATGTACTTTTTCAAGCAGAATACACCTGTGGGAGAGAAATTATGAAGTCATGGACGTTTGCAGCTTTGGCTGCCTTTATCACATCTTCTTTGGATACATCCTCATCTGGAAGCCCATAAGCTATATTTTCTCCGACAGAAACAGAGAAAAGGACAGGTTCCTATGTGACCGACAGTGGTCGCCAACAACATTATGAATGCAACTTTTTAGTTATTTTTAATATGCATGCAATGCAATTCAATAAAGATTGAGCCAGATACCTGATTAACTATTGATACAAGTTGGGCCCATTCTCTTTTATCAAAGGTTCGAACATCTTCTCCGGCTACTGTAATTCGCCCCTTTGTTGGCTGCAGATCAAAATGCTAAAATTCGTTCTTTTCCATGGAATGTTAAAGTACATATGGAACTACAATAACCTACCTCATAAAAGCGTGCCAATAGCTGCACAATGGTGCTCTTCCCTGCACCGCTGGGACCCACAAGGGCTGTAACTGTTCCGCATTTTAAAGTTAGATTCAAGCCATTTAATACTTCTACATCTGACCGCAATGGATAAGAAAAATACACATCTGCAACCAACGATGGTACAGGAGTAAGGATCTGTACGAAATTAAAGAGACAATACATACACAAAAACTTGATGGAATGATTTTGTGGTCATAATATCATTGAGTAAACCAGTACCATCAAGACATATATCACCAGACCAAGCTAAGTTGCTTCCAGACGTAGCTGGTCTCAATTGTGAGATGGGATGCATGTGCATAGGTTTATAATTTGTAACAGAAATATCTTTGTAGAGCAACTCAAGGCTCTCATTTCTCACTTTGCTGTTTTGAATTTCCCTATCTAAACCATTGGCAAGCGATTCGTCAATTTCTGAGCCAGATAAAACTGAATTAATACGTTCAACGGCAGCAAGAGACCCCCTAAGATCACCCAATGTGTTGACAACACCTTGAACCTACATCACTTCCAACATCATATACAAAGAAAACATGACAAATAAATCGGACATGAGAAACTGCCCATTTTCAATTTCTCCCAACAAGAAGAAGAGACATTGAGTATTACTTACAGCAAAAGTTAAGGTAAAGGTGTAACCAATAAAAGAAGCCATTATCCCAACAGAAAGTTCCCCCTGTCAATGGTTCAGTTTAGGAAATTTGAAGATCCAAGATTATTTCATGGACTGCCGGAACTGACACCAACTATAATTACTTACTGCCTTCACTTTGCTTCCACCGAGGCAGTATAGAGATAGCAGAGAAACATAAACCATAGCTCTTGTAAGGGTTTCATTAGCAGATTTCAGAGTTCCAAGCTTTATGCCACTAGCTTGATAAGCAAGAACCTGGCAGATACAAACAAAAATGATTGCCATCTCCAAAGGATTTTGCCAGTTAAGAATATCACTAATAATTTATTACCAGTCTGCCAAACATTGACATCTGCCGTTTTTCCCCACCAAAAGATCTTACCTACATGCACAATATCATTTTATATCTTTAAAAGAAAGCAGAAAGAGAACTCATAAAAGAAAACATGTCAATTGATTATAAAAATTGCATCTGGCAAGAAGTGGACAATTTCCATAAGAGCATCATTTTTCATTTATATTTCTCAGTAGAGGACTACAACCCTAAGACTAACCATTAAAAGAGAAATAGGGAAAAAAGCATATGGAGCTTACAGTTCGAATAGCAGAAAATGTCTCAGTCACACAATCAGATATACTTGCTTGTGCCATTCCATGAGCCTTGAAGACAGGTACTGTGGATCTTTTGTACACAGCTGATTAAGATTATGAATTTAAGTCAAAGATTAATAACAGGATGACAAGTTTGAAACTTTGAAAATGTTGTCTACTAGATCTGTTGAATATAACACAAACAAAAAGTTAAATAAGAAGAAAATTTTATCTTTGTATACACATATTGATAAGTAGGAGACGCGTCCTTTACAACTTCCGTTATTAAAGCATCAAACATACCACATAATCGACAAAAAGTTGATTCATAAAAATTACTTTTGCTAAATATCATCAAATTTTGGAAGTTGTATAAACATGTGGAAATATGAAGGGGGGAAACTGTTAATTGCTCTACAGGTGAAGGGCAGAAAATGGGAAAAAGTCTTTTTTGAATTTATGCAATGAATGCCACCATCTCTATCAAAAGTATAATATACAACAATCTTTTGATGAGGCAAACAGATGAAAACCTTACAACTTAAATGTCAATTGTCACAGAGGTTTACCTACAGCAAGAGACACAGAAAGCATAAGCAGCCCCAATACGGGAGCCAGCTGACTTGATAATGTGAACAATATGAACAATGTCCCCACGACCTGCAACACCAGGGTGCCTCAGATTAAGTGAATATGGAAACAGATGAGAACAGATACAAATAGCATTAAACTAAATACACCAAGAGAACACCTGAAAAGAAAGAAAGCAGATAGATAATTTTTTTGTCCGAAATCAACAAACTTGTTATTGTACCAGCTAGTAACATTAAGCTCATTTTGTACAGAGTATAGTAGCTTGCCTCAGAAAGTGCCCTAAGTCCGCGGTCCCTTGAGATATTCTCGCTGACAATATCTTTTAAAGAACCTAGGTCAGATGTCAGCAAGCCAGTCAATTCACCAACCTGAATTGTAATCAGAAACTTCAGTGTTAGAGAGATTATTCCAAAGAAAGCCAGCCATTCTTGTTTTTGAGTTCTCGAGCAAATACATCTGAGAAACATAGGCCCAAAAGAAAATATACCAAGAAAGGAAAATTAGACAAAATTACCTTGTGCCGGTCAAAGAATTCCACCTAGAACAAAACTGAAACATTAGAGATATTGATCAAGGGACAATAATTAATTGTTATGGATTGGAGCTTGATTGAATGCAAACCCAAACCAGCTACTGGAAGAAATAGACAATAAGAATGTGATGCGCCTGAAAGCTTTTCAAGAAGTCCAGCCCTAATTATAAAACTATTTCAATGATTTACATAATGGTCATGTCTCAGGGAATTAGGGTGGATTTCAAGCTAAAAAGATGATCAAACAAGTTAAAGAAGACAAAAATGACAATTTTGCTTCGAACCAGTCTGACCACTGGAAGTATAACCATCAGACAAACGCTGAGGCAGTAAAGTATTAAAGGGGGGGCGGATTAAAGAACAAAAAACAGAAGAAGAGCCAGATGGTACCTTTTGAATCAATATCCTTCTGAACACCTGACCTCTCATGGTGGCCATAACCTTCTCCCACATGGTATTCATGTTCGTAACAAATATAACTGTAAAAACCGGCTCGAGTGCATAAAGAATTCCAACTGTAGTCAACAATTTCCATAACGGATCTGGCCTCACTCCAATCAACACCTCAAAGAATCTCCCTACGACAGACAAAACCTCCTCATAAATTTAATAAAGAAAAATGAAAGAATAAACTTGCAAACCTGGTTCCACACAAAACCTCCTCATAAACACTCCAATTCTAACTTCAGTAAGCATAAACAAGCACAATTTAAACAAACATCCACTTCCATGGATACATAAGAAGATCAAAATCAATATGTTACAATTCATATTACTTTAAAATCCTCCATTTCCATTGACAGTAAGTATGCAACCAAAATTGATGAAAACACACTACTCCATAAGCAAAGGAGAACAAGCTAACCGGAGAAGAGGGGCATGGAGAGCGTGCAGGCGGTACACGAAAACAGAGAAACGATGGAAACGAGCAGCCTCATCTTGTGCTCAATCAGAAGACTCCACAGGAGCCCCCAGCTAATCGCAGTCGGCCAAGAACCCGCCGTGTCCGACTCCGCTGAATCATTCAAGTCGACGAATCCGCCTCTTTCAAGGTTGGGATCAGACGCGGGGGCGGACACATAGGCCGCCCGGATGGCCGCCTGCCGGAGCCCGGGGGTCCGGCAAGCCCGGAGAAGAGAGGAGATGCGCCGGGGAGCGAGGGTAGCGGAAAAGGAGAAATGGGTCGATGGGCTTTTGAGAAAAGGGGACCTAGGGAGGCATGGGAGGGGGAGGGAGGCAGTGGCCATGGGAGCTCTGGTTCAGAGCTTGCTGCTTACTGACTGCTAATGTGATGGCGGGAGCAACGATTTCCCACCAGAAGGCCTGAACCCGGTCCGATCTGAGCAGTCCGGCCTCTGGTTCGGCAATGTAATAAATGTTGTCTAAAGAGCCTATCGTGCATACAAGCCATTCATACCATATATATGCTAGTGTATAATAATAATAATAATAATATAAATATATTTTAATATATATTATTTATTTTGTAGATGAAGGGCTCTTATGTATAACTTAGTGTCACAGAAGTAGATTATCCATCACACGTATTGGGATGCACATATTAGTATGTGTTATAGATAATCCACTTTGCTACCCTGATACATTACACTAGGCTCATATGACTTTTATATTGATACTTAATATGAAACAAAGGGAGTATAACAGGAGAAGAGAAAAATATTAACCAATTTAAATATCACTCTATGAAAAAAAGTCAAATGAGACAATACCACTTTACCCTTTTATGGGGTAGGCGCCCACGCATAAGTAATTTTAAGATAAATATATATCATTTTAAAAAAAAATTACTGAAACTTCTCATGGTCATAGTTTACAATCATGTATTAAATTTGTCACATTGAGCCTTATCAAGTAAGTGGTGGCATGAGGCCCTTATCTTATATTTTTGCATCTGACCATCGAAATTGATCATCACATATACCATCGTAATTTAGATACTATGTGTTATTATAATTTAGATACCATATACTATTGTAATTTAAATACTTATACTATCATAATTTAAATACCATATCTGAGCACAATTTATACTTTTTGTAATTTAGACCCATTGTAATTTAGATAGGTACAATTACAAATTTATGCACCATATACCATTATAATTTAGGCGCACTATTGCATTTTTTATGGATTGCAATCTCTACCTATTGCAATTTAGACCCTATCGCAACTTTAACAATGATGTGGTGGGGGTAGAGGGGTGGGGGGAGAGAGAGAGAGAGAGAGAGAGAGAGAGAGAGAGAGAGAGTAGTGTCTAGATGAGGAAGCAACAACGAGTGGAAGAGCTAGTGGGGATGGAGGAGAGGGCAGCATATGGAGGAGAAGGCAGCATAGGAAGGGGTGGGGGATGCAGAAAGAAAGAGAAGAGGAAGACCGAGGTGGCAATGGCGCATAGAGGAGTCGTGACATATAGAGAAGGCGACAACAACAAAGTGTAGAGGAGTAGAGGAGAAAGGAGGAGGGGGAGTCTATGACACACAGTGAAATAGGCAACTGCAGCTAGAGGAGAGGAGGTTATTTTAGGAAAAATGTTTTCACCGTTTTATTTTTTCCTAATCTAGAATTATAAGTCAACTTCCTAGTTTAACTTGTTTGTCTCAAAACCCATCATATAAATCCTTCTTACTACGTATGATCAGTAAAACTTTTTTGGTACTTATTACATATTTATGAGTCAATTTTATAGTAACATAAAATTGCTTTAAAAATATCATAGAATTGTTGTAAGGATATCAAAGAGTTGTCTTTTAAATATGTAATAAGTTTAAAAAACAGCTAAAAGTATGTAAATCTCACTAATTTATAATATTGGATCTTCTATGAAGTGTATTATTAATATGAAAACCCAACAAATCTGCCCAACAAAATCGCTAACCAAGTTTTAGTTGGATAAAATATGTCGACCTAAGTGGCTTTGCATGAGACCCACATGTTTTGTCTAACCACAACTCAGTTGTGGGAAAAACCATTAAGTAGTCAAGGACTACCACATGGGATTGCTTGTTAGAAGTGGGCATTATAAATGGATTAAGCCCATATTATTTAGATGGGCATATTAATGGTTATGTGGGTCAAGCTCATATTACTCAAGTGGGTCAAGCTCATATTACTCAAGTGGGTCAAGCCCATTTGGTAGAGAAAGCCCAAGCCCACTTCATATTGAATGAGAATATCACATGGGAATTAGTTGAAGGAGTGAATAGTCCCACATCGCCTATGTGAAGGTGATGGTGTTGGTATATAAGGCTTTAGTTTGGCCTTTCATGTTAGGCCCTTGGGCCAACCCACTTTTGTGGGGGAGAGAGATGTTGGACCAATGCACCTAGGTGGGCTAACCCACATGCGCGCCGCCACCGTCCGGTTGGGTTGGGTCAACAAGATAATATTTTGGGACAAATTCATTTGGTTCGGTTTTTCTATTTAATTGGTTTGGTTTTCTATTAACCAAAATGGGTCTGGTTTGCTTCACTAAAGGAAGTGTCTGTTAACGGATGGACGCATCCGTTTGAACAGAAAAGGTTATCTTCAACGGGATTTTCTATAAAACCATGAAAAAACTCTTTCTACTAATAATCCGATTTGGGATTTTCTTGTCCGTTCCGTTCATCTGTGTTCTGTGTTAGCATACTCACTGTGGTTCGCTACATATACCGTGTTGGAGGTGTTCCTATGGTATATGGTTGATCGTCTTATCCCGGGAGGCAGATGTCTACAAGTCCTAAACACCAGTAGGGAGGGCGAATTCTGTCTTAAGGACAGAGCTGATTGCTTGATTCAATCATAAACATTCTAGTAACATTTCTCATCATATATAAGGCAAAGGTACGAAAATATAACAATCTTAAGACAGAATTCTTATGTATTTTCGTATTTCACTGTTATGCATGCAGAATAGTATCCTTCATGTAAAATTTTGAAAATTTTTTCACTGTGCACATTTTTTTACTTCTATGCGTAAAATACAGTGGGAAAATTTTCTTTTCCATGCTATTAATGCTGATATTATACTATTCTGGACGTGTTGTTTGAAATTTTACTGTTCTCCGTGTGCATTTTGAAATTTTTTCTTTCTGCGTAAAGTTTATAATTTTACTATTTAGTACGTAACTTTTCTGAAGTTTACTGTTCCGAAATTTTGTAGTTACTGTTTGAACTTTTCTGACAGTTTACTGTTCAAAATTTCGGAAGTTAATGTTCATTACTTTTGGAGCTTACTGGTTGAAAATTTTCCGATTGTTTACTGGTCACAAATTTTCAGCAGTTTCCTGTTTATTAATACATTTTGAAATTTACTGTTTATAATTTCTGAAGTTTACTGTTCATCATTTTAATATATAGTACGTAACATTTCAGATAGTTTACTCTTCGTACTGTTTTTGGACTTTTACTGTTCTTAACATTCCTAGAGTTTACTGTTCGAAATTTACTATTGTCTAAACATTTCGAAATACACCTTTTGAGCATATCTTTTGCAATTTACTATTCTGTGCATCGATTTCAAAAATCACTGCTTTGTGCATTAATTTGGAAATTTACTTTTCTGTAACAGTATTTCGTAATTCACTGGTTTGCATAGATTTCGAAATTCACTGTTCTGTATATGTATTTCGAAATTCACTGTTCTACATAGATTTTGAAATTCACTGATTTTTAACACTGAGTAAATCTTCTGTTCTTTGGAACAGAAATGGCTGCTGAAGGTACCCACTTGGCATCGGTACTTGTTCCCACTCCGGTGACTGCTCCTCTTCCCATTAAAGGGGAAAAACCAGAAAAGTTCAGTGGTGCGGATTTCAAAAGATGGCAGCAAAAAATGCTGTTCTATCTCACCACACTAAACTTAGCCCGCTTCCTTCAAGAGGACGTACCCATTCTCACTGAGGAGAAAAGGGAGGAAAAGACGGCTGTTGTGGCAGTAGATGCATGGAAACATGCGGATTTCTTATGTCGTAATTATATCCTTAATGGGTTGGACAACACATTGTATAATGTGTATAGTTCAATGAAAAGTGCTAAGGCACTGTGGGAGTCTTTAGACAAGAAGTACAAAACAGAGGATGGTGGAACGAAGAAATTCGTGGTCGGCAAATTTTTGGACTTCAAAATGGTGGACTCTCAAACTGTGATCAGCCAAGTTCAAGAACTCCAAGTGATCTTGCATGATATTCATGCAGAAGGAATGACTTTAAGTGAGTCTTTCCAGGTGGCAGCTCTAATTGAAAAATTACCACCTTCCTAGAAGGATTTCAAGAATTACTTAAAGCATAAACGAAAGGAGATGAACATGGAAGATCTGATTGTGCGATTAAGGATTGAAGAGGACAACCGGGTTTCTGAAAAGAACACCAAAGGCCATGGCCTAGAAGCCAAAGTAAATGTTGTGGAACAGGGGCATAAAGGCTCTAACTTCAACAACAAGAAGAGGAAGTATCCTGCTGGATAGTCAAACAGTGACTCCAACAAAGCCAAATTCAAGGGCAAGTGCTACGTGTGTGACAAGATAGGCCACAAGGCTAAGGATTGTCGGAAACGGAATAAACAAGATGATTCCAAGAAGAAGAAGGCACAGGCCCACATGGTGAAGTGGAGAATCTCTCCACAAATGTGAATGACATCAACCTTTCTGCTGTTATTTCAGAAGTGAACATGGTTACCAACGCTCGTGAATGGTGGGTGGACACCGGGGCTACTCGTCATGTTTGCTCTAATAGGAAGATGTTCTCCACTTATCAGCCCGTGGAGAATGGTGAACAGCTGTTTATGGGTAACTCCTCTACTGCAAAGGTTGAAGGACTTGGCAAGGTGGTGCTGAAGATGACTTCAGGCAAAGAGCTCACACTCAACAATGTGCTGCATGTTCCTGAAATTCGAAAGAATTTAGTGTCTGGATCCTTGCTGAGCAAGAATGGCTTCAAGTTGGTTTTTGAGTCAGACAAATTTGTCTTGACCAAGGGTGGGATGTACGTGGGCAAAGGGTATTTAAATGAGGGGCTTTTTAAGCTCAATGTACTCACTATTGTACCTATTTGTCTTATTAAGAATGCAAATGCTTCTTCATCGTATATGATTGAGTCATGTGATATGTGGCATGGTAGATTAGGTCATGTTAATTATGATGCTTTACGTAGATTGATTAATATGGAATATCTGCCTAAATTTAATATTGACTTTAATCATAAATGTCAAACTTGTGTAGAATCAAAATTAACCAGGAAATCTTTCCAAAGTATTGCGCGTAGTACTGAACCTCTTGAGTTAATTCACAGTGATGTCTGTGACTTAAAACTTGTTCAAACAAGAGGAGGTAAAAAGTACTTTATTACATTTATCGACGATTGCACTCGTTATTGTTATGTTTACTTGTTGAGAAGTAAAGATCAGGCCATTGACATGTTTATATTATATAAAACAGAGGTTGAGAATCAACTTGGCAAGAAAATTAAAGTTCTAAGAAGTGATAGAGGTGGGGAATATGAATCACCTTTTGGTGATTTCTATTCACAACATGGTATAATACACCAAACAATGGCACCCTATTCACCTCAGCAAAATGGAGTTGCTGAACGAAAAAATAGAACTTTAAAAGAAATGATGAATGCCATGTTAATCAGTTCTGGGTTACCCCAGAACATGTGGGGGGAAGCTTTGCTTTCAGCAAATTATATTCTCAACAATATACCTCATAAGAAAACCTTGCAGACACCATATGAATTATGGAAAGGTCGAAAGCCTTCCTACAAATTCTTAAAAGTGTGGGGGTGTTTGGCAAAAGTGGCGGTCCCTAATCCCAAGAGGATTAAAATTGGACCAAAGACCATTGATTGTGTATTAATTGGTTATGCCAATAATAGCAGTGCATTTCACTTTCTTGTTCATAAATCGGATATTCCTGATGTAAATGTCAATACTGTGATTGAATCCAGGAATGCTTCGTTTTTTGAAAATATTTTTTCGTGGAATTCTACACAAACGGAAAGTTCTCTTCAAAGAACTTTGGATGTTGAAAAGGATAATAGTGAAGACCAAGAGGGAGAGGATGATGAACCTAGACGTAGCAAACGTGCTAGAACATCAAAATCCTTTGGTCCAGACTTTCTGACTTATTTGTTGGAAAATGAGCCTCAAAGCTTTAAGGAAGCCATGTCATCTCCTGAAGCACAATATTGGAAGGAAGCAGTAAACAGTGAAATTGAATCCATTATGCAAAATCATACTTGGGAGTTGGTGGATCTACCGCTAGGGAGTAAACCTCTAGGATACAAGTGGATATTCAAGAGGAAGATGAAGGCTGATGGATCAATTGACAAATATAAAGCCATACTTGTTATCAAAGGATACAAGCAAAAATAAGGTCAAGATTATTTTGATACTTATTCACCTGTCACAAGGATAACTTCAATTAGGATGTTAATCGCTATTGCTGCTTTGTATAATCTTGAAATACATCAAATGGATGTGAAAACCACATTCTTGAATGGTGACTTGAATGAGAAAATTTATATGCTGTTAACCTGAAGGGTTTGTTGTACCGGGTTAAGAAAACAAAGTGTGCAGACTTGTTATATCTCTTTATGGACTTAAACAAGCACCTAAGTAATGGCATGAAAATTTTGACAAAATGATGATGTCAAATGGATTCAAAATCAATGAATGTGACAAATGTGTTTATGTGAAAGACAGACCTGATGGCTATGTCATTGTATGTCTTTATGTGGATGATATACTAATTATTGGTAGCAATGATGAAATCATTAAAGCTACAAAGAAGATGTTGAACAAACAGTTTGACATGAAGGATATGGGTGTTGTAGATGTCATACTAGGGATAAAAATATCTAAAACATCTGATGGATATGTATTATCTCAATCTCATTACATTGAGAAAATATTAGAAAAATTTAATCAGAATGATAATCGTCCAGCGAGAACACCTGTGGATGTGACATTGCACTTAAGCAAAAACACGGGAGAGAGCATATCACAACTTCAATATTCTCAAATTATTGGAAGTCTCAATTACATTATGAATTGCACGAGACCAGACATCGCATACTCAGTGAGTAAACTGAGTAGATTTAATAGCAACCCAGGGGCAGACCACTGGAAGGCTGTAGTCAGGGTTTTTAGATATCTAAGATATACCTTGAACTATGGGCTGCATTATACAATGTATCCAGCAGTATTAGAGGGTTACTGTGATGCAAACTGGATATCTGATACAAAAGACTCAAAATCCACAAGTGGATATGTCTTTACACTTGGAGGTGCAGCAGTGTCTTGGAAATCCTCAAAACAAACGTGCATAGCAAGATCCACCATGGAATCTGAATTCATTGCACTTGATAGAGCAGGCGAAGAGGCTGAGTGGCTTCGTAATTTTTTAGAGGATATTCCAATGTGGGGGAAACCTGTGCCACCTCTCTGCATACATTGTGATAGCCAATCGGCTATAGGAAGGGCACAAAGTAACTTGTATAATGGTAAGTCTCGACATATATGTCAGAGGCACAATACTATAAAACAATTGCTCTCTAGTGGAATAATTTCCATTGAGTATGTTAGGTCAAAAGAAAATATTGCGGATCCGCTTACTAAGGGTTTGACCAAAGAACAAGTGAGCAATTCATCGAGGGGAATGGGCTTGAAGCCTATACATTAAGAATCACCATAATGGCAACCCAACCTTGTTGACTGGAGATCCCAAGATCTAGGTTCAAAGGGACAACCGAATTGTGGGGGATTCAAAGGGAATCACTATTGAGATAAAATCTCGTCCCCATTCCTATGATGAGATAGTGATGCCTACAGAGTGAATCAGGATAAGCTTTGCTTTTAATGGTTCTTATAGCTTGAATTCGTTCGAGTGGGGTATTGCAGGATACTCCTAATGAGAATCACCTATATGAGTGTGAAGGGGCCGCTTCTATGAGGATTTTAAGGCTAAATCTTCTAGAGCACTCATGAAAACCAGGTTTGTTCAGGGCCGAAATGAACACAATCATGAGAACCACAGTGTATCTGAGAAGTGATTGTGTGAATTCTATTGTCTTGGTTTACACAAACGGCTAAACAGTTCAAGACATCACGTTCACTGATTAGCCAGTAGACCCGATAGTTTTCACAAGGGAAGGTTCAAAGCCAAAAGCTACCTCACCCCCATGCATGATCTTTTCAATATTGCTTTCACGGTTTATCTTCATAGTTTTGCATAGTTATCCAGCCAATTCTCATTCATGTGGGGGATTGTTAGAAGTGGGCATTATAAATGGGTTAAGCCCATATTATTTAGATGGGCATATTAATGGTTATGTGGGTCAAGCCCATATTACTCAAGTGGGTCAAGCCCATTTGGTAGAGAAAGCCCAAGCCCACTTCATATTGAATGAGAATATCACATGGGAATTGGTTGAAGGAGTGAATAGTCCCACATCGCCTACGTGAAGGTGATGGTGTTGGTATATAAGGCTTTAGTTTGGCCTTTCATGTTAGGCCCTTAGGCCAACCCACTTTTGTGGGGGAGATAGATGTTGGACCAATGCACCTAGGTGGGCTAACCCACACGCGCGCGCCGCCGCCGCCGTCCGGCCGGCTCGGCTCAGTTTGGTTCGCACGTGCGGCCGGTTGGGTTGGGTTGGTTCAACAAGATAATATTTTAGGACAAATTCATTTGGTTCGGTTTTTCTATTTAATTGGTTTGGTTTTCTATTAACCAAAATGGGTCCGGTTTGCTTCACTAAAGGAAGTGTTCGTTAACGGATGGACGCATCCATTTGAACAGGAAAGGTTATCTTCAACGGGATTTTCTATAAAACCATGAAAAAACTCTTTCTGCTAATAATCCGATTTGGGATTTTCTATAAGGAGGGCGAATTCTATCTTAAGGACATAGCTGATTGCTTGATTCGATCATAAACATTCCAGTAACACATATAAGGCAAAGGTACGAAAATATAACATTGCTCCCACTTAATAGGAGTGATTGATGGTGAACATGCTAGTGCAAGTGGATAAAGCTCCAATATGCACTAACTTGCACTAGTGTAGGGCTGGGAAAATCTAACTGGACCTGTTTATCCCGCACCTGACCCGACCCGAATATAATTAAGGTCAGGGTTAGGGCTTTAAAATTTTACCCATATTAAAAATAAGGTTGGGTTGGGATTTACATGCATAATCTTCACAACCCGTCCTTGACCTTGTTATTTAATGTTATAATGACTTAAGGCAGAGATATTAGAAAGAAATTCTCTTATAATTCTATTTTATTTAATAATTAATTAGTAATTTTCTATGTGACTTTTATAGTTTTGGACACATGTCTAATAATATTGCAATCCTCTCTCCAACTCTCATTTTCTCAAATAGCATAAAAAATATTTGACATTTATTTATAATATTGTAATATATCTAAATTCTTTGGGTTTGGCCAATGCAAAGATAACTTATAATATATTGAGTTAAGAAAAGAAATTAATTGACCTAATCCGACTCGGTTCTAAGCCCTATAGTAACGTATGGAATAACATTTTTACTAATGGGAAAATTATTTTAGGAGGATGTCTAGCCAGCTACAGCAAAATCATGGCTAGTTTTTTCCATGTTTTATCACACATCAAGAAATGGGAGAGGTGAGGGGAACTATACTGAATAAAATAGAAAGGAAAGAGGGACTATCATAATGGATGATTAATTCCATAAACAAAGAGATATGATAAAAAAAAGAAGCTGAAATTAGCCCCTGGATGGTCAATTGGATATGGTCATCTTATCCTTGCACATGTAACATTTGGATGCAAAGCTTTTTTAACAAAAAAGAGATAAAAAACTTTTTGAAGAGCTTAGAAGCGCGTGTGGAATTTTAATAATATATGGGAATTAAATTTACCTTTTTTTGCAAAATGGAAATGGATGAAAACCATGATAACATGGGCAAGTGGGGATTAGTGAAAATGGAATTTATTAAATAAATTGCAATCATTTTTGAAAAACCTTCTGAATATATTCAATCCACACTGCTTAAGAGGGCTGAGACTGAAGTCATCGCTGATGATCATATGACAATAGTGGATCACTGGGGAGTCTGTAACAAAGATATCCAAAGGAAAGTCACTAAATTCTAAGGTGCTATTTGGTTGTTAAATTTTTTAAAAATAGAAGTAAAAATATTTAGAATAAATTTAATAAATTCACAGTTAAATGTGAATTACGGTTAGTAATGAAATTTTTTAGGGGCTACTTGGGTGTTGAATTTTTTGGAATTAATTCTAAGAATTTATTGCCGAATTTAAATTATGTTTGGTAATAGAATTTTTTAAAATAAATTTAAATATCCCGTTAAACTTAATTTTAAAATAATATAACTCTCTCTCCTAAACTCGGATATGCATGTTCTTAGCATTATTACGCTCCTAAATTAGAACATTTTTAAAATTTTATAATTTTAAAGTGGACCCACTTATATGACACATTTTTCGAGGCTCAAATTGATATGATAGGTAGCTATTAAAAAATAATAGAATTTATAATTTTTGAATGGGGTGCTAGGAGCCAGAATCGATGGAATTACTTCATGAGGTGATTCAGTAATTCCAGTTGATTCCGGCTCGAAACAGCTTGGAATCAACTTCTGTGCAGAATTTTTAATTCCACTTAGATTTTACACACAAATATGATTCCGATAATTTGAGCCAGCATTGATATGAAATCAATAGAATCTGACAAAAATTCAGTACCCAAGTAACCCCTTAGAATAAATTTATATATCATGTCAAACCCAAATTTAAAATTTCAAACTAACATAACTTTCTCTCTCTCGAACTTGGATATGTACGTTTTTGGTACTATTACACTTTTAAATTCAAGCTCTATTAAATAAGATCCCACAAGGGTTGGTAATTTTAAACTTTTAAAATAATCCCCACTTATATGACACATTTTTTAAGGTTCAAATCAATACGAAAGGTAATTGTTAAAAAATAATAGAATGTGTAATTTTCAAAATAGGGATAAGTGTTAGAATCGACATAATCACCTCATGACGTAATTGGTGATTTGACTCAAAATGACTTGGAATTAACTTCGGTGCTGAATTTTTAATTCTAGTCTCCTTTAACAAACAAACAATTCCAATAATTCAAGGCAGAATTAGGCCAAAATCAACGAAATCTTACAAAATTTCAATACACAAATAGGCCCGTTAATATGTTGAAGGTGGGCAGAATTAAAAATTAAATCTTGAAGTTGATTCTATGTCATTTCGAGCCAGAATCAACTAGAATCACCTCATGAGGTAATTTGGTTGATTCCAGTTCCCAACCCCCATTTTAAAAATTACATATTCTATTTTTTTTCTAACGGTTACCTCTCATATCAATTTGAGCCTAAAAAAATATGTTATATACGTAATGCCCATTTTAAAAATTTAAAATTACCTACATGAGATCTTATTTAATAAAGCTTAAATTTAAAAGCGTAATAATATCAAGAACATGTATATCCAAACTCAAGAAAAAAAACTATATTAATTTAAAATTTTAAAATTATGTTTGACACAACATTTTAATTTATTACAATTTTTTTATTACCAACCGTAATTCACATTAAGCAATAAATTTTTAAAATTAATTCCAAAAAATTTTACTTCCATCTTTTAAAATTCTAACACCTGAGCCTCCGTGACAACCCCTAAGTCTCCATGTAACAAAAGTCCATACTGTCTCCTGCACAAACCCAACCGAGGTGCCTTGTTTTTCAAAATGATCTAAAATTAATTCATTTTCGTAACCACATCAGACTAATAACATAGCCAACCTCGTCAATGAACCGAGGGCATACAACTGTTCCCTTTTGAACAAATAAAGTAACACAGCCAACGTCGTCAATGAAAAGACCAATTTCCCATACGCAAGTCTTCTTCAAAAGCGTACTTTAAACATTTTCTAAAGCTTTTCACAGTTTTTGCCGGAAAAGAAGCCTTATTTTTTCGACTGGATTCAAACAAAATTAAAAGGGTCCTGATGTTCATCCAACAAAAGCATATGACAACATTTCTTTCTAATTGGAAAATGGACACAATTGCGTGCCACTTACATTAAATTAAATTTTCAATAAATTGGAGAATAAAGCAGAAAACAATAATCAATCAACTAAAAAATAAATATAGGAATAAACTATGATACAAAGTTGTGGGAGAGGCAGGACAACGGTGGAAAACAAACACAAGCTTCCCCCTGAAGTCAGAGATTGCAATCTCCGACTATATGATTTCGTTTTTTCCTGCATCACAGAAGTTGCCAATCATCTTCCAGTGAGTTTGTTACCAAATCATTTAACTTCTCCTCAGCAACGAAGGCATCCAAACTGTTCGTGTCTTTGTGTAAGGAAGGTGATTTTCCTGGATTTAGAGACTGAACAACCGTAAAAAGTGGTGCCCCATTTGATCTTTCAGCAAGTTTAGAAGCTCGTTCACAAAAATCATCAAAATCATCTACAATGTCCAAAAATAATTGACATCATTTCAGAATGCAGCCATTAACATAGAAATATGTAGGATGAATAATTCCCAGCTTAGAAACCTTTATCTTTGCAATAAAACCCGATGGCTAATGACGGATCAAGCGTTTCAAGTGGCATGTGTTTCACAACCCTGAAACCAAATTTAGTCAATTTAGAGTAACAAGAAGACAACATCAGCAACCAGAACGTTCAAAAGATAATTAGCAAACATACTTGCAGTGACAAATCAAAAAAACAAAGACATACTTGCAGTGAGAAATCGGAAATAAAAAAGACATACTTGCAGTGATAGGATGAAGTGTCCGCTTCCACATTGTCCTTTGAAATATCAACCGCCTAATTTAGAGAAATGGTGATCATAACTTCTGTATTAGATTTGACTAAAAAATAGAGTAGTAACAGATTCTAATCCAAATTTATTCCAATACATTTAGTCAAGAACATGTCCGTTCATAGACTATAAGCATATAACACAAAATTCATAAGAAAATAATAGGAACCATAAACATTTAGCATAGCCTAATGTTCTATTCTTTCTAGAGGCTATTTACAATTTAATGTGAAATTTACAATTGGCTTCTGAGCAATCATGGACAGGGAATGCTGAGTAATTAAATTTAAATCTTGAAGGTATAAATGTTTCTCTAAAAAATTATTTGACTAGTATTGAATTAATCAGTGAACACACTAGAAGGTCCATGCATTAGATATGCAATAAACCCAATACCACCTATCTGTCTTTCATGAGCACCCTGGCAATAAACCCCAGGTCATGACCATCAAATTTTGAAAAGTCAAGGCCGGCAATTCATGCTTAAGATCCAACCCTCAATACAAGGGGTCTACATTTTACGTAGTGCATAATAATTTTCAATAACCAGGGACCAGAAAATTTGCTCAAGAGGGTCCATGTCCTATTCTCATGACATACATCACATTCCCATACATGTGAGCCCTGAAAATCACTTCCAAGTTCTAACAGGACACATGGCTGTAAAGTGTCGTCTATGGGACCACCCATTTGGGAGCTCCTGCAATATAGCATGTGCATGGGACCACCATTCTTTGTGGCAGGTCCACAAATTTTATAGTTCTCCACCATCTTTAACGTCTACAACACCCACTCCTCACAGCTAGCAGTTGGCATGAGGCACAATTTAAGAAAATGCATGTGGCCGACACCACAATTGGCTTGGCAGGGACCGGGCCTGCCTCCACATTATTTGGCATGGTGATGTCAGGTCAGCTGCCCCGAAGACTAGGCTTTAATAACTCCAATTACCATAAATAGGCACAAAAATCTATATCATAATCAGCTCCATATCTGAAATTTAGGTGAAAAAGTACTATCCGCTGGGTGCATACTATTGTTCCCGTGCTCAAGGTGTAGAATGACCTGACAGCCATGATGACTGAACTGCAGAATCGTGGCTGTGCGAACTCATTAGAATCAAATTTCTACTTTCACATAGTTATTATTAAAACCCTTATCATTAAGCAATTCATGATAAACTACCTTAATTCCAGTTCTTATCAACTAAAATTCTGCAAGTGGCAATAAATTTAATGAGTATAATGCCAAATTAGGCTGCTTCTAGATAAGAAACATGGAAGGTTACAAAACATGTACAGTAATGTCCAATTTAAAGAGCTGGCCACTGCACTTAGGAAGGTCAATGCACAATAAAATATATGATAGATCAGTAGCTGACAGAATTGCAATTTGGACCTGCTTCATCCAGTTAGAATCTGTAACACAAAGAAAATAGATCCCGTCCCAGTATTTGACCAAAAGTTAAACCCAACTACTTACAATCATAACCAAACCCAAAAAGCTCACAAGAACATAAATTGATAGCAATATATGCTACCATCAACTGCAATCCACATCTATAAAATATCACATTCCAGTTTAGGTATAGGTGCACCCTTTTTAGGATTTTTTTATATCCATTAAGTATCAAACTCTTAACGCATTCTAAAATTTTAATAGGGCTTCTAGACCTAGACAATTTTCGCTTAGACAACCATGATCCAACTCTGAAAGGATTAAAATGCATTAGCTGCAAGGTCATCCAAATGCATGTTGCCACCTACTTCTTTGCGATGCTTACATTCTATTCGCAGACTATAAATTTCCCAAGTAATGTTTGGCTTTGCATATTAAATGGATGGAAAAAAGATACACTAGAAAAGTAAATGTAACACACACAAAAAATCAGGGAATCGTAATTTACCTGTTGAACTTCATGTGGATCTAGATAAAATGCATTTTCATCTTGAACTCCAATAATATATGTGGAGGCCCCTGGTCTCCCACCCAAGATGCCAAGGCTCTGAGGGAAGGTGAACGTTTCCCACAACAATGGTATATACCTGTAGAAGTCCATATAAAAAGAAAGATGCACAGAATTTCTCTCGTTGTAAATTTTTAGCAGCTACTGAAGATGTATGGCATAAAGGCAGAGAAATTAAAACAACTTAAAAGGCCTTTTTCTTCTTCCCCAACAGCACATCAGGGCAGCATGCCCAGCAGCTGTCCAGCTGGTCACCACGCTCAAGCACCTCCTTCAACCAGCGCAGTGTCAAGCGCGAAGTTTTCTGTGCTTACGCGCAGAATAGTTCATCCCATAGCAAATATATGTTGCATTTATATGAATGCAGAACACAGCTGCACATGTACATACTTACCTGGAATTGAGTTTGTCAAGTCCAAGAACTAAAGGAACTAAGAGAAGCATGGGTGCCCATGAAGACTGCTCTTTGCAAAATTCTGAAGATAGTTTAGCAGCAACTTCAAGGCAAACAACAGGAGCACCACCTCTTTCACCATCTTCATCACCAGACACAATATACACAGCCATGGACAAGGTTTGTTGTACATTATTGGTGTTGGTTTCTTCATTCTTGCTACAAGCAAGAGTTTCCCATGATCGGCACATGGCATATGGGCCCACCCAAGAACCAGCAGCAAGGCTGTAAGCTTTTCCAGCTTGAAGAAGATTGTGTATGGAAAAGGCAGATCCCTCAGAATCGCCAAAAAGGTGTAAAATTTTGATATAGTATTGATCATAGGGCTGTATATTCAACAAGGAATTATCATGAGCAATCTCAAAAGTGCAAGAATACCTCCCCACTGCATAACAATACGAAAGAAGAAAAGAAATGTCCATTGCCACTACTAGAGCGAGCATTTGATATCAGTTTCACTCACCTTTTGTTCAGGTTTTCTCCAAGATCTCCCTAGATGATGGACAAGCAAAGCCTACAGCATACAAACAAAAGATGTACCACTATAAATAAATTACAGGAATATCAATCCAAATGCTTATTTGTTGGCAAACATGTCTTTTGTCTTAAATAGTACAAGAGACAATATTTAAAGCCCAAAATGTTTCTTGAAGCATCCTACTACCTGCGCTATGAGCATTTGACTGCTCCTAAGCATACAACCCCAGTTGACATCACTTGTAAATTTGGAATCACCAATGGCATCAAAACCTGCAAGAAAATCAATCCACCTCCTCTAATTCATATTTATAAGAGATTTATCTCGTAATTTAGGGATATTCCAAACAACTTTGTAGCTGGACTTGGCTAAAAATAACCTTTCCGATATGTGATCCAAATTCTGGATGAAAAATCTTGATAAAAAGCAGTCAATTCATTCCCAAGACATGCCTCATGAACTGTTTCTTCCGATGAAAATTTATAACACACACCCAAAAGCCATATTTCACCACAGGAGGTTGTAATCCCTGTCCTGCTTGGTCCCAGAATACGCTCCTGAAGTCGCCTCATTGAGCCACCAGAAACAGCTCTTCTCACAGCAGCTGCCCACCCATATGTTCTAGCATTGATATCCTTCTTTTCACAAGAAGAAGTTGATGGCTCAGAGGATTCTTCAAAAATAGTGAAAGGAGATGCAAACAACTTAGACCACAGAAAAGAAGTCCTAGAAGATTTAGTATGACCCTTTTGTTGATCTGCAGAAAATGAACAACTGCTGGTTGAATCAGCTGAACTTCCTGCAGGAAAATTTGACTCCACAAGATGCCTCTCAGGCAGGTCCTTCATTACCTAAACATGAATAAACAAACAGAATCGATATCCAAATATAGCAACCAACTTCAAGGAGTTTGTATGTCAAAAATTACATGTCTGAATTATAGTTATAGATTCTATGAATTACAATACCAGTAGACAAATAGCATATCAGTGTGACTTGAATTTTAAGCCTGAGGAGCACTTACAGGCTGAAAGGAATAGGTTCAATCCCAAACTTCTAACCAACATTCAAAACGAAATAGATCATACACTACAAGTTTTTAACTACAATTGAATTATTGTGGGATAGAAACCAAGCCTGATTTATTTCCATTCTTAGTCTCCACAAATGCAGATTATATTCAAAAAGTCCCCAGTCAAAACTTTAAACTAACAAGTACATCTCAATAAGGATCTCAACCACGCAAATCACAAATGTAGACTTTAGTCTTCATTTGCCAAAAACTAGCCATTGCATCACAAATTACATTTACAATTTAAGCTTTTCCAGAGAATGAGAACATCAACTATATATCATATTCTAACTCTTCATAGTCTGAACCATCTATAGATGTGTTCCTTGACTGTTTTAAAGTTATACAGGAAATTTGTGAGTTATATCCTTCGGTGACCAATATAGAAGCGAAAAAAGACAGATTAAACTAAATGTAAAATCTATACAGTCCAACCAAACCCAAAAGATGGCCAAAAAACACAAGCTAAGCTATCTACAGAATTAACCATAAGTTTCCCAACCTTTCTTGGTCAACCAGGTGTCACTCTTTGCACTTCATTCTAGGTTAACATGTGGCACAGTGGAAGTGAAATGCTGACCCGTTTACTGTTTCAGTTTAAAACATCATTAACAAACAAGAATATATGATCATTAATATTGGAATGCTTGTTTAGCATCATGGTGAATAACAACTACCAGGGACCCTAAACCAAGTATTCGGCTCTAGCAATTTGACTAAATCAATTGATGTCACACACAAAGATGTCAAAATTTATTGCAGTTTTACCCCCAACTGTCTCTGACAATACAATCTAAAATCCGCGAGTGAAGCCGGCAAAACTAAAAGCTTAACGAGCTCAAAAAATTAGTTAAATCCATGTAATATCACTATACTTACAACAACTTAAGTTAGAAGCTTGAAATCAATCAAAAAAATATCTACAGCTCATTAATTCATGTGGAAATTGCTTTGAAACCACTTTACTATATCCACGCAATGAAAGAACTACACAAACAATCATCATATCATATAACATGGAAATCACAGTGCTTCGTCATGAATAATTTCATCACTCTGCTCATCCAAAACTTGATTCATTACAAAATCACATGTGATTCTATGTAGTCGCCCTAACATCTGCCTTCAATAAACAGACAATAAATAAAAAAGAGCTTTATTGAAGCATTTCAACAAACATATAGGGTCCGGACCTGCGTGACGGAAACAGAATAATTACGGGCGGCAATAAAAAAATCACAGGTGACGGGGGAAGTGGGGAAGACGATGGCAAAGAAAGCGTGGACTTCGTGGACGGTCGACGGCGGGCGGTGGTCGCAGGTTGATTCGCAGCGGCGGAGGCAATTGAGAGAACAAGAGAGTTCCGGCGGTGGCCAAAAGGTCCTCGGCAGCGTGGACGGCGGCTTGCGGTGGCGTCGTGAAGGGGGAAGAGGAGAGACAGGGCCGATGAAGAAGCCGGACCCTCCAAGAGGCCGATTTCGATCGGGATTCGGGAGTTCCCCGCACCTGCAGGTGAATTTCTTAGGTGTGCCAACTGGTGCGCCCGCCACGGGTCCGAATCCGATTTGGGGTGCGCGTAACTGCGCAAGCCGCACCAGCTCGGCTTACCCAAGTTCATATAGGAATATTGGGGAATTGTTTATATTTTGAAGCTGGCTATTTAAATTTTTATTTTTTTTTACTATCCTCCGAACAAAAGTAAAAAATTTGAATTTTTTATTATTTTTATACCCCTATTGATTTACTTATTTATCCCTTATTTATCTTTTTATGACTTTTTTTTCTATGTTTTCACCTCACGAGTTGACTTAAGGAAAAAGGTGTTTTACTTTCTCCTCCTCCTCAAGGCCGCTAATAAGCACTATAGCCACCGGCCACTAGAGAGTATTATTTATGCCGGCGTATATTGTAGCTCTGGCGACAATTTAAAACTCCGATGGTGGGTAAAAAAGCTCTGACGACCCACTAGTTGAACCCTTTCTATAAATTTTCTTCCTTTGTTCATTAATGACGTCTTTACACTTCCAGAGACCGTCTTTATACTTACAGAGACAAGTTAATCAGAATTTTTTTCTGCCAGAATGTTTTTGGAGGCAAGCTTCTATTATTTTTTTGGTGAGGGCTAGCCCCTGCCACATTGTTCTTCACTTCACTGGGACCACCCCTACCACTATTAACTAGGTAAAAGCTTCAATTAGTATACTTGCAGAGCTTAAATTAGTATACTTGCGGAGGGTAAACCCCGCAACAATGTGCTTATATCTACATGGGGACAACCCACTTCTAAGTACAATAATGTATATTGATGGGCTAAAAACTTTTGTTAGCTCTTGCCAAGTATTATTTGTCTATTTATGATCATCCTAGATTTCCATTACTCTTATTTTGTGTCATTATAGGCGACTATAACTTATTGATTAAGTCAATCAAGAATGGATCATCTTGCTGGTGAATCTTCGTCATTTATGTATTTGATGTCATCTATTATCAAAAATAGTGGGTGTACTGCTTCAAGCGAGGAAATAGATGAGATTATTCCATGTTCATTGAAACAAATAGAGGCGAATGAACTATATAGTGAGGTAGAAAACTAGTCTTCTAAAGAGGTATAGACCATTTTTCTATCTAAAAAGAAAAATAAAAGGCAACACAAAGAATTATGGTATTTTCTAATGTTGTAAAATGAAAATCTTATGATGCAACTCTTTGTTAACAAGATGTATATGAAAGAGAAGGCCAAAGCCATGTAACATCTTAAATATGGATATATCTTTTGCATTTTTTGATGATAAGGTAAAATCATGAATGTTGTGACAATATGTCATATTAATTGAAGAAATGTAAAGATTAATATATTTTTATCAACTTGCAGGTGTTCCCATCACGAGACGCTTTAATAAAATAGACCAAAGAAATTTGTATAAGGCATGGTACAGTGCTTATAATCCTAAAATTGAATGCCCAAAAGCGGAAACTACGTGTTACTTTAGCTTGTGAAAGGGCAGGTTACTACAAAAGAAGTATTATTCAAAAGCCTAAGTCAGATATTAATAGTAGACAAACAACCACAAAGAAATGCGGATGCCCATTCAAGTTACAAGCAAGGGAAATATATATTGACAATGTTGTTGGGTGGAAATTGAAAGTTATTTGTAGTAGTCACAATCACCCCCCAGGGCAGTTTGGAGAAGGGCATACATATGTTGGTAGTCTTAAAGAAGGAGAGATAGAAATTGTGAAGAATTTGTCAAAGGTAGGGTTGAAACCTCGACAAATTTTGCTATATTTGAAGGAAGCAAACCATACAAATTGTACAACTATGAAAATAATTTACAATGTTCGTAGTCATTTGTCTTTAACTCAAAGAGAGGGTAGAACTATACTACAAGAGTTGATGAAACAGATTGAGGAATAAGGATATGTTTGCTACTATAAGAAGGATGAGGACACAAACACAATAACATCTATATTTTTTACTCATCCATTATCGGTTCGGCTAACAAATTTGTTCCATCATGTGTTTGATATGGATTGAACTTATAAAACCAACAAGTATAGACTCCCAGTTCTATCCATAATCGGCATGACATCGACACACATCGTTTTTCACATGTTTTGCATTTATCTCATCTGAGAATGTGAGTGAATAAGTATGGGCATTGGAGAATTTTAAGTCCTTTTTCAATAGAACTAATTTGCCTTCAATTTTTGTCATAGACAGAGACAAAGCACTCATGATAGCAATTGAGAAGATTTTTCCATCTTCAAAGAATTTACTTTGTTTGTGGCATATCTATATAGGGATTATGCAGAACTGTCGTAAAGCGTTTGATACCGAGGAAGCTTGGGTTCATTTCTTGCAGTATTGGAATATTGTTGTCTATTCAACCACAGAAAATGATTATAAAGAATCATTACGCAGGTTGGAGATTGATTACAATGACTTTCAGGATGTGCTAAAATATCTTTATTCTACATGGTTACAACCACATAAGGAGCAATTTGTTGGAGATTGGACAGATAAATACATGCATTTTGGCAGTAAAACCACAAATAGAGTTGAAAGCATGCATGCGAAACTAAAAAGTGGTTTGGCATCTTCAATGGTGAATATTCTTCATTCATGGAGTAATATTGATGAAATTGTCCAACTGCAGCATGTTCAACTACAGAAATCTTTTAAGGAAAGTAGGTTCAAGAGATGTCACCATTATAGAATTCCGTTTTACAAAGAGGTGGTTGGATTAGTGTCAAGGGCTGCATTGGATTTAATAGATGAAGAAAAGAAATGTGTAGAGCAATTTTGATATGTTCATATGACTACGCCTACAATATAAGAAGATTTATTATTATATCTCTAAGCAATATGTGATACAATAACAAATAACAAATACCCAAACAAATGTCATCATACCTCCAACAATGTAAGATAGCCACCGATTTGCCGCACTTCTATTCTTCACGCAATCCCCAATTGTCGATATAAAAATGCAAAGGGCAGCTTCTCCTCATGCATACTTGCCAATGCTATCCACATTCATAAGTAAATTTAAGTACTTTGCCGGAACTTTCGTTCCTAATTTGTCACACATGATTATACACCCTAATAAATATAGAATATAAGCTCGAGCGGCACAATTAATATCTTCCTGGGTAGCATCCTCTGGCAATTGTCGAAATGTATCCCGCAACCAATTCAATGTCAAGCCCTTCCCTTTGCATTTGCTCAATTGATCTTCAATTTCTTCTTTGTCAATCCCTAGGGCGTTGACACATAAATCAACCAACTCGCCACTATTAAAGTCAGGGGTCACCACAGCATGTCCTCTAACCGGAATCCCTATCAATTGTTGGACATCATCCAAAGTGATAGTCATCTCTCCAAATGGCATGTGAAAAGTATTAGTTTCCGGGTACCACCTTTCAACCAATGACGAGATCCACATCCTATTAATTGTCTTATAAGATACATATGTCAATGGATACAATCCACTAGACTCTATCAATGACGTTATTGGACTATCATGCATATCCCAATTGACAAGCTTCTTATGATGATGTACACATCGGAGAGGTCCACGGTCCTATACAAAAGTAGTATATACTATGTTAAAATTTTTTGTGTATAATGAAAGCATTCAGTAAAGGTTTTAAGGTAAATCAACTTACCTTGCTTTTCCATATATCTTTTGATACATGAGTTTGGTAACTATTTAAAATTGTCATTTCTATAGGGTCTTCAGGGAAAGGATAAGTTTCATCCTCCACTGTCTGCACTTCTTCCTCCTCTTCCTCCTCCCCTACATGGCCTTGTTGTTCTCTCTCAACGACAGTAGTTTCTTCATCAACTTCCTGTCTTCGTTCTTGTGCATTTGGATTTGCTTCTGATTCATCATCGGGCCACTCCATCTTTTGCTTCATCTCGTCGCCTCCTATTTGATGTTGTTGGGTGTGTCCTTAGCATCTAGTGTATGGAGAATCAAAGCAAAGGTTAGCCTCAATATTATTTAATAGTTATTTAATTAGTAACAATATATGCATAAACCCCATAATACCACTGCTAACATAATTATAGAATATAAAGAGAGTTACAACACTCAAAATAATCACAACATAAATCGTGCAGTAAGAATGAGATTTGGTCAAATGAGATTTTTTGAGGGAAAAAGAATTAAGTTATTTGATATTGTTTCTATGACTCATACAAACATGACTCAATTAAAAAATTGTATGACACTTTCATATTATAGTGCTCAGTTTCGATTATTATGATGCCATTAGAAACAAAGAAAGTTAAGCCCGCAAAATAGAATGTAAAAATTGTTTCACTAGTTAAATATGCAATCTACCACACGAAAGATTCGATGGGCTGCCAATGACTAAACATCTAGAGGAATCTGACCCTTTCTTGGCACCAACAAAGCATTTACATAGTCATTAGGTTGTGCAAAATAGAAGATTATTTTAGTAGCTCAAAGCATTAGAATGAATTAAAGATTTCCCCTTTCCATGTAAGTGGCTGATAAAAGTCCATGTAAGAGCCATGAACATGCGTTGTATCACTCAATGAGTACAAATACACTGCAGCATGCAATAAAAAGTGATGGTTATCTTAAATCTCATCAATTTGACCTGCATTGAAGTATCCCCGTTCACTTACAAGGTTTCTGAGAGAATTATGAGGGTCACCATGAGTTCAATTAAGTACACATGTGACGGCAGTTACAAAATAAGATGCATTTAATGCAGCAGTTTCTCTATCATGTGAACGATTCAACAAAAGTACTTGTATTTTAATATGTTTCCATAGACACTCAAATAAATATTTCAACCACAATAAACTTAGATAATGTTAACAAATTACTGGGAATCAATGTTGAGATACCTTTGGACATGACCGAGAGGCTATAACCTCTCCAACTCAAAGTATGACCTAGAAAATGCCTCAATCTTCATGTCATAAAGATATAAAACAGAAGTTATATTTCTCCATTTATCAAAAAGCAATATAGGAAATAGAAATTAAAAAAAATCATAATCAGTAATAATAAATGTCAAACAACTCTTGTAACTCCACACAGAACACAGTATCCGGGATAAACACAATAAATATTCCCTAATTACCAACCAAACTTGTAAGAGTGGCAAACAAGATTTAAAATTGGAAAAGGAGCAATAACAAAAACCACTAGTCTGTGAGGAAGGCAACACAAAACCCACTAGTCTGTAAATCCAACTATTGTTGCAAACCTGAGGGGAAATAAAAAACTGACCTTTTCAATGGCAGGGGCGGATTTGGAGTCGCTGGTGGAGGTGGAGGTGGAGCTGGAGGTGCTAGTAGCAGCGCAAAAAAGATTTATTGTTCCGGTGGAGGCAAAAGAGGCGCTGATTAGAGGCTTTGATGGAGAAATCAAATAGTTTTCCAGTGGAGACGAAGATTTGGGGCGTTGATTGGAGGCTTTTTCCGGTGGAGATGAAGATTTGAGGCACTGTCGCTGGGGGAGACCGGAGAAGCCGAAGACCTATTCGACAGGGGTGAAGCTTGGAGGGAGGAAAGGGTGGGGTATACACTGATAAAAATTTAAAACCATGTTGTTTTGAAATATTTTGTAGAATCGGGGTTTAAGTGAGCAGTTTTAAGTTTTATATTTGGGGTGTACAAGTAATGGGGGATACAGGGATAAAACAGGGGTTTAAATAGCACTCTTCTTATATTTTATGTAGTGCATATTAATATCGGTACGGCACATAATCGATCTCATAGATAGATGGTATGCTGGGCTTAGGGTGAGTTGAGAGTATTAAAACTTCTTCCCTTTTTTTGAGAAAGAGATTTTCTTATACCTCATTCACAATGAGTCAACATATACTATGTATGGAAGTTGTTGATATTATGTAGGGTTGCATTAAAAATTTGGACCCGAACGGATCTGGATGGAACTAACCCGAAATGACCTGAGTGGCCGAGTCGAGTTAGGTCCTATCTTGGGTCAGGTTGGGTTCAAGAAAAAAACACCTGGGTAAATCTTGAGTTGGGTTGAGAGTAGCATGTGAAAACCCAATAACCGGCCCAAATCGACCCAAATTCCTGATTAACTTATAAAATTATATTTAATTTGGGTCGAGTTTGGGTCTAAGAATTTTAGCTCCCATCTTGTGTTGGGTTGGATCAAAGGAACTCAGTTCTTATCTCAGGTCGGGTCAGGTTGTCATGCCCTGGGCCCGCCCGACTTGAGCCAAACCCAGTCCAGAGGTTGGTAGAAGCACACAGGGACAACTAAGTTACATTGCGGAAGACTTAACCCCTTAAATTGGGTATTTAACACAAATATGGAGCCGCACTACTTGTGCACCTTTAGTCCTTTGTGTAAGAGAAATAAGGTAAAAATAAAAGAGGATAAAATCTCTAAAATAAATCTTCACTTTCAACCCACATACATAACAACTTGAGCCGACACGTAGTTCAAAATCTAAAAATCTTAGGTAGGTCTACAAGTATCATATATACATGAGTCTGAAACATAAACCACCATACATGATGTTCTATAATCATAATAGCATAAATCAGAAGACAAAATAATGTCTGAAGGCATCCACGCCTACTCTCATCCATATCCCGATTGTCCCTCATACAAGGGATCTTGTTCAACTGCATGTCATACCATGCAACCCCAAAACAAAGCACAGAAAGAGGGGTGAGTAAAACTTAGTAAAGTTTGAAATACAGTAACGTTAATTAGAAAACAACCACGATGCAACAACATGGTAATTCAGATCCATATTTCACATAATATCCTCATTTCTTATTAATTTCCTTACCATACCCCTATTTACCTACAAGTAATTATCCTGCATACAAGTATCTCATACACATTAGACATGAATAATCACATCATGACATAACATCTATCCTACATAATAAGTCATTCTCACCCAATAACATCATGCATAATCATCACATATAACATGTATGAGAAGTGTCTCTACTACACATTCAGATTATGCATAAACATCACATAAACCTCTATGAAAAGTGTCTCTACCACACATTCAGATCATGCATAAACATCACATAAACCTCTATTGAAAGTGTCTCTACCACACATTCAGATCATGCATAAACATTACATAACCTGCATGAGAAGTGTCTCTACCACACATTCAGATCATGCATAAACATCACATAAACCTACATGAGAAGTGTCTTTACCACATATTCAGATCATGCATAAACATCATATAAACCTACATGAGAAGTATCTTTACCACACATTCAGATCATGCATAAACATCACATAACTTGCATGAGAAGTGTCTTTACAACACATTCAGATCATGCATAAACATCACATAACCTACATATAAAGTGTCTCTAGCACACATCCATAACCATGCAAGTCGATAAAAACAACCCTGCTTAATCGGCCGAAGCATAAGCAGTCCTTGCGCACTCCAAACAATCCACAACAGGAAAGTTTGAAGGAATTCTGCAATTTGGGTATATTCTCTAACAAGGAAGAATACTTCCTAGTAAACCGGTGCACTCGGCTACACTAACCTGAATTCTCAGGGTCCATATGGTCTCAAACAGTTTATCACCTTAGAGCATTATCGTTCTTCTCAACCCGGGGAGGAAATGTCCTCGAGGGACATAAAACCCCATCCTTTAGGATATAAAACAGAATCGATAAGCCTCCGATCAATTAATCTAGCAAGAGATTCTCACACAATTGCATCCAATCAACCAACATCAGCTAAACTTGGTAAATTCTCATTCATGAAATCTGCTTCATATGCATGCAACATGATACATACGTGAGCAATCTTTACGTAATTTTAATTCATGGAATGTGATCCTGTCTGCCCCACATGCATCATGTCAAATCATAAATATCAATAATTACCATGATTACCCCCACATGTGTGTGTTTTAGATGAAAACATTCATCTTTAAGCATATGAACATGCATTATAGATAACCTCTTAATATCCTACACACATGATCTTTAACATATAATCATAGTTCCTAACTGAAATTATGAGTGAAAACCATCGAAAACTATCAATCAAGTTAAATCCAACCTCATGTTAAACCCATGTAAGTATATTTACACTATACTTGAATATAAACATGGCACCATCATTCACCCATAATCTAATCACATTATATGAAGACATATAAGTTCATTCTCATTCTATAATCTTGCTGAAATCATACTTAAAATATACAGAATCATTCAATCATAGATTCAAGATAAGCAATCCTAACATGTGTACTAATAACATACAATTTCACATAATACTTAAATATTCTTCATAGTTTCCAAACATCAATAACATCCTCTTTCAGTAGCTCATTCTAGATCAAATTAACGCCATAACTTATTTTTCTGGTTCTTCTTCCCCACTTTAAAATCAAAAGCGAAACTTCTCATGAATAACTTAAACTACCAAATCCCACTCCCAAACATCATCATAATCAAATCCGTGCTTAATAAACATCAAATCTAGCCATTACTAAACAAAAACCCGAAGAAATTTTATCAAAGATTAAACCTTTCTCAAATCACCATTAAAACTCATAACCACGGAATCCACTTCAAACTCTAACAAAACTTAAATATGAAATCACAACAATGTTTAAGACCAAAACACTTACCTTCCAACAACTTCTTGACTAACAACTTCTTTACTCAAAATGGCTATTCAAACACCTTCAAAACCTATCCAAAATATGGTTTATATTAATACCTTCATAAATCCGATTTTAAAACATCTAAATTCTCCAAGAACAAGTAGATCTAGGGTTCAAAAAGCTTAAAAATAAAATTCCCATCATTGAGTTTTGGAATAGAAACCCAAATAAGTAATTTTTTGAGTAAAAACTGAGATTAATCCAAAGCAAAGGAAGAGTTTTGAAAGATTTAAAGAAAACCATAAGAGATTAAAGAAATATTAAGCAAATTCATACGTTAACTTCCTTTCTCTTTTAGGAAAATGTGGATTAGGCTCCTAAGCTCCAATTCTCATCCTTTTCCCAATTGGAAAAGTGGCTGGGCTTTTCCTTTTATAGTAAATGGTGAGGTAAACCTAATTAATTAGTGAGGTACAATTAGGGTTTTACACTAAAAATGGATAAACTTGCTTATTTAAACCCAAATTAAAGTCTAAAATTTTTGATATAATTATTTTTTGTCTTAGGTTGATTTTATGATCATTTGGGACTAATAACCTAAATTTCACACATGGGGCCCACAGTGGGTCCCATCCCTTAACTTTTCAAAAAAAAAAGTAAAAATTCTAAAAATTCCAAATGACTCAAATTAACTTAAAAACCATAAATATGAAGAAAATTTTAGTTAAAACCTTTGGTATCCACTTTAATTTAAAAAATAGTCAAAATAAATTAGAATTAGCATTAAACTACACGAAAGTAATTAAATAAAATAAAATAAAATAAACTAGTTCAGGTTTAGGGATCTAACATGGGTCCTGCAAAACCTGACCTAACTTGATCAAAGATGCAACCCTAATATTATGATATCATTGATCTCGTAAATGAATGGCTTCTATATATATGTTGGGCACATTTGAAGAAAAGAGAATAAAAAATTCTTCCCACTTTTTCATATGCATATGAATACACTCGTTTATTGAGAGAGGGCCCACAGGGAGATTGGGAGTGAGGGGCGGAGGGGACCAAAAATAGCATGTAATGTGCATTTAGGCACCCTGAGGATGAGTCCATTGGCTGCTAGCTAGCCATTAATAAATGGGTTATCACATTCTTCATGTGCGACTATGATCCAACATTTATAGAGCACATGATGTAATATGTTGATGTAACAGTTGTACATCCTTCCTGTATAACGCCAACAAGAAGATTACAAAATAAAGGATAACAATCAACTGACCGACCTTAGTTGTGCTATTTACTAGCTTTGAACTAATTCGAGTGGGTTCTGATCTTCCTTTTATTTTTTATTTACTTTTATTAAATATTGTTTTGTTTCATATTCCTTCCTTCCCATGTTAATAATTTATTTAATTTTTAAAATAAACTAAATTTTGTTTATTTTAAAAATTAAATAAAGCCATTAATGTAGAACGAAGTGAATATTAATTATTCACATTAGAAAGAAAAAAGATTTAAGAAGGTCAATTCATTAATTTGTTTACTTTATCCACGAGAATAATTAATATAGATTGTCTGGAACAAGTTTTTTTTATAAATAAGATAATTAATATGAGGTAGAGGCAGTATTAAAATGAGACTTAATTACTAAAAGTAAAACTTTAATTGGAGCCATATAAAGATGCTATCGAGCATAGATCAGTTGAGCCGGGCTGAGATTGAGCTTGTCCATGAGTAGAGCCCATGAAACATGCTAATATTATTGATCAGAAGGCTAAGAATAAAATCTGTGACCAATCTAATATATAAAGATTCAATAGTTCCAAAAGAAGACCCATTGCCGGTGCATCATAAGAATCATCCTAACTAGAGATGGCCACAGGCCAGGCTCGGGCTTGTTGGGGCCCCTCATGGACTGGGTTGGGCTCGACTCGATGGGGGAGAAGGGGGGGGCCAGCCCATGGGCCAACCTACTAGGCCCACTCCCCCCTATAATTTTCTTTAAAAAATAAAATTAGTAAAAAATTGTAAAAGAATATTTATTAAAAAATTTATAAACTTACAAAATAGAGACTATAATTGCATTACTATAAAATGAGTAGATCCCAACTAGATTGGCACCTACTCACCTATTTATCATTTACAATTATAATCTAAAACTTTAAGTACATAAATAAATAAATATTATATTATTAACTAATTGATTGTCAAGTCTTAAAAATCTTCTCTCATTTCCTCTTTAAAATTGGGAGCTTATCTTCCATTTTTTTCTGCAACCAAATTAAAACATTCATATTATTAAGTTCTTCTTTGGTAAAAAATGAGTGAAAATTAGTTTATAAATAGTTATCTAATTCATTAGTATTAGAATTTTTTTTTTGAAGTAACATCCAAGACTTAATTTTATGCGGAAGAGGAGTAGAATCATAAGAAGAATAAGAAAAAGTTGATTGATTTTGTCTTGACCCATATGTTATTTCATATTTATTATATAAAAAATAAAAAGTAGTTTCTATATTTTATATAAAGTATCATTTTCATCGGCATAGAGACTCATTTTGTCACATATGCCATCTATTAGAATTTGTACACCTTCTAATCTAACCCAAGGATCCATTACGACCCCCTAAACAAAAAATTACAAGGATATGAGACCAATATTTATTAAATTTTATTTCCATTTCCTTTACAAGATGTGTAAATATTTCATTGTCTTAGTTACTAGTCCATTGGAAGTTAAAGAAATATTACTTGGAATTGTTTGTAGGGAGTTCATAAGCTCTACCTTGTACTCCTTGTATAGCTTGAGAATATTTTTACAATAGTTGCATTCGGCTTTTAGGAGGAACATACCGAGGTTGTTAGGGTTGTCCACCCTAATTTTCTTCATATAGTTCCACGTCATGGAGAGTTGCAAATATTTTTTTCTCCTCGGCCATCGAAGGCATTGGAGGAATAACTTTGTAGTCGACTTCATCTATTTTCTTCCTTCGGGAAAATAAGCGGTTGAGGAGATTGAGGAGGAAGAGGCATTATAGTTGGAGTGGATGTCATATTCTTTAAAATAAAATAAAAAAAATAAATTACTAAGAAAAAAATTGGCAAATTAAACCAAAAATTTAATTACCTTGGACCTTGATTCTTGAGACTTGAGTTGCCACTTGATGGATGAGGAGGAAGCTTGAGAATTGAAAACTTTGTTCTTGAATCTTGAGAGTGTGAGAGCTTAATTTTAAATTTTAATTAAAAAAAAATTAAGTAATTAAGAGCTTGAGAGTATGGGAGGAGAGGAGAAAGAGTGAAAAGTGTGAAGATAAGGTTAAACTCCCCCTATTTATAGATGTTTAAATGTGACAATTACCTCTTATACCCTTAAAATTGACCTTTATTTACATGTTGTTGGGGTTAAAATTGTCTTTTTGAGGGTGGCAATTTTGTAATTTCCCCCTTTCAAATCTATTTTTTAATAAGGGTGCTAAGCCCCAAACGTCTCCCTTTCAAATATGTTTTTTCGAATAATAATAAGGGGCTAAGCTCCTCCCCCCCCCGAGACGTTGGGGAAAGCCCCTAAAGACTAGGGCTGGCCTGGGCGAGCCATGGCCTGTAAAAGGCAGCCCAACCTGCTACTGGGCGGCCCGAATTATGGCCACCTCTAATCCTAACCCTAAAATGAATTTTGAGATTAACAAAACTATGTTTTATCCGCAAAGAAATTTCATCTTTCTTTCCCTTGTGAGATAACTCTCACTTCAAATATTGTTCACATAGGGCATAAAAACTCCAAGAGTACCTTAATTATGGGGATAAATAGCTCATCCCTAACTACCAAAATTGAAAAAAATGACTTTACAAAATCAAGGTTGATATCATCTCTCATTCATTGACATTGAAAGCCATGTTTGTACACCATAAAGAAAAATTATCCTCTATTGGATATAGCCTTGTTTACCTGAAAGAAGTCAAATATTAAGGAGATGCAATACATTAATTGAAGGAAAAAATCCTGCTCTTTATCATGAGGCTGCTCACACAAATAGTATAAATAGGGGTAAGTTCTAGCATGCATGAGCATTCAATCCCATGTTTACTAATGTACCACACAATCCGGCCTCTAACTAGTCCTAAAAAGGTAATTTATCATACTCATGACCAATATATATATATATATATATATATATATATATATATATATATATATATATATATATATATATATATATATATATATATATATATATATATATATATATATATATATATATATATATATATATATATATATATATATATATATATATATACACATTTGAGGGTTGATTGGAACACCCTAATTCTATATTTTTGGCTCTCATATAGAAATCGGGAAGCCAAGATTCGTGTGGCTCACCTAGCTCATAGATATGGCTCTCATATGTGTGTGTGTGTGTGTGTACACACACACATCATGGAAAGGCAATACAACATATGATGATCATCATCTGTTGTATTGCCTTACCATGATGTAAAATGAATCAATAAAACAAGCAGCCCTTTTTATTTTTTTGCTCAATTTAAAATTTTGTTTGATTTTTGTTTGTCTTTAGTACAATTTCTGATTTGGCTATACACAAGTAACACAATTGCTTTAACCATATTCAAAATATATATGCTTTACTTTGCCAAGCTTTAAAACTTTGAAATGTCCTATATTTTGTTTGTATGGAGAAAAATGTCAACTTGTTCATACCTTTTTAACTATACTTTCATATTTATGTAATTCTTATTGGGTACTATTATGGTGTTACTCTATTTGGTAAATATATACTTCGTCCATCTCATGTTAAGTGTCTCATTTCAAAGTATGGTTGTCCCACATTACATATCCTATTTTTCATTCTCCTACAATTAGAAAGCATTTATTATGCTTCTGCCCATAAGTAGGAGCAAGGGAATGAAAGTCGGAAAAGTTGTAATTTTTATTTTGTCTTTTCGTGTCCTATAAAGGTGTGAGCTTTTTTTTGTCTAAGGTGCTTCTCACCTTGCATAAAATTGACACTTTTTATAAATAGGATACTTAATATAGGACGTACAAAGTATAACATTCTTCAAGGGAGACCATGAAGTTAATTATTATATAGTTGATATATTAAAAGATGTATTCAATGGCATTAGGGATAATGATATATTCATGCAAGATGATTGTAATAACACATTATTTTTAATAGATATATTTGCTCTTTTCATAAATCCATTAAATATATTATTTTGTTATTTTAATAGCTATACTTCCATTTTTTGAAAAAATCCATTAAAAATAAGAATAATGTACATGACCTTGAGCAACATAATTAATATTTTTACTATCAAGAGATTGAACTTAATATCGTGCTCCAAACACATAGTTGAAATGGGTATAAGTAGTACTCCCTCTATTCTACATTAATAGCTCCATTTGGAAAAAAAGTATAGTCCATATTAATAACTCCATTTTGTTCAATTTAGTAGTTGGGTACTTAAAAAAAGTATCATAAGATTATTTTCCCTTCTGTTAGATGTGAGTTTCATCATTGAATAAAAACCACTATTTTTCTATATGTTGTTATTAACATTAGATGGAGGGAGTAATATACTGGATCTTGAAGAAAATAATTGGATCCTATCTTGATGGTTGCACTAGAATTAGCTTGAGTTGGTTAAATTTATGATTCAATTTGGAATCAATCCCAATTGAGGCATATGAGTGTTTTGAAGAAAATGCAACACTCAAGCAGCAAGACGCTGGCAACTTTGTTTAATTAGGTCAATTTAACCTGATTAATCAACACAACTTTATTAATTTTATACGTACTACTAAAAATAGGTAAAAGCAACATACAAAAGGAGCCTGCTACAAACACAAAGGTTGCGGGAAGCCAAGCCTATAAACACAAAAGCATTGATACAATCCAAGGTTTTTCAAAAAAAAAAAAATTTAAAACACCATAGCGGAAACAAATTTTTTTATCAAATATCTAAAAAAAATATCTCGAGATATGAGCCACTTACCTTTTGAACTTATGTATATTATATCAAAGTACAATACATAAACAAATCTTAGTCCTACTTATGTACATGTATGGAAATCATAATACACACCAATGTATATAACCAATGTTTTAAAAACTAGCCCGATCATTGACCTAGAGGCGAGGTCAACCCAGTTCAAATGTGGGTAAACCAGAATGATGTCATTAAATATACCTACCCATAAGTTAAATTAAGTATAATATTAGGTGGTGCTAAATATGTCACATAAATCAATATGGCCACTGGTTAAGTATTAACATAGTGAACATCTTAGCCTGAGTTTGAGTCCCACTATGTGCAAGATTTTTTTATGGATATTATTGAGTCCAAAGGTGAAGTACGTAGTTTGGTATAATATTTACAAAAAAAGCCTTGTAGCCCAGTGGTTAAGTGTTTGTATTGTACCCTTGTATTGTGCCCTTATGACGAAGTTCAAATCTCCTTTGTTGCAAAAAATTTCCTAACAAGACCTAGGTCAACGGGTCGGGGGTTCAACTAGGTAGCTCCGGGTCAAGATAGTGCACTGACGTGGATAAACCGGGCTGGTTTATAGATAGGGTCCGTTTGAACCCGGTCCGATTGGTTTGGCTGGTCAGGTCTTAAAACATTGATATAAACTTGCATTCACGTGCCACAATCATCCATGCAAGCCTAAAAGCCAACATTATAAGTAAAAGAAATCCTACACACTGCATGGTCTAAAAGTCACGTCTTTCCAAATGCATACTCCTCCTTAGCACATGCATCATAAAGATGCTAAGTATATTGTATACCTAGATAACTAAACAAGAACTACTTTTAAATTATTATAGAAATAACCATACTAGTAAAGACACTTCATGTCAAACTATGAAATTTTTAAATTTATTTTTTACAAATCATCTCAACAAAAAATAATATCATTATCATTAAATCAAAACATTTGTCAAAATATCATGGGGTGTGAGCCTGTTATGACCCAAATCTGATTTCCAAATGAATAAAATAGTGCATACCCCTACATATTTATAGACAATTACGAATCCTAAATCCAATCATAATAGAACTTCTAATTAGAATGGGTCTTTAACATTAGCCTAAGCCAATAAGAATAAACTCTTAATTATACTAAAATATTATAACTAATAATTAACTCTCAATTGAAATAGACTAAAGGCAGGACCCAACCCTAGGGTGGGTCATAACACAGCCACTAGCTTTTCAAACATATGATTATCAAATCAGAGTACATATTAATCGTCATCAAACCGGAAGCAATTTTATGGTCCCCACCAATAGTTAGACTAGTGTTAGCCGCACATTGGAGTCCTTGATCTTTAAGATCAACGACACACATACTAGCACATGTTAGCATCAATAACATTGACACTAACACAAGCTACTATGTGCACCGTCGATCTCATGGATGAAGGGCTCCCATGCATGGCTTACACTAGGCTCATTGTCAGTGGGGAGCATAAAAAATGCTTCTCAACACCATAACATAAAATAAAACAATCTTGCCCGAATATAAGTCTATAAACCTTAATACACAACAACTAAAGTAAATTGGCACTCATGTGCCTACAATCATCCATAACAGTCTAAGTGTCAATATAATGATAAAGGAAATCCTAAATACTATGTGGTCTGAAATAGATATCCTCACCATGCGCACTAAATCCTTCTACAAGCTTGCTCCTCTTGAGTACTTGCATGTAATGTCCCTGATTTTTTTATAGTTTTTTGTGATTTTCTTACTATTTTTTTGATAATTTATGGCAAGAAAATGTGACGCTTTTGCGTATTTTATTTTATATATTTTAAACAATATTTGTATCCATTAAGTCGGGGCGAGACCTAGTTGCAGGCCTCTGGCCTCAATGCACGTTTTCAACACAAAAAAGGAAGAAATTAGAGGAAAAGGAAAGAGAGAGAGAAAAAAAAAGAAAAATAAATAAATAATAAAAAGTGGAAATGGGATTGGGCGAATCTATTCCAGATCCTCCTAGAACCTCCTATGTTCCTAGCTTTCTCTCTCTCTCTCTATCCCTCTTCCTTTCTCCTATTTGAGGTGGCCCCAATTGTAACAACCTGACCCGAGCCGGGCCCACAAAATCACTAATAGAAAATTTTTCTTTTCCTTGAGTCAGGAATCATCGTCTGTGTGCGAGAGGTACAACTTTCATCTACGCACTACGAAGCTTCAAAGCTTCCTCGTACGTAGACTTAGGTTGTGACGAACGTATACACACAACGAAGCTTCATAGTTCGTCATGTGTAAAACAAAATTAAAACATATATTTATAATTAATTTGGATCGGGCCAACATTGCCTTGCCGTTGGTTGCCTACGTACGTATTGGATATTATTCCAACACGATCGGATCCAAACGTAGTTCCGCCTAACGGCTACTACATACGTTAGATATCACAAAATTATATACGTTAAAATATGTATATACTGGTATTTACAAAAATTTGTCATATATCGGAGTCAAGCAGAAATTAATAAGCCAAAAACGTACATCTCGCTTTACCACCGAGCGGGATCATAACCATGCATACATGTCTCGCTCTATCACTAAGCCGAGACCGAAAACATAATTTACACGTTTTGCTCTATCCTAGAGCGAGATCACACATATCATATAAGCATACATCATGGCATATAGACACATAGCACAACAAACATATAAATCGTAGCATAACACACATCATAACTTAGTACATGTTGTTCTATAATTACAACGGAATATAAAAAATGCTTACTTCCATCATAACTCGTACGGTATCGGTATCTTCGGACAAAACCCCATCTTGCTCTGGGTCTCTTTTTCTTGATTTGGTGTTCGGGCAGGGCCTCTCCTAGTCTTGGGGCATTTCCTCCTTATAAGATCGTCAGCTCAGAAAATGGAACCCTCCAATGTGTAGAACATACTCAATTTAGTCAAGAACGTCTCTTGAATTGACTAAATCGGAGTTAGGATGGCCAGAAACAGAGAAAACGAAGTTGATTGGTACGGGTAGAACCTTTCCTTGTCTTGGAGTGTTTCCTCTTCATATGATCGTCAAATCAGAAAACAGAACCCTCCATCCCATAGAACATACTCGATTTAGTCAAGAACGCCTCTTGAATTGACTAAATCGGATTTAGGATGGTCAAAAACAGAGAAAACAAAGTTGGTTGATGCTCGAAGGTAATGGGCATAACCTCTTCTTGTCTTGGGGCATTTTCCTCCTTATACGGACTCCAACTCGAAGAAAGGACCACTCTATTGCGTAGAGCATGCTCGATTTAGTAGGAAACGGGTCTTGAACGGCCTTAATCGGCCTCAGAATGGTCAAAAACAGAGGAGGAGAAGTTTTGGGTGAAGAATGGAACGAAATGGGGATTTATATAGGCCTCGGCGCGCCAAAAACCGCGGCGCGCCGCAATTTCAAACCGTGGCCCCACAAAATTGCGGCGATGCATGCCGTTTCTCGCGTCATGTCACCCGCACGTAACATGCACTGTGACAGCGCGTCGCGGCCGCGTGTTACGCGCGATGCTGTTGCACGCACCGCGCGCGTCACTAATTTCTTTCTTTCTTTTTTTAATTCAAATCTTGAAACACGCGTAACTCCCTACCCCGGATTCGGAGTCGCGCGTTCTAGGTACCGTTGGACTCATATCGACGAGCCCTTTGATACTAACCCACTTAAAGCAATAAATTGTGCTCTTTCTAAGTGGGTCTCACCTATATTGTACGTTTCTCAAATGTCGTAACTTCGGTCCCGACCTCCGTTTCACCTGTTCTTTGATTCGTTACGCACTTTTCTTAATGCTCTACTCAAATACAGAGGTTTCAATGGTTAAAACTATCTATAATTTATTAGAAAAACCACTAATTACCTCTAACCCCCTTGGTTAGATGTAATCGAAAAGCGGGGTATTACACCAACATCAACCGATGGCCTCTAGCCACCTCCGCCTTGCTAGTTCTTAATTAGAGACGACTGGACCGCTGCCTCAGCCCAGCCTCGCTTCCTCCTTCTCTTTGTTCTTAGTTTGTAGGTGAGCCATGGCTGGCCAATGGATGTCAGTCTCCGGCAAACCTCTGGCCAACTAGCCTCGGCCTAGTGGCGCTGGTGCAATCTCCTTGGCCAGACCCACCGCTACGGCTCCATCTCCTCTACCCTGCTGATCCAAGTTGTTTGCAAAATAGTTTTTTTTCACGACCCAAAGTGTTTGCCTTTGGTACGTTTTCCACCACCGGACAAACTCCGGCTGAATGGAAGTACTCCATCCAGCCCACCTTGACGTAGTGTCAGTTGGGGGTCTCCATTTTCAACCTCGTTTCGCCGCTATTGTCCTATGCTTCGCCCTTCTACATCAATTTGTGTCTAACCTGTATGACCCTTAGTGATTGTTTTTCCATTATAACGCCTTTGGTCGCTGGTTAGCCTTGTTTCACCTATGGCCTTTGCCCCACCTTTGCTCGACCCCAAACCTTCCCCTTGCCCTCTATCGTGCTAGATGCATAGTTGTCTGCACCAATTACTTTGGTTGTGGGTGGCAATCAGCGATATCATGGCTTTGGTTGGTTGCCACATCCTGGCCTTAGCTCTATCACCCTTGTGAGCCTAGAGCTGCCCCTGGAACCACTGACAACCGCTCTTCCCCTCAAGTGACCTTTTCAGCTGCATGTGAAGTTTAGGGTTTAGGCATCACTATTGTGTCGCCTGACCATCAGTTGGCTTCGCCACTTATTGATTTGATCCTCAGAGCCCTCCTCCAACTCTCCTCCATCCTTAAGAACATACCATGCCCTCCACCCTTATGTGGGCCATAGTCAACACGGAATTGCCACCGTAGGGTACTATCTGCAGTCAATTTTGATATCTTGTGGCTAGCCAAGTACTTCTTAGTCGCCGTCTGACTTCCATTTAGTCCACCCTTGGCTTCCAGTAGCACCTGCCACTCATTGTTGGCACGACCTTTTTCCTGGCCGCCCCTAGTGCACTGCCGTGGATCGCGGATTTCACCTCATTGATTTTTGTCACCCTCGTCTTGCCGTGATTACTTCTGGTGCTTCCAAAACCTCATGACAATAGCTCTCTCAGATAGGTAAATGCTTTTGGTTGCCAACTCCGTCGCTGACGCTGCCACTGTCGTGTGCTTGCCATTGAACGTCATGGATTATGAGGTAGGGAAACTTTGAACTCATAATTTCATGATAGCATGCCTTAAATATTTAGCAATATGCTAGGATTGTAAGATTTAATACTTTGGGTGTTATGTAATTATCCAATTGCATGATGTAAGAGGGAAATAAGATAAATTATTGTATGTTTGAAAATGCACATGACATGCATGTGAGCTAAAAATATGTTTGATGTATGTGGACCATGTGTATGCTAGCGATAGCTAACGAGTATGTTGGTAAGTTATGCATGGAATTATGTATATGTTATACATATGCATGATGGACATACATATGTATGATGGCTATATGCTTGTACAATAAATAGATGTTTGTGAGTGGGACAAATGGATGGGAAATAGACAGTAAGAGGTGACAAAGGGTTTGAAATGGATTTGGATGTGGATTTGTAATCGTATGAGAGAAGACGGCTGATGTAAGTTTGACAGGTGAGGATTGGAGTTGTTTGGTTTGGTTTGGTTTGGATTGGAGCATATATTGGCAATTTAACAAGTAAGCGGATTTAAGATTTGGTGCCTTATGGCAGATTGTCATATTGTAAGAGTGCACAACATAATTGTACAAGAATAACATACATATTATGAAATAGAAAGTAAGAATAATAAGTGAGGTAAGTAAGAGGGAGATAACTGGGATTGACTCTAAGAAGCTTAGTTTGATGACTTCCGCATAAAATGATTTGGCCATAAGGGGGATGGCGGAGAATGTATGAACATATAGGGATTTGTCATACGGTGAGTTTTAGTTATGAAATGGATTGGTTAAGTGAAGTATATTGTCATAACGAACTAGGGTTTTAAAATGAGCTCAACTTCGGATTGGTTAGTAGAAGATTGTAAGACTAAAAAATTTTGTGGCATAATTATACCAGCATAAATTACTTAATTTAAAATTGAATTATATGCAAAGATAATATGGTAGCATTATGAGTTTGAGACTTGAGAGTTTCGATGGATTAAGTTTCATGTTTGAGCTAGCCAATAATGAGTCAGCTGAGCATTTCTCATATCTTTTCATGGTGTTTATTCTATGGGATATTTTTTGTGTGTAGTACTTAAGCCTTGACGTCTGATGCTCTATTGAGAGCGATGTATGTTTTCAATTTTGTCAGTGGGTTGTATTAAGCCCAAACGTTTGATGCTCTATTGAGAGTGTTGTATATTTCTACCCTTAGTTGGCACTATATGCTTCTACCCAAGAGTGACACTGTATGATTTCCACCCTTAGTTGGCACTGTATGGCCCCTAGAGTGTGGGTGTTTGCACGCTCAAGTAAGTAGTATCATAGAACTGCTCTTACCCGTTTGATCTTGTGCCCCATGAGCATAGGTGTGCCTTGCGTTCGAAAAAGTCTTTGACATGTAGTCACTCCTTGGAGGTTAAGATGATGCCCCAATGACATTCCTTTCTATTTCGATGTTGGAGCTTATTAATTATAATGAGCTTCAGTGGTTAATAGTATGTGTACAACTGTATGAGTAAGTAAGTCCCTAAGTAAGTTTGTAAGATTATGAGCAAGACTGTAAGAGTATGTTCTGAGCAAGGCTGTAAGTATAAGTTTTTGAGCAAGACTGTAAGCATATGTTTTTGAGTATGACTGTAAGAGTGAGAATTTGACTAAGATAGTATGAGTAAGATGGTATGAGTAAGACTATAAGAATATTTTGAGTAAGACTGTAAGTGTAAGGGTTGTATAAGTATGACTGTAAGTGTAAGAAAGGTAAGATGGTATATGTTTGTGCATGATTGTTATATTATGCGACTATGATGTATTTACATGTTTTATGCTTCATGTTTGAGTTCCATGAACGCATCTATGTATGAACTTATAAAGTTTACTATTTAGAACTCCCCTACTGAGTATTTTCCTATCGAGTATGATCATACTTATTTTCCTTCTTTTTAGCCCCAATGTTAGGGAAGCTTTTGTAGGTTTGTGACAAAGAGCTCCTGGAGATGGATGCCTATTTCCATGGGTGGATTGATTTCCATTGGCTTAGGTATACTCTTGACTCATTGTGAGTCTTTATTATTTGTGACACAATCTAATGCATTGGGTGAGATAAAAATTAAGATGTTTATACTTTCTAGACTTGTAATTTGAATTAGACTATGGATTATTTATGGGACCTTACTTAAGGATACATGTACGATATTTGTATTTAAAGTCTATGATCATATAAATTTATTTCATATGTTTATTTTTTAGTAGCGCCTGAGATTGTTTGGTTTGGTCGTATGATATTTGATTGAAAAGAAAAACTTTTTGTGGGAAAAATGGATGTGTGATGTTTTAGATTATAAAATTGCTTCACATGTTTCGTATTTGGTCATTTTTTCTGATTTACAATATTTATATTGCAAAAAATTTCTATGAAATTTTAAGAAAATATGTTGGAAATTTTTTGGTGTTACATTACACCACAAAGATATTGAGTATATTGTATGCCCAGTGAAATGGCCAAACAAAAACTACAATAATTTAACACTAAAGTAAACAATTAATATTCACATTTCTATATCACCCTTAAATATAAAACAAACAAGTTGACTAAAGTTATAGCAGCATCGAGGAGATCTCCATGGCTTTTCAAAATGTATACCACTCTACAAAATAACTTTAGACTATTGGTGAAGACTATACCCAGCTCCATCCATGCCATGAAGCTAAGGCCCTCTCATGGACCCAAGTGGTGGGGATTTTCAATTTTCCAAGATTATCAAGAACTCATTTGTTATTTTGCCTTGGAGTAATACTTCCTTTAAAGTTATAACCCATTCAAATTAATTCACAAGCCTCGGGGAGAGGATCTACAAACAATAAACTCTCAAGCCGCGGGGAGCTAGAAAACAATGATCATTTTCCATATCATGAATTGAGGGTTCTATTCAAAAGGTGTTCTTAACTAAATTAAGGGTATTCTATACAATGAATTTTGAGATTTTGAAGACTATAAGGGTGAAAATTAGTATCTAAGTGAAGAGAGTGTTACTTGTCGTCTTTGAGCTTGCGCAAAGAATGAGGTAGGGGTTTTTATCCTCCTCTAAGGCATAAATATTTACATAGGGTATATTTTAAAAGTAAGATATATGACTTTATTATATTGTTCAAATTACTTTCAAATGCTTGTTTATATGATTGCCTCCTATATTCATTCAAATTTTTTTCTTAACTATGCATTGTGAGTCATGTGATATAAAAAAATCTAGCTACACCATTATTTTAAATAAGTAAGGTATGTTTGAAATACGGTTTTAGAAAACTATTTTCTTGTCAAAATAATGATTTCAAGAATGCTTTTAGAAGTGCATACAATCATGATGACCGAGTAATTCAGATGAGTTAAATGAAGGAAAATTGTCTCTTTGGAATGAGCAACCAACCATATCTTTATGGCTGTCATCAATAACACGCCCGTGTAAAGGTGAGGCTAGAGTTGTTTTTGAAAAGCTAAATAGTGGGACGGGATATTTGAAAAAGAATACTTCCCTTTATGAGTCAGGGAATTTAAGACAAATTTATTATCCAGAGCTTGATAAACTTACCAACAAAGCTCCATGAATAGAGAGGTTCATAGCTATTTTGAAGGGAAATCAGATGTAGAGTACACACTATAGCCTGGCTAGCCCCTAACAAAGGGCAAGAACCTTGGTTACCCCCTAATGAAAGGCAGGAACCATTAAGAAGGATACACGCGCTAGGGTAGACAATATCATGGGAAGACTCTCTACTCTCTTGATCCCGGTGCACTATGAGCTCGGGTGACTCTTCTCTCCACCAACACGAGGTGCTTTTGAGATGATCTGTGGAGGAGTAAGAGGCTGCTGCTTTGTACTAGTAGCCAAGTCCATACGATGGAGTAGGTGTCCTGAACATTGGTAGTAAGCTATGAGAGTTTGCAAACCCTAGTAGCTTCTTCGATACGTATGGAGAAGCTCTAAGGGAATTTTTGAGTGAGAGACACACCCTAGCTTTTGAAAAACATCATCTATTTATTTGATTTTCTAATTTGATAACTATTATATGTTATATTTATGCCTAATAATATAAATTCTCATATTTAATATTTCAAAATACTTACCACCCCCAGACCTTGCAGGACCTAGTGAGGAATAGTTGTGGGTAGAAGAAACTTTTGGGGAGGAACTTTTTGGAAGCTTCGAGAAGCGATTAAAGATCTAAAACTATACTAATGGGTCTTGAGTACTTTGTTTACTTTTGATTACCTCTAGAAGACTTGTTTATCTATTTACCTCTTGCGTTTGTACACAAACAATATATTTTCTGGAGATTAAACCTTATTATATTATAATTTTGGCAAAATTCCTTTAGGTTACGGCCCACGAAAGCTCTAATTTTAATTCTAAGGTTTTATATATTTTAAAACTTCAAGTTGGGACAGTTGAGGCTCCCCAAACCAACATTCTTTCCTCAGCTTTGGCTATTCTCTTGGATGAGCTTCAGTCCATCTTTGAGGAGCCAAAGGGATTATCGTCGGTCCGTTCTTATGACCATGAGATTCATATTCAGCCTAGTGCTCCTCTAGCTAATGTCTGCTCATACTGCTATCCGCATATCCAGAAGACATAGATTGAATGTCTAGTTTCTAAGATGGTTTCCTCTAGCATTATACGCTCTAAATAGTCTTCTTACTCCTCTCCTATCCTCCTTGCCCGCAAGAAGGAAGGTTCATGGCGCTTTTGTGTGGACTATAGGGCTCTAAACCTTACTACTTTTAAAAAAAGTACCCTATTCCGGACATCGAGGAGTTACTTGATGAGTTATTAGGTTATCATTAGATATGTATGCATCCCGATGATATTTCCAAGATGACCTTTCGTACTCATGACGGGCATTATGAGTTCTTAGTTATGCCGTTTGGCCTTACTAATGCCCCAGTTACCTTCAGTGCCTGATATTCTTTAATGATATTCTTATTTATAGCCATACTTGGGATGACCACTTACAATACATGCGTTCTGTTTTCACACTCCTCCATGAGCACCGACTCTTCTTAAAGCAGTCTAAGTGCTCTTTTTTTTGTCAGCAGGTTGAGTTTTGGGACATATTATCTCAGCCCAAGGCATTGCTACTGACCCAAGCAAGATTTTTGCCATTCGGGATTGGCCTGCTCTTCTACTACATGTGAACTATGTGGGTTTCTTGGTCTTGCTGGTTATTATAGATGTTTCATCACTTCCTATGGCATTATTGTTGCACCTGTAATGGCGTTGTTGAAGAAGGGTGCCTTCATATGGTCTAACTCGGCCGAATGTGCTTTTGATGCACTTGAAGCGACCCTCATTTCCAAATCTATTCTTGCTCTCCCAAACTTTGCCAAGACTTTTATTTTTTAAAGTGATGCTTCTGATGTTGGTCTTAGTGCAGTCCTTATGCAAGATGATTGCTTTATCGCCTTTTATAGCAAGGCTTTGTCTTACCGTTCTTTTATATTATCCGCTTATAAGTATGAGATGCTAGCTATTGTCCATGTTGTGACTAAATGATGACCCTACCTTTTAGGTTATCACTTTATCATTTAGACAAACCATCAGCCTCTCAAATACTTTATAGATCAGCATGTGGTAACTCTTACTCAGTAACAATGAGTCTCTAAGTTATTGGGATATGATTATGAATTGATCTATAAGCGTGGCCTCTAGAATTGTGCCACTGATGCTTTATCCTGACAGCATGAGGATGCCACATTCTAGACCATTTCTGCTCTAGTGTTTCCTTTTCTAAAGGACTTACAGGTAGCATGTCACGACCCGGATTTTTAAAAGTATTTTTAAATAGCACGAACGGTAGGTTTTTTTTTTCTTTAAATACAAAACAAACCCTTCGATTAAATATCCAAGTCATGATAACTGGGGTTCACAAATACAAATATCAAATCATATGATATTATTTAACATCTGAAAATTCATAAAAACCAGCTCATCCATCTAAGTACAAGTCTATCACCCGTCTGAAAATAAATAACAAGTTGACTCTCACGCTTAAGGTACACTTATGTATCGGAGTTTCAAAAATGCGGAAACCTCTTGAGCTCGCCTGCCTTGGTCCCACTTGTCGTCGCCTGGAGAATCTGCAATAAAGCAAACCAAACAACAACCACAACTATAATGGAGCATCTCCGCCTTCAGGAGAAGAGCTTCCAATGGACAAACGGTTTTATTAGTATTTTTCGGATCGGGCCAACATCATCCGATGTTAGTTGCCTACGTACTCATCAGACAACATCTCCAATGTTTCCAACAAGATTGGATCTAGACGTAATTCTGCCTAAAAACTACACTATACTAAGAAGCATAGCATCACCCATGCAATGCTTAAGTATTTTCAAGCAACCTACATTTTATGCAAGTCCATTAATCGTTCCACTTGTTTTAATTAAACAAGCAATATCAATCAATGTTATTAATTATTTCTTGAACCATTGTTCGATAATTAATATTCCCGTCTAATCCCAAAGACAGACAGACACATCAGATGTCAACCTAAGTGACAAATGATAAGAAACACCCTGGAATCCACCAGGAAGTGCCATCTCCCAACCTAGCCCATAAGGACCTGACCGGAGTGGAAGGGCATGGCCCACAACTGCACCTGAACAGAAGTGGTCAGAGACGCCAACCAAGTAGGATGTCAGCAACCCTAATTACGTGTACACTAAAAGATCCTCAATAGATCTGCGGTGAGCTCGGCTCACAAAGAACTCCCTCCAATGGGGAGGTGTAACTTCACGGTCAAATCAGCGGCTCCTCAATAGAGCTAGAACTCAGGAAACCATTCTGAACCCTATCTTGCTTATCTATAAGCCAGGATTCTGAATGACTATCCCAAACAATATTAGTCCCTTCTAGACTAAGGTTTACAACTCGAGACATGCCATTGGTTCATCAACCAAGGCAAATCGTCAGGTCAAAGGCTTTGTTCACGGTATGAACTAGTCCCAGACCCCTCTGAGGTATTTTAGTCTTTATCTTGATTAGGTGTTCTTGCCCAATCCAAAGCTATCAAACCCCAAACAATTATTCTTTCAATAATTTAAAGATAGTGATAAATTACTATCACAACATCAATATCAAAAGCATGCATCAACATAATTAACATACATAACATGCATTCACACCAGTGCGTAAAGAATGAATAAAGGCCTGTTGCACTCATTTGCAGGGCTAGGGCTCAGCTAGTTCAAGCCCAAGAGTGTAAACAATTCTAACACATTCCACGAGTTACATATAAAACACTCTAGTCGATAGGTGCACTCGGTTGCGAACACGTGAAATACGCTACTTTAAACCTGAGAATTAGGGTTCTACCCCTTATTTCCATGACACTCTGACTCGACAAGGTCTTCGTGTCACAAACTGGTCATGCTCCTTCCTTTTTAAGTCATGCATAGGGTACTCTAACTCTTGATTCACTAGGTCATCCGTTTCGACAGAAACAGATTATATTGCCCCTAAGGGCATTAGGGTAATTTTGTCACCTAGGGTATGATACCCTCCATTAGGTCATTCTAGTCATTTTACTGCCCCTCTATTGATTTAAGTCATTGACCTCTCACCAGGCTCCACTCTCAGACCGACTCACGCTTCCATTCACACGAATGTGGGCGAGTCCACTCTAAGGGGTATTTCTATCATTTGGTTTAAGGCCTTAATAACATCCAATGGGTCCAAAATTAGGGTCAAGGGTACTACTTGGCTTCATGGACTCTGTGTAATTTTCCTGGCATGTGACGGGGTCATGAACTCCTTGAACCGACCCAAGTTTGCTTAACGGTTTACTATAAACCCTAAGGACAAAAGGGTCAATTATCCACTCACTGGGATTTTTTCTCACTAAGTGGTTTGGCCTATTATTAGTTTACACATTAAACTATCACTGAGAATTTTTCCACTTTTTAGTTCAACTCATAGGCCTTTGAACCGGAGCCTCTAAATCAGGTAAGTGATTTTCACACGATAACTTAACTACCAGGGGTAAAAAGGTCATTTCACAATCTCTGGGATTTTTCCCAAAACTGAAACTTGGTCAGAATAATCCCAAACCTTTCCAGGTCCAATAATAATTTTTTTAGGATTTTTTTGACACAATTAACCCCCTGAACCGGACCCGGTTCTGAGAATATAAATTATGTTTTTTTTTAAACAGGACCGGACCGGATCGGGTTTGGTTACCCGACCCGGTCCAGGGAGCAGACGACCCGCGAGGGTCGTCTTCCCCGCAACCAGCCAGAGGCCGAATGGCCTCTGGCAGTGCCGCTTTTCCCCCAGGCGTCCCGGCGGGCGAGGCCGAGGCAGGTCGGATCGCCGTCGCCCGGCGAATCTAACAGACTCGGCCTTCCCTCCGTCCGGTGGCTGGCCGGAGACAAAGCGGCCACTTTTTATTTCTCTTTTTTTTTTAAATCCACCGGAGGTGCTGCGACGGCAGGCCGCCACGGCTGGCCGATGGGCCTGGCTTGACTGGATCGCCACCTTCCGGCGATTCCGTCCAGCCAGGACCCGCCTCCGGCCGGAGCTGTGCCAAGCCGCCGCACAGATCCTTTTTTTTTTCTCAAGCAGAGATCCGGCGGTCTGTGCAGTGGCAATCCGCCGGAGCCCAGGCCACCGCGGCCAAAGCGAGGGCCGCCGCAGCCAAAGCAAGGGCCGCCGCGTCCCGGGTCAAGCCGCTACTGTTCCGGCGACGGGAATCAATTACTGTTCACACAATTACGTGAACAGTAACCGTAGAGACCAATATAATTTTTATTAAAATTAATTAAAACATCTCTATTGCTCTTAAATCAAAATTTTACCTCTACGGTCGAGTTGTTGTTGATCCACCATTGCCAATGCTTCGCCGGAGTCTCACCGGAAAATTTCTTCCTTTCTGTCAAAAGCTCCCCCAATCAGGCAAAAAGACCCCCAAAAAGCCCTAATTAATTCTATTTATAGGCATGGGATTAAGAGCCCTAATCCCGAGAGAAATTGAGTCCCAAAAACCCAATTTCGGAATGCTAAATAATCGGGCCCTCAAAATGACTTAAACAGCCCAATTGCATGTTTAATTCGGGTAAACGGGCCCTGCACGATATGTTCAACTTCAGATGGTCGTTTCCCCCTCATCCGAACTTCAATTTGCGTGTTCTTAGTGGCGTTTCGAAGCTCTTTCTGTCTACTTTCCAACCATATATACTTTAGCCACCACTTCCCAATTAATGATTAAGTTATTCCCATGGGAAGATCAAGGGGTCCTACACCTTAATTTCCACGTGTATGACTTCAGGAATTTAGAAAATTCCCGGATGTTACATAGCATATGAGACCAACGACGCTACTTGTGTTTTGTTGCATGCTTACAAGTAGATCCTTCTTCCTCACTGGATTTTGTTTTACATGATGATTTTTTGTTATGGCGCAATCATCTTTAGGTGCCTAATTTCGAGGAGTTGTGCAAAGATATTCTTCATCTTTATTACTCTACTACTTTCAGACATGAGGGGATATTTTGAACATATAAAAGGATCTCTTAGAGCTTTTCCTGACATGGTCTTAAATGGGTAGTCCACCAATTTGTGGCCCAATGTGAATTTGCCAGCTAGTTAAGAGTGATTCTACCACTCCATCTAGTCTTTTTCAGCCACTTCCAATTCCAGAGCAAATCTAGGATGATATTAGCATGTATTTCATTTAGGAATTACCCAAAGTTCAAGACAAATCCATTATCTTTGTTGTGGTAGATAGGCTCTCCAAGTATGTACATTTTTTGACACTCTCTCACCCTTATACTACTATGACTGTTGCTGAGGTTTTCATGCGTGACATTGCTTATCTTCATGGGATGCCTAAGACTATTTGTGACTGTGATAAGGTATTCTTATCCATATTCTGGCATGAGTTTTTTTGCCTCCAAGGCACCTCTTTTCGCATGAGTTCCGCTTATCATCCTCAAACATATGGGCAATTAGAAGTGGTAAACCATTGTCTCGAGCAATATTTACGATGTTTTCAAGTGATTTGCCCCAGACATGGCTTTCATTCCTTTCTTAGTCGGAATGGTCTTATAACAACGCTTTCCATGCCGCCACGGGTTATACTCCCTTTCATTTTGTCTATGGCCGCCCACCTCCTACATTGCTCCATTACATACCACTTTGTGAATCTGTTCATGTCGTAGACACTACTCTTCAAACTCGTGATGCGGTTTTGTATTATCTTTGTCTAAAGTTGGCAAATTCACATAACTGTATTGGCCAAGTTTATGGTAAATGTCATATGGATCGCGAGTTTGAATTTGGCAACCTTGTTTATTTTCGTTACCAGCCTTATCGACAGACTTTAGTTCATAAACCCTCTAATGAGAAATTGGTTCATCGCTTTCATGGTCCTTATCCTATTCTTAAGCGTATTGGCAAGGTTGCTTATTGTCTCTAGTTGCCCACAAATGCACAAATTCACCCGGTGTTTCATATTTCTCATCTTCAAAAGTTTATTGGTGATCCTTCATCTATTCCATTGTTGATTCCACCACAAATTTCTTCTGATCCAACCCTTCCGATGCCTCATGCTATTTTGGAACAACAACATGTTTACGGTCATGGACATGTTGTTTTAGAGGTTTTTATGGCTTTGTTACATCATTTTTCAAACGATGCTACTTGGATTCAGGAGGATGAGTTCCTTTAACAATATCCCCATTGGTCACCTTGAGGACAAGGTGATGTGGAGCGTGATAGAATGATATGTTCCTAATTAGATTACTATCCTAATTTGATTACTTATTTTACTTTCTTAGATTAGTTTATTTCCTAATTTTACTAGGATTAGTCTTGCTTACCTTGTTTCACTAAGAATACTATTTTATTTTTTTATAAATTATAATGCTTAACCTATTCTAAAGCAAACAATAAAAATCAGAGTACTTTTATTTAATTTTTTACCCTGATTGTTCTCTTCTTTCCCCTTTCTCTTTAATTATTCCTGTGTAGACCCAGCTTCGTTAGTCCAATTGGTAACATTATTTGTCTAGAAAAGGTTCATATGTGACAAACAAAAGTATAACATGAAATTAGATTTTTATTTTTTGCTAACAAGAGGTTCCTCAATGGGAGTGGGGAGTGGGAAATAGGAAGCGTTACTAAGAAGGAGATACATGATGCCCATTAGAAAGAAAAAAAAGTAGGCTACGAGAAGCCTACGAAACACATACACATAAGAAATAACCACAAGAACATAAACTCACATGAACCATACAAAGGGATGAAATTGTCATATGAACCATGATAGAAAATGATCAATGCAACAAAAAAATTGCATTAATAAGTCAGGCGTAATTAACTTGTGGCAATTGTTATAAGCCAAAAAATTGCATGTATCTAACTCGGTGGTACTTTTCCATGCAGTTCGTGCAATTATAGAATAAAAATCCCTCACAACTAACCACCCTTAGAAAAATCACAAATTTTCCATGGAAGAAAGCTTCTTAAGGGTGGTTTGTGGATTTTGTTCATGAGAGGCTTGATCGAAGTTAGTGTGCCTGCCTTCTTTTGGGAAGTCACAACCGGCAGCATGATTAAATAGGAGGGACCCCAAAAAAGCCTTCCAAGGTAAGAAAGAAAGTTGAGAGGATTCGTGAAAGCTCAACAACTTCGTTAGTCCAATGTCCTTTTCAACATTATCGCACCATTTTTTATGTTTTTTAATTGATTCAATATTCAATGTCATTAGTATAAATCTCCTTGTTAATTTCAATCTCTTTTTATATCGATGCAGAACTGGGCCAAATTGTCCATCCCGGAATTTCAATGGAACTGCATATGGCTGATGGCTTCGGTGTGAGGCCCTGAACTTTGAGGAGAAAAACTGAGAAAACAGCTGGAAATTATAGAGAGATGAAGATCATTACAGCCTCATTTAAAACCTTAACTACCCAATTAAACCTGTTGTCTGAATGTACAACATTTCAGTTACTTTCCAAGTTATTTTATGAATTAGCCTTATTTCATGTTTCAGATCATAAAAAGAGTAAAATCCTTGGCCAATACCTCAGTGCCAAAAAAAAGAAAGCCTACTCCAAATGCCCAACAGTGTAAAACAAATGCAATGAACCTCCAGTGCAGTACCTATCATTATCTCTACTGACCACTACTGTTCCTCAAGATATCACACACCAAACTTCCCTTCAGGGTGACTTTCCAATTAGCTCTTAAAAAATGCAACACTTGGGTCCTCCTTAGGGATCAACCATTTCTTTGCATTTTGTTATCTTTTCTTAGTTTTTAAATCACCCAAGTTCATGTAATGATAATAATCATTTTGGACACCTAACCTTAATAGAGCTTTAAGTTTCATCTTTCCTCTTCTGTCCTGTCCTGTCTTAATTTGCAAAAACCTGAAGGTCATCCAATCATTACTATTATGAAACTAACCATTATTAGGTGTACATTTCATATGATTATTCCACTTAAATTTGATTAAGAAGATCCCTTGCTACCATGTTATACCTTGATTACCTCATCTTCTAATAGGGCAACAACACCTTGATTCAAGGGAAGAATTTGAGTTTAACATAAAGAATACAGAAAAGTTATTGATATTTGAAATTGAAGGCACACACGTTAATGCATCTTAGCATCATTGGCCCTAATGCTAAAATATGTAAGTATGTACGCCATAAATTTTCTATATAGACGACTTTTATACATTCCTTACCCTAGGTTCATTTATGTATAAAGAATAAAAATGCTTCTAAGGTTCAAGTGGCGCAAGGAAGACAATTCCCAACTGAATCTATAGGCATTTCGGTAATTACACAAATTTGAGCGTGCAGACTGCCCTCCCTCCTCCCAAAGAATCTGCAGGATCTCCTGAGGAGGAAAGTGGGAAGCTCGCCATCAATTCTAATGCCTTTTTCATAATCCCAAGAACCCCACCATGGAATCAGTGAAAATGGAAGACAAAGCGTCGTCATTAGCCGCTGTTACTCTCCACATGAAAGCAGGAGCAGCAGCAGCAGCAGTGGCGTCATGACATGGGCTATAAAAATGGCTGCAAGCTCTGACAGTCAGCAAGTCATGTGTTGAGCCATCGAACAAGCTTCTCCCGTAATCATGGCCTCCTGCAGCCCCCTTCAATTTGGGAGGACACCCATTTGGAGCCTCCCCATTTATTTGCCATTTTAGCCCCAGCAACGGCTTCAGACTTATTGGTGGATGTTAAAGCTGAAACAGAGAGCAGGAACAGAGGCACTTATGGTAAGGTGCTAAAGCTCGAGCCTAGCATTAAGTTTCAAGCATGTGGTCCTAGCTTTGCAGAAAAGGAAACAAAAATCTTATTGGAATGGTGCGAATCGTGTAAAGAGGCAGAAAGTTGGAATCTCGTTGGCGTTTGCTGGTTGTGCAAAGCAGAGGAGGTGAGGATGGGGAGTGATGTCGAGTGGAGGGAGGAGAGAGAGGAAAAGGGGGACGGGCTAGGGGATTTGGCTGAAGAGGAGTGTCGAGAGAGCAGTTCAAGTGCGTTGTTTTTGTTGGCATCAAATGGGGACGAGAAGAGCCAAAGTAGTGTGGCGGATTCGGAATCTTCTCCTCCTTGCGATTGGTCAATGGCTGACAAGGATGCCAGCAATTGCTTTTCTGCTGATGTTGGTGGACTTGGGCAAGGAGAGATGACACAGCAGATAGAGGATGAGAAGTCTGAGAAAGAAGAACCGAGGCTATCCGGTACGTGGTGTTCCTTTTTATTTATTTATTTTGATATTTTCGTTGGAAATTCATTGCTCCGTTATTGACAGGAAGGATTGCAAATTGTGTTGCTATTCTGAAATTTTCTTCAATGGTTTATTCACCAGTGGCTAGTTGTTTAATCGTTTGATGCAATCTTTGTTATGATAAAATTAATTGTTTCTTGCCTTCAATATTGTTGAATTCAATTGGTTCCTACGGTCTGGTTTTCAGAAAACTAATCGCAATGTGAACTGTGTTTTATTGAATTAGTGTTTTCCCTTCTTGTTTGGTTAAATTTTGCGTTTATCATTGTTTAGATTCATTCGAGACAGAGTTGATGAAAGAGAGACTCGCTAAACTGTTTCTTGGAGAAGATATGTCAGGGTGTGGGAAAGGTGTCTGCACTGCACTTGCAATCTCAAATGCTATTACCAATCTCGGAGGTAAGCTTTGCCTTACTTTTCAGATGTTTTGTAGTTAATGTTTCTCATCGTTAGAGGGAACTTCTTTAGCTTCATGTTGATGGGTTTTTGGCTTTTGTGTGGTTTGTCACTAGCCACTCTCTTTGGACAACTTTGGAGATTAGAGCCTCTGCCCCGTGAGAAAAAACTAATGTGGCGAAGGGAGATGGAATGGCTTCTTTGTGTTAGCGACTACATTGTGGAACTGGTTCCCAATTGGCAAACTTTTCCTGATGGAAGCAAACTAGAGGTACTTTATATAGATTTCCATTTTTCTATCCCATGAATTAGGTTTCAAAGTCATTGACACTCTTGCTTTTGTAAGGGAAGCTGGATTTTAACATCAATTGTTCTTCCAAACTCCACAGAATCTTCTATAAACAAATTTGTTAATTGCATATTTAGATTTGATACCCAGATAGCTTATCTGTTGGATTTGTTACTTTCTATACGTTTCCCAGGTTATGACATGCAGACCACGGTCAGATTTATACATCAATCTCCCAGCATTACGCAAACTGGACAACATGCTTCTTGTAAGATTTATCGTCTTCTTTTCTGATATATTATCCGTTGATGTCAATTTATTGAGGTAGATATTCATATACGGTTTACTTGCTGATAGGAAATATTAGATAGTTTCATCAATACCGAGTTCTGGTACGTAGACCAAGGGATTCTACCACCAGATTCAGATGTTGAAACATCCTACATTCAACGTCAAGATGAGAAGTGGTGGCTACCTGTACCTCGTGTGCCTTGCGAAGGACTCCAGGAGGTGACAAAGAAGAATTTGCTCCACAAGCGGGAATGCACCAACCAGATCCTCAAAGCAGCCATGGCTATCAATAGCAGTGTATTAGCTGAGATGGAAATTCCTGATTCATACATGGAAACACTCCCAAAGGTATGCTCCATCGGACTCATCTACTTCTGTGAAGGTCTGATTTCTAGATGCATTGGCATTGTCCCTAACTGAACAAGAATAAGATATCTGAGAATTTTTTTTGTATGCCATTACGCAACCTGTATCCTGTTATGAGTCAACCAACTAATTTTTTTACCTCGTATTAAGTAGCTTTATCACGTTTTAAGAGAAAACTTATAGTTTTTGGCCATCAAATTTAGTAATTGTCTGATTTTACACTCCAACATTGAGTTGCTTTCAGAGCGGAAGAACAAATCTTGGAGATATCATACGCAAGTATATCACTTCTGAACAGTTTTCGCCGGAATACCTTCTTGATTGCCTTGATTTGTCTTCTGAACGCCAAGTTTTAGAGATTGCCAACCGTGTTGAGGCATCGATAAACATTTGGCACCGGACTGCAAGCTCAAAACTCATCAACAATTCAACAAGGAATACTTCCAGGCCATCGTGGGGAATGGTCAGAGAGTTGGTGGATAAAGATAGAAGAGAATTACTTGCTGAGAGGGCCGAAAGCCTTTTGATATGCTTGAAGCAGAGGTTTCCAGCCCTTCCCCAAACAACCTTGGATATGAGCAAGATTCAATACAATCAGGTTGTAGTTGCATTCTTTCTTTACTACCTAGTTTAAATACATTTTTTTTTTAAAATTCTGTACATCAACATGCTAAAATTTGTTTTCATATATCTCACAGGATGTTGGTAAATCCATTCTAGAGAGCTACTCTAGAGTATTGGAAAGCATAGCGTCCAACATTGTTGCAAGAATTGATGATCTTCTATACGTGGATGATTTGATAAGACGTTCAGATAATTTGTCCTCCATGACCAAGGTGAGTATAATCTCTCATATTAAGAGGGTTCCAGTCTCTTGCTTGCCCGTTTCAAGCACTTCCTATGCAACTGGCTTTACGTCCCTAGGTTTCTGTCCCTCTTTGACAGAGCCCTGTGAAGGGCCTGTTCTGTAATACCAAGTCCCAAAACTGCCAAGGTGAAAATGAAGAACACTCCAGATACAGATACAAAATGCCAATCAGGAAGGACCCACGTCTGATGCTACAACAAATATCAAATGGCAGGGAAGTGAGAAGAAGTCATCCAACAAGTGGCTAAATGTTTTTAACCATGCCTTGTTGAACGGTTTTTTCGCCTGAACCGACAGATGGACTCATCTTTTGATAAAGAGATTTGACTGAATCATCCTTCACGAGTTCACTGTTCCAGTGAGTCAGATTTTGTTTGAAAGCATCTCTTAGATTTGTATTGTTCTGCTATCATCTAAACGATAATGAAATTGACTGTACATAGATAAGATGAATTATTTCCCCCTCAAACAGATATAAGTCTTTTTTTCTGAACTGTCTAGTAACAAACTTATCTGAGTGAGCATTGTGAACATATGGCCATTTAATGAAAAAATGGAAAAAAAATTTCCTCATTGATGCAATAGCTATGTTACCCAATTTTGTCAGTGCCTGACACTTACAACTCAAAAATGATTAGAAGGTTCATCATACTCGAGCAAGACCACTCTATGCTAGAATAGGGGAAAAAAAGTGAGTACTGATGTTAGTCTTTAGTCTTCAAGTCCGGCAACATTCCGGAGGAGCCACCCTATGAGGTATGCAGATGCAGCAGCCACAGCACCATTAGCCACAGTGGCAATGGCAGAGAGGAAGTAGCTCTGCTCGGCTATCCTCGCCCTGGCCAGACCGAGCAGAGCAAGAGCGAGAAGAGAGAGGGCACAGGCCCCGCCAAATTTCACAGATTCATTGTCGGTGAAGGGGATTAGGACTATGTAAGAGAGGAGAGGGGCGCCACCGAAGAGGATGAAGGCTGCAAAGGTGATAAGACCCCTCTTCCATGGCTTCTCTGATTGATCAGGTGGCAGCATTCCCTTCTCGGTTGTGAGCTTCTCCTCCACAAATATGTCTTTGTATTTGGCGAACATGTTTACCACCTTCATGCAATCAAAATTGGCAAGTCAAGGATATAAATGTGGACGTTAAGAATGAAATGAATATATGCATTGCATCATGTGACCATACACGCAATATCACCATGTCTTTTAACCAATAACATCCCCAAGAAGCAGAGTCAATCAGCCAGCTATTAGTAAGAGTTTTTCGTGCTCCTTTTGACAATGAGCCTAACATAAAGAAAGCAAGTGAACCCTTAATATTTGAGATCAACAAAGTACATACTCGCACACATTAATATACACATTAACATCAGTACTACTAATGCTAATGTACAACGTTAATATCATGAATAAATGGCTCTTATGCATTCCTTAGGATGGGCTTATTGTCAGAGTGAAACATTAAAAATACTTCACTTTTCTACACGTAACATCGCAAAAAAACAAACTGTGCATGTGCGCTTATGTATGCACCATCAATTCCAAATTGGTAAAGCTTCACCAGTTGAATATGACTCCAAAAAAGGGAAACTAATCACAACTCCAAGAAGTGGAGGTCATGAGTTCAAATCCCAACCCAATGGGCGGGAACTTGAGGTCATTGAGTTCAAATCCCTGCTTAGCTGGGGATAAAGATTATATCCTAACATAACTGGTGCAATTCAATGTATAATTATAGGGATGGGTGACAGCATACACTGGTCAGTTGGTCTGCCCCTTATTACTAAGTGAGAGTCAAGAGTCGTCTTAGACACCCCTCATTAAAAAGGAAGTATGGTCAATGTAAGAAACACATGTAATCTTTTGATATTTGAGATAGATGACACATACGCTAGCATACATTAATATTAGTACCTTACACTAATTAATGAGCACTAGCATATGTGTCGTCAATCTCAAATATCAAGGGCTCACATATGCTGGGATCAATGTCAGAAAGGATTATAAAAAACTCTTCCTATTCAAAATAAATAATATTCTTATTCTATTTTTTAGATTAAAACCCTACTCCAACATCTAATTAGATTAGAACCTCTAATTGAATTAGAAAAAGTGAATCTCCAACTTCTAATTAAATTAGAAAAAGTAGATTAGAAAAAATGAATCTACATGTTATTAGGTGGTGAAGTTGACCTCCATCAAATCTGAGGCTGAGGTAGAGAAAGAGAAATGGGAATATAAGCTGCCTTTAAAAAAATTACAACTATTAGTAATTTAATAGTAATGCTGTAAGCTAGTAATGCAACTTAGTTATCTATGTGGATCATATCACTAAGTCTCTTTTTGGGTCTGTGAGAATGCAATGCTCTATTTCAATAGACTTTTGTCATGTCCTGAACTAGTGGCCCTGTGTTGGAGCACCTTCGTTCGATAATTAGTTTCATTTCTAAATAATTTGGAATAGTGATTGTGAAAACTTACAGTCATTGCATCTGCAGGCTCCATTCCAAGGGATTGGTAGGTTCTAAGCAACCCCATTTGCTGGGTGCCCGACTGATGGGCCACTTCCCATTGAGTGGCATCTCTCTCCTTTGCAGCCATGTCCTTTTCCGTGGTGCTAGAAACATAGTCTCCAAACCCCATGGAGATTCCATCAGCCACCAAATTAGCACAGCCCAGCACCAACACATCAACTGCACCATATATATTAGAAAGAACAGCTCACCACACATCCTATGAACAGTAAAACATGCTATACCAACCAAATATCCTACAGACACGAGCCATCAAGAAATCAGTCACCTAAAATCTGAATTCATGGCAAACCCAAGACAAAAGAAGTACAGGTAATTTAGACAAATAATGACGAAGGTGATGAATGCATTAATGCTTGGATATGGCCTGATCTGCATACGAATGGGTCACCCAAAAAAAAATGGAATTGATGGATCATTTAGAAAATATCATTTACAAGTTACTCTTGTTATTTTCTTATCTTATATCCATGAGTTGGAATTCCAGACAAAATGAACTATAGAATCAAATTTCAATCAAGACATTTATATATCTATGAAGTTCATCGCTGTTTAGAACAAATTTGGACTTGAAGCATTCGTACAGCCTTCTCGCCATAGACCCATCTTGTTACCCCGTGTTGGACCTACCGGAGGAGAGACGGCCGGCGGAGATGGAAGAGATGAGGGCGAAGCAGCTGACAATGGCGTCGAGGCCGGCGTAGACGATGCTCTTCACGCAGTCCCCGTTCCAAGATGACCCATTTGCCCTCGCATATCTCTCTCCATCTCCTCCACTGGAGCCCCCCACCAGCGGGGTATAGCTGGAATCATGGGAAGCATCCATGAAACCAGCTTCCTCTTCTCCTCTTTACTGTCTCCTCCTACAGTAGAAACGCACACCGTAAAAAATCATCTTCGCGAGGGAGACTCATCGTGTCAGCGTGCATGCATGGACGACGAGTGGAAAGTTAGAGGGGCAGGAAGGGCCATGGTGGCCTGCACCTAGGGCAGGCTATGGTAGTCCTCATAGTAGTGACGCGATGTAGTGACAACATTTGTACTACTGAGCTAGAGGCTTGGTCAACATAGACACCCAAATTAAAAAGGCTACAAAACCGCCTTAATTTCTTACTAAATCCGCAGCACAAATCATAAATGCTAGGTTGACTTAATCTTGTTTAATGGCCAGCAGAAGAATAATCTATGTTTAATGTTTTAATTACACACTTACGACAATAATCATGAGGGTTGCCTTTGGATTTGGAATAGACTTGGAGGATGGTGCATATCTATATCTTCAATTAATCTTAATTTATACTCCCTCCGATTAGTAGCTTTATTATTTTTTAAAAGATATTAATTTGATGAACTAAAAATTAATTTATTTTAAAATTTTAAATAAAACTATTAATCTAAGACAGGAATACAAGTTTTTTCTAGAATTGGTGCTGTCAAATCAATGTAAGCACATAACAGGATTTTTAACCTCTTGTTCGCCAAATTAATTAAGTCCACTTTTATTATAAGTGAATTCAAGTAGAAGAGTTTGTCAGCTTTTGATCTCATCAAATGTTAGCAATTCATATGACGTTAAATTCATACTGAAACAGAATTGTTTATAGTTTCAAATTGTTAATGTGAATCATGTGTCGTCGATCGACATATAATCTCTTTATCTTAAATAAACTATTTTTAAGTATATTTTAGTTTTCTAATATGGACTATTAAAGTGGAATAGAGGGAGTATGAACATATAATGCTCATTTGGTATGAGCACATACAAATTAGCATTGTAACAGTGCAAAAAAACTCGCATTGTTATCAAGACGAGGGCAACTAAAAATCCTTCATTACTAAACATTAGTGCCCAAATAAATGTAATGGTGATTTCTTGTTTCCTTCTTTCTGTAATCATGGTTTAATCTATTTCTCTCTTGTGTTGTAGCATCAAATGTAACTTCCTTGGCATCTCATGCCCTTTCTCGGTCAGGTTTGAATCAATTTCATAACAAATTGAAATAAAGTACTCCCTCCGTCTCATATTAATTGTCCTATATATATACTTTTTTATTTTAGTTCATTTTTAAAAATCAAATGGGACAGTTTATGTGGGACGGAGGGAATATAAATCAAACCAATGGTGTTTTCTCCTCATCTTCTCTATTAGCTATTTGCTCCCCCTTAGAGCTCCTGAATCCATTTCTTGGGGGAGCAACATTGCAGAGTCTATTATCAGGCAAGAGCTTCAAGATGATTCCCATGGCAATCAGCAGAAGTCCGGTGCCATGTTGTTCTGTCAATGGCTTTGTGAAGATCAGGTAAGAGAGCAACAGTGTCACTGCCTTCCTAGCAGTTGTAACCTGCAAACGATACCAGTATAACTACACGAAACATCAGGAAAATGGTGACAAAAAAATTATATCTTTTGGTAGGAAATGAGAAATTCAAGTACATAACACGAATATTAGCAGAGTAGCTATACCATGGCTGTTGTTGCCGCCCCGAATAGTGCAATGAGAGACAGCACTGAGACCTGGCCAACAAATGTGGCCATGGCCTCAAAAACCAGTACTGCATATACATAAAGGTGCTGCTACACAAAACAGGACAATGCCAATTGATTTGTCAGTTCAGGATTTTGTCAAAGTTTTTTTTAACTAAAAGCTTGAAGCTAACCTGTGAGCAGGAGTTCCAGGCCCTGAAGAGTTCCCCTGTTAATAACATGGGTGGTAGTAGCAATGGTAGTCCAACAACAGTAGAGCAGAAGAACATCTCCATCTGGGTGTAGAGATCAACCAAAATCACTATCAGTATGGCAACAATAGTTATATAATAATATATATGATCAATTGTAGAGGATCAAGATGCTAAGTCACCTGAGTGGTTTCAGGGTTCATGGAGAAGATGGCCTCTTGCAGGTTACCAAGAAATGCATCCATGATGAGGGCCCCAGTTACCATTACCACACCAATGGCACTGAAGTTGGGGGAAATGAGTGCGTCTGCCAGGGTGAAAAGGATGAGACCCGCAACCAAAAGTATGGCCGAGATGTATTCATGCAATGGGTATTTTCGCCTGAGGCCAGGAATGAAGGCCCCCATGATCATGACTGGCAATACCTAAAAGTCACATAACAATTAGTCTGTCTAGCATCGGGAACATGTGGAAATTCAATAACTGTGCTATCTAATTAGCTAACATAAAGCCCTTATTATTGTTAGAATATAAAATAAATAAATAAATAAGATTTTTATTTTTTAATTGTTCAATTTTTGAGAAACTTAATTATCTTATATGGTATTAGAGCTCTAGGTTTTCAAAGGTCTTAGGTTCTTATGGGAGGTATTTATACTCTAATTATATCACAATTGTGTTGTAGGTGTCATGCTTGAATGGATGCTTGTATATAAGAGGGTTGGGGAGGGTAGAGGTGTTAGAACATAAAATAAATAAATAAGATTTTTTTTCTTAACAGCTCAATTTTTTGTTAAGTTTGGTTATCGTGTATGATACTAGAACTCTAAGTTCTAGGAAGCCTTGGGTTCCAGTTACATTGGAGGTATTTATTACCTAATTATATTCTATGTGTTGCGCTTGATGGACACTTACACTAAGAGTGAGTTTTAAAATATAAAATAAATAAATAATATTTTTGTAAACTTGGTTATCTTTAGGGGTGGGCAAGCCTGCGGCCCCTTTAGAGGGGTTGTGGGCCAACCCACCCAGGCCCATTTGCCCTAGCCCCTCTTTAAAAAATAAAATAAAATAAAAACATAACTTGGCCGAAACAGGCCTCACCTCTTGTTGGCAAGACTTGGCATACTCAAGCGTGTTCTTGGCCAACTTAAACTCAACCATGACCGCCTTCTGCGCCACTCGAACACCTCCGTCATCACTGATGGCTTCCCCTTTCGCCCTCCACATTTCTTTGCATCTTCATCTTGAAGTTTATCACCTTCACCCAGAATATGAACCCTCTTGCCACCCCCTCTAGCTTTGCCATGATTGTTAATGCTGAGTACTTAGACATGGACCCAACTTTCCTTTTGCTTTCTAACAAGCTCAACAAGTCGAAGGCTAATGACATCGATGATATCGGCTCAAACGTGTTGAAGAATGATGGCAATGCCTTCCCTCTGGCATTACAAGCACCAATCTTGGCCTTGCTACTATATGTGTCACTCCTAACCACGGCCAGGCTCCCTGGCCAGGTCAATCCTCCCTCTCCAAAGACCGTGCAATTCAATGCCTAAAATTGGCAGCCTAGCCTGACCCACCACTGTTGGGGGTCAGGCAAGACCAGGCCCACTAGTGCGTCCTCACTTTGCCCACCCCTAGTTATTTTACATACTATAAGAGTTCTAGGCTTTTAGAGGACCCAAATTCAAGTCACGTTGGAGGGATTTATACCCCAATTATATTTCATCTGTTGCGCTTAATATCCACTTCTATGTGAGGGGGTGTTGGAACATTAAATAAATAAATTAACAAGATCTCCCTTGGCTAAAGGTTAGAGCTTTTGAAAATTTTAGTTACCTGTTTTTTTTTATTCATGCTTTTAAAGTAGATCTAGAAGATGTGGGCATCATAAAAGCACCTGTCAACTAAATCTTACCTCCGTATAGATTTTAAAATTGAGTGTAAAGGCTAATATGAAATAAAGAAATCATAAGTTAACCCAAAAAAACCTTTTTTGCCCGAATTAGCCATTCAAGATTTTGAAGTCTAAATGACTATATTATTGTTAGGTATAGACGAAGTCTTCATAGAATTCAAAGAAGAGGCTAGTTTATGAGGCTAGTTAATGTCTTGTGGTGAGCCCAGGCTTTTATAAACTTTTGCTTTCAAAAAAAATATAAGAATGAGCAACTTTAATATAATATAAAATAAGTTGGTATGGTTCCTGTACCTTGGTAGACTTAAACATGATCTGTGCAGGGTAATTAAGAAAGGCTAAGGAACTTTTGGTCAATCCCTGAGAACCCATCAGAACTCCAGAGACCTTCATGTATGTCCTCCATGGATTGACCATCTGCTTTGTGGTGAAACCTTGTGTGTATATGAGGATCAGATACACTAATCCCTGTACAAAGGTGAAATACCACCCATAGCTGGGAACAAATCAAAAGTCAGCATCACATTTCCAGCCCAAAAACAGTATCTAAACATGGCACTTGTATTGCGAAGAAGAAGGTTAAGCACCTGAACTGTAGACGATTGTAAAGGTATTCCTGTATTAATACGAAGAAGATTTGATTAAAGTGAGAAGTATATGAGGATACAGCTTCTAAATACTAAAATTAGAGCTCGCCCGTATGACAAAAATCAGCTCTATATAAAACTTGCAACTCAGTATCATGTCAAAGATACTACTCTTCGACCCAAAGCTTGAGATTCAAATGAGTATCAATATCAATTTCCATATCATCAAAAGCAAACAAACAATTTAGAATCAATTCAAGATGACAAGTGCAACCTCACAGAAGGAAAAAAGGACCAGAATCCATCTCAAATACAAAGTGAAAAAATGAGCGAATATGAGAATGAACAGACAAAAAACAGGGCAAAATGCTTGCAAGTGTCAGCAACAAGTAAAAACGGAGCAAGGCAGGAAACAGAACAACAGAAAGAAAGGGCAAACAGAGGCTTGGTCACTGGCCTCGCAAATGCCATCAACGAGGTAGCCGAAGAAGAACCCTGAAGTGCAGATAAGGAACTGCTGCCATCTGGGCCTCACCAAGAGGGAAATCCCGAACAGAGACAACTCATGCTCCTCCTTCTTCATGACCCACCCACCCAATTACTCAGTCCAAAAAATTGCTGCCCAGAAGAAAAGCATATGAGGAAACAAGGATACAAGTCACTAAAACTGGACAAGCGAAGCCATGCATGAGACTGCCTGAAGAACAGAACTCGTGTACAAGCTTCGTAACGAGTGGTGGTTAAGAAAGGACAAAGGAAGGAGAAAAATGGCGTGGGTGAGGGTGGCAAGATGAACAGGCAGCTTAATGAAAATTGAAACGAGGGAAGCATTCAAAAGGGTGACGACTTGAGGCTGGCTGTGTTGGTTTTTCATTTAAGAGTATGATCCTATATATGGGTACGTATCAATAACATGCTTAATACGTGTGTAAACAACTACAAACATTTAATATATATTAAAAATAATTAAAATTAAATAAGATATTATAACAATTCTTTTAAAAGACTAATAGATGAAAGAAATTCCAAGTGAACATCTAATATTAACATTAGTAATATATGTTGAATAAAATGAAGGTTGAGTACGTGATTATTAGATTAGGACCCCTCCTAATATTCCTAGATAAGATGGGTTAATATTATGAATAATTCAAATATAGGCTAACTTTTTGTATAGTGCATTAAGCTCATCATAAAGACTTGCCCATATATATTTTTAATATAACAAAATATTATTAGCTTTCAGCCTATGAATTGTGTTTATTTTTAGAAAAAAAATTTAATCAAAAATTTTTTTTAAATAAAAATTAGACATAAAATTAATATCGGTATATATCTATTTTTTGTGTGGAAGGTTGTATCGGTCATCACTGATACAAATATGTACAGATATACTGGTATAACCTTTGGAGTAATTTGAGCCCATAAATGTTAGATCCATGCGCAGTCATTAACTAGCTTCAAGCAAAATTCAACATTTGTTAATTAGGATTATGGTCCATGATTTGCCCTCTGCCTTTTGACATTTGTATAGTTGTTTTCAAGCATCATTCAACACGTTAATTAGGACTTGGATACATAGTTTGGGGTGACCGGACTTCCTATCAATGTAGCATGAGCCTGATCGTTTGTGTTTTCCCCTCTTTGGCTAAACTATCTAGTTCTTTGGGTCTGGGATTTTTTAGAAATAAAAGTAAAAGTTTTTAGAATTAATTCTAATTTTTTTTGTCAAATATGAATTACAATTGGTAATAAAAAATTTTAGAATAAATTTATATATTGTGTCAAATACAAATTTAAAATTTTAAACTAATATAATTTTCTCTCTTGGACTCGGATATGTACATTTTTAATACTATTATACTTTTAAATTTGAGCTCTATCAAACAAAATTTTAAGGGGGTAGGTAATTTTGAACTTTTAAAGTGAGCCTTACTTATATGGCATATTTCTCGAGGCTTAAATTGATATAAGAAGTAATCGTTAAAAAATTACAGAATTTATTAATTTTCAAAACAAGAGATGAGAGCCAGAATTGATCACGGAATTACCTCATGAAGTGATTCGATGATTCAGACTCGAAACGTCTTAGAATCAACTTCCAGACGAAATTTTTAATTCCGCCCACCTTCTACACACAAATATACTTCCGATAATTCAAACCGATATTAGGGCAAAATTAACATAATCTTACAAAAATTTCATACACAAATAACCTCTTAATTGTCATTCTTTTATTAATAAGCCCAGCCGTATTGACTTTTTGTTGCATCTTTAGTATGCCTCATTTTCAAGTCAATTACCCATTCCTCAATGAGCCCCATTTAGATGAGCATGGACTTACGCACGCCTAGGCTCACGAGTGTGCACCTGGCATCACCAGCCTTCATATTAAAATCTAACTTTGGACATTACTCAAGGGACAAATTAATATTTTACCCTCTCTACCATTAATTTCGATTTAACAGCTCATAATGTGGATGAAGCATGTGAACAAATAAATCTGTCATTCTTACAAACTTTTTCATTCTTCAATTATCCACTAATAAATCTGTCATTCTTACCTCATAACAAACCATTTTTTAATTATTTACCTCAGTTTGAGCCCGAGCTCACTCAAACTTTTTCCTTCCTTGATTACCCACTAATAAAGTGTCGCTCTTACCTCATAATTAACTTTTTTCATCCTTTACCCCTCTCCCTTTTATCACTTACATCATCCCTAATTACCCCCTTCTCAAGTGCTAGCCTCAATGCCACCGCACCCTAATCTCTAGCTGTGTCCCAGCCGTGCCTCCTCCTCCTCGATTCTTGGGTTTTCAAAATAGTGTAAAAAGAAGTGTTTTGGATCATTGCTATCTATTTTCGTGTAAAAAAAATCATATCTATTTAGTGATGAAAAACATATCATGTCTTTTCTATGTAAGAGGCAAGTTATTCTATTTCACCTCTCACAAAGAAAATAACCTCTCTGAAAGTGATTCGATTAATAGGACTTTGTATGATACTTATGGAATTCGACTACTTTAAAGCCTCCTAGGTATATGCGGGGCTAAGGTGGGAAGGATAACACCAATGTTGAAGAAGGAAGAGGAATCGTTGGGATGATTGACAATTTTTTTTATAAGCGATAAGTGAAAAAAAAATTTTGGGGTAAGAAGATTGAGTTTTAAATACAAAGAAATTTCTACGTTTTGGGGTAAGCAACCAAAATATAAAGTAAGAATACAATTGCTGTGACTTAAGTCAAATAAGCCTTATCTACACAAGTGCAATGTGTGGAATATGGGTTTTTTATTGTTTTTTTAAACATGAGAAAGTGTTTTCATCTCGTAAATAAAATATATGAGGAAGTAAATCTTGGTAAGGTGAAATGTTTTGTTGTTAGGAAAAGATTTGTATGAGCTGGGCAGCATGAGCCCCGGGTAAAATTTAGTCTGCCCTATGAATTATATGCATTGTCAGATCAAATGACTGAGATGCATGAGCTCACGCCAACCACATGAGCCCGGGGCTTATGCCTGGCAGCACGAGCCTGGGCCCATATAAATGGGGCTCTTGTTGTACTAATAACCATTACAAGTAGAAATTTGAGTCAGGCTGTACTAGAGGTAGGGTTGTCAATAGGGTAATATAAAAAGAAAAATAATCATGCAATTTTACATGCTAGAACCAACTAGGGTTTGAGTAATGCCTCCAACCTCCTCCGTACATGTTACCTGTTACTTGAATCATATGGTAATACTATTCTTTTTCCCCTTAACCATTTTACATTTACTTAGCAGCCTAAATTTACTCCTCCCTCACAATTCTCATCTACTTTTTTCCCCAACAAAAAACCACCCCTCTTATGTCTGTCAAATTCCCTCTCTGTCAAACTCTTCTCATTCGTTAATGCTTTGTTCACAGGCATAAGATAAAAGGGTGGTGGTCTTTGAGATCGTTCAGATGCTCGGCCTCAAATATGAGACAAGATTGTACTGTTTTAACTATTTTTTCATTCTTAGGTGTGCAACTCATCAATTAAGGAATCATTTACTCAGAAGGTCCTCCATTGTCACACTACTCATACTTTGTCAATTTAACTGATGGGTAATGGGTAAGTTATAGGTAAGAATTTATGAGATGGATAATGAAATAAGTAAAAACTTGCCCGACCCATTGACACCCCTACCCATTCCTCTCCAACATTTTAGATTTATTTAACACACTAAAACCACTACTCCTTCCCAAGTCCCATTTGTTTTCTACCTTCTAGTAAAATTGGTAACGAACCATCCTTCTCTCTTGCACATTCCCTCTTGCCGGATTCTTCTTGTTAATTCAGGTGTTCATGGGAAGAAGACAAAAGGGCCGCAATTTAAGATCTCGGTCGATTCAGGTGTTCTATTTGACCTTAAATCTATGGCAAGCTTGTACTTCTTCAGCTCTTTATTCATTCTTTATGTTTTTTATGCTACTTATCAAGAGTTGGAATCCTTTAATTCAAATAGTCCTTCATTGTCACATTACTCATTTTTCGCACATTTACCTGGTAGGTGGTGGGTAACAGCCAACGGGCAAAGTATAGGTAAGAATTTATGAAAGAATTAATGAGTCAGGCATGAGTGAAAATTTTAGAAATAAATATGGGGGCAGGTAAAGTAAATTAAAAATTGTATAGTTACTTGACACTATAACCGGTATGTTTAGTTAAAAAAAACATACTACACTTTCTCGGGACTCAAGCCAACACCCTTTAGGGCTTGAGTAATTAGTGTCCATCTAAGCTGTTTTATTGTTTTTTATCGCTTAAATTTCTATTTTTAACTTTTTAAAAATATAAAATTAATGAGTGGCCACTCATTAATGATTTTAAAATTACGAAATAGAGTTTTGACTCGTAAAAGTTAACATCACTTAAGTATTTTTTATTATATAAAATTTACCCCCATTTCGACTTTGTATCCTAATTTTATTTTTTTAAAAAGTTAAAAATATAAATTTAAGCAATAATTTTAAAATGGTGTAGTAGAGTTTTAACATATAAAAGTTAATATCAAAATAGCACTACTCTTATATAATATAATTGACATAATAATGTTAATTAATATATGTTGTAAATTTTATATAAATAAATTCTTTTTATACTTGTGAAAATTAGTTTGTGGGGCTTATATTTATATTTTATTACTGTAATAAACGCTGAATGACGATCTAGCACTTGAGGAGGGGGCAGATTTACTACCTTGGCCACATGATAAAATATACGGCCAGTGCAAGTTAATGGGATTCTTTTATTAAATTTAATATTTTTAAATATGTATCATATCATTCTATACCTATTTCAATGTGTATCCAACATTTTACCTATGCATAGTAGTGCCACCAGGTTGGGTTTGGGTCGAATTTTGTCAAGCCTGAACCCAAACCCACATCACAAAGCTGTGACCCAAACCCGACCCATTGACCCAAATAAATTAAAAAAATAATTTTTATATATTTTTATTATTATTTGTTTAATTTAAAAAAATATATTAAAAAATATATAAAATATGAGTTTTATATTTATATTTATATTCAGGTCGGGTCGGGTTAGATCACTAAAACCCGACCTGACCCATTAGGGTTACTTTTAAAAATCAAATCCGACCCATTAGGGTTAGGTCGAGTTTACCATTTACCCAACCCGAGTGGCATCCTTACCTATGCATACTCATTTTTAGCCGCTATTGATATCGATAAATATACTTATTCAATCTTATATTAATAATTATATTTAAAATAATAATAATAATTTTTATTAAAAAATGCTCAAATTTTAAAAAAAATTATAATATTTTTTTAAAATATTTAATTATTTAAATTTAATAAAATAAAATAATTAATATAAAATAAATATTTTATCCAATGAAACTATTAATTTAGGAAGTGGGGAGTCATTCACAACAAGATCTAGGTGAATAAATTTTAATAATTTATAAATTTACAAATATGACACTAAAAAGGCTGCCGGAACGAAACACATCTGTTTCTGGACTGTGACACGTATCGATGATAGTCGGTAACAAAATTAACCCCAATTAAATGCATCCTCATATGACACTCACTGGACAAGTCGGGAATAGTATAAAGAAGTTAGGGAGGGCTTTTTTGTCATTTAAATTGGTCCCCGACATACGGAGTAGGGACTTGCAGGTCCTCACTGGAAGACAAACTCACCCACCAACTCCTCCAGCAGCCACTTCAGGATCCGGCCCCCCACCTCCACCGCCACCACCTCCTCCTCCGCTGCCTTCTGCCGCCCCATGTCCTCTTCCATCTCCCCAACATGCGCCTCCAAACTCTCATCCGCCCACCATGTCTCCATTTCCACCTCTCCTCCCTCGGCCCATTCTCTCGCCGTCTCCACCAGTAGTTCTTCCGCCGGTGTCGCAGCCCCGTCGCCCCCACTGATCCCCTCCCTGAAGAAATCGAGCAGTAGCTTCTCCTCTGTGGGCTTGTAGGTGCCTTCCCAGGTCTGCTTCAGAAGCTCCAGCAGCTCCTTCGCCTTCTCCTCCACTGCCACCTCACAGTTCTCTTTGTGAAGAATGTGATCAGACGAGGTGTCGAGGTCAGAGAGGGCGATTCGCTGTCCGAGGTTAACCGGGTCCAACTCGGCCTGGCTGTCGAACCGCCGGCTTCCTGTGGAAAACCCCCAGTAATATTGGAGTTAACTTATCATAAATACGTTCGGCCTAAGTTGCTTATGAAACCTTTGAGTTATATAATCCTACTAGCCCAAGTTTAAATAATAATTATTATATATTATTTTATTAAAACTTAATTAGAACAAGTTTACATTAGTAGGTGTTCATGCACTAGTGTGAGCTGATTAGTATGCGCAAACTCACTTACACTCTCAGTAAGATCTTTATACGAGTTCCACTAGTGTGGTCCCAAAGTCACGTGTAGGATGAGAAAAATATATATATTAATTTTTTATTTATTATAATAAAAAAAATTAATATGAGCCCGGGTTCATATACGTTGGTGTGTACCCAGGCTTACTGGCGTGTACCCAAGCTTATTGAACCGTTAGTTTTATATTCGATGGCCTATCAAACTCACGAGTTTAAATGCCCCGTAAATTTAATAAATCATTAGATATAAATTCGATGGCCGAATAAGCCCAGATGCATGTCAACGTGCGTGAGCCCGAGCTCATATAAACGGGACTCATAAAAAAATATAATATTTATATATATATTTTTATACAACAAATAAAATTAAGTGGGAAGAAGGGCGTACTGTCGACGTTGCGGAGGCTGTGCCGGGAGGAAGACGAGGGAATGTGGCAGTCTTCATCGGGGAAGTCCAAAATGGAGACCGGGCTCAGCTGTTGCTTCTCCTCGTACGCGTTTTGTGCCCCTCTGCGCCCGCCTATCACCTGTTCGATGAAAGTCACGCTTGTTTCACAATTCACTCTCGGCAAATATATAGCACTCATTATTCATAAATCTCGATAACAACTTTGCCATTTTCACCACGGAAGCAAAAGGTAAAGATTGCACAGGGTGAATACTGATGAAGTGGACAGGCCAACTACTACACTCGGATCAACCATTGTGGGTTCAGCTGGTAATGAAGAATGGCCATAAAGACCCAACAACCGACAAGGAAAGATGGCAGAGGGAGGTTGGCTTGGGGAAGCGCTGTAACTTCTCGACGAACTAGTATTTAATGAGACACACATTAGTCATGGAAGATTTTTCGGTCCTCTACCCTGTATCCACTAGGATATTCTCGATTAGGGATGAATTTTGAATGCTTCCTCTTACATGCAATGAGCCTAGCCAAAGCTATACATAGAGCCGTCATTACTTAAAATTGATGAGGCATATACTAAGTGCACATTCGCGTTGGTGATCTGGCTCTAATGTGTACATTGTTTCGTGGATGAACAATTTCTATGCAAAGCTTAGGTTAGGCTCATTATCAATGAAAAGTAGGAAAAACTCAACTCTTCAGTAGGTAGGAACCGACGATCTTGAGGCGTACATATCAACATATTACTTATACTAATATGTGCATCGTGAATTTTCACGATCAATTGCTCCCATTTACGGAAGACATCCCAACATACATCCTCTCTTAAAACCATAAATGATTGCCAATGCCAGCCAAAATAGAGAAATACTTTGCAGCTGCCTTCCTTAAGAAGGGCTATTACTTTGCAGCTGCCTTTCTCAAGAAGGGCTACTGCTGAGAACAGTTGACCCTTTCATAGCAAACAGAGGTTCAATCCCAGTAGGGCTTATTTCCTGGTAAATATTCTTAGGTTCTTACTGTTTTACTCTGACAATATGTTAACATTAATGTGCGCTAATATGTGCACCGCTGATCTTAAATATTAAAGAAGCACTAATATACGCTAAAGTGTGCACAGTCAATCTCAAATATCAAAGGCTCTTATGTAATTCTTATACTAGGCAAAATTATTATTATGAAACATAAAAAACTTTTTCCATCTCCTCACATGCAATTTCACTAGGCAACAATGGATGCCAAAATAAATCACCTCGCAACATGAGAGGTCAATTCTTTGGCCAAAATTTCCTGCCGGGCTTTAATACACCCATCCAATACTCATATTAAGTTTTCTTAATTATTTTTAACATACTTTTAAAAACGTAAAATAAAAGAATTATGGAGAAAAAAATTATTTGGTGCCAGTAAGCGCATGGCCAAGTGGTGCATAACACCAATAATTGTACGACACGCACAATAATTTGTGAACCTATGTCAAAATAGTCAGACATGCCGAGTGATTGGTTTTCTGCACCATCTATCTATGCGCTCAAGCATAATATTTTATTTTGGGGAAAACATTAAGGGAATCAACCGAGTCTTTTGGGCATATAGGCTCAAAGGCTGCCCATCTTAAGTTCCTTCTAACGAAAGGTTTAAATAATTTCACTCATGAATAAGTTATGTAATTATGAGTAAGTGGCTATGAAATATCCAAGCCCTTATCAACAGGGTGGCAACTTTCTAATTTCAGAATTTGCACACAGTGCACAACAGAAAAGAAAAGGAACTTAATTCTCTCTAAAAATTTGGATAAGACTAATTCATGAAGGTTTATGGTGCATCAAATAAATTTTGTTCTTTGCAAGGATAATCCAAGTCATGATGTCTGGTTCCTTTGTTTTATCTTTTAATTTGATACTGTTTTTTTTTTTGGGAGAAGCTTTCAAGCTTTATATTCATTTAAGCACTATGCTTCTCATTCTTTTGTCTCTTACCAAAATTCCTGATGTAAAGTATTAAATATATCAAATAAACATTAATATAAATTTCAGTAGAACATAAATGATATTAATGTAATTTTTTTAAAAAGACATTAATGTATTGGTCCACTAGGCATAAAATTATGCAGCACATGGAAGTTACTCTTTTGTCCATGTTAATTACTTGATAATGGGATCACTAAAGTTCTACTATATTAATAATTTATGTTTCATTGAAGTTATGTTTAATTTATTTGGCAAGCCAGGACAAAACACAAGTGGACCTTTTGGGCTATGAAAGTGGAGTTAAATTACTAATAGAAGTTAGAATGCACAGTATAATCCAAGCAATATAGCACTTAATAAAGATTTTGGAGCCCCACACCATCAGAAAAAGACAAATCATATTAACACTTGTTTTTGGCAACAATCATATTGACATTTATCAAGTTCACGTCAATTTTTGGTTTTATTATTTATATAAAATAAATAGTACTAAATAAATAAATAAAATTAAGAAATTTTACCTCTGGTTTTCCGAAGCTGGTGGAGGCACTTTCACCCTCACCGACACCCTTTTTACTGTCCTTGGAGGAGAACTCCGGCGACCAACTATCCGACGATCGGGCAAGCTCCGGTGGGGATTCCGTCTCCATCCAGCCATATATCGAGCTCGAGCTTCTTCTGCTCCTCCCATTACTTGTCCTGGTCTTGCACTCCACGACCAGTTGCGCCTCATTGAAGGATTTCCACCTCATAATGTCCCGGATCCTGACAACAACAGCCGACTGCCTATCTGGGGGCTCCGGCTTTCTCTTGCACCGGCCACTCTCCGGAGGGGGCCGAGCCTTGGAGGCAGGGGAAGCCAAATGGAGGAGCTTCATGGCGCTGAACAAGGCCTGGGATGCCTTCTGGAGTCTGGAAATGGCAGCGGAGGCCGACCTCGACCTGCTCCTCTGCAATGCCGGACTGGCCTCTGCTTGCCCGGCTCTGAGGTCGTTCTCAAGCAGGTTCCTGACTGTTGTCTGTGATCTTTCTAAAGAACGCTGGAAATGGGTTCTGGATTTTACCTCTTGCTGTAGGAAATCCTTCAGCATTACTGGTTCAGAAGAAGCCATGAAAGGGAGTTTGAAAACTGAAACAGGGGAGAAAATGGCTAGAAGCTAAAGGGAAATGCGTGAGGAGGCCTGGTAGGCGGAGGCAATAAAGGCCATGGCAGAAAAGGCTTCTGGGTCTCTCTGAATCAGGGTCTCAGGACTCAGGAGTGAGCATTAAAGACAAGGAGCCCGCATGGTGCAGAGATGGAGCAAGAACAGCCCCCATTAAATCCAACCAGCAGATGCTGAAGGATCTGAATGCAGCTGCAAAGGGGGAAGAGTTAAAAGGGAAAGGGGTTGGGAATGGAGATGGCGAGAGTGGAGAAGGGAGACAGCTTCTGAGGCGAAGATTTCCAGACAGAGGCATGCCATGAAAAGCTACAAAAACAACACAGAATTCACAGGCAAGCAGGGAGAAGAAGCGCCTGATGTCTTCTTGTCAGTGTCTCTCCTTCGTTGTCTTCTTTTCGTACTAACAGACGTGGTGTCTACTTCGTACGCTATACACAAACGTGGGGCTTATTTTTGACACGTTGGTCCCAATTTGTGTGTGGCGTATGAACTTGGCATTAGTTTTTTTGCACGATGATATCTTTCTTGAAAAGATTGACTAGCTTTTTTTTTTTTTTTTGTAGACTAGCCTCCTTCGCTAGCATTATTGGTGCTTGGAATGGCCATTGACTCTTGGGAGTTGGAGAGATTTAATTTTTTTGTTTTTTTGCTAAAAATAAAGTAATGAAGAGTTTTTTTCTTGTTATTATTCGGATAAAGACAGCTTTAACTTATTTTGGTAAGAAATAAATATATTATTAAGAAATACTAGCGCATATATTACTTGTGTTAACATGTACTAGCGTGCGCATTGTCGATTTTAAATTATAATACTTACCAAATATTCCTTAGGCTCACATTGAAAATGGGTATGAAAAACGCTTCCCACATTTCCCGGGTGGGTCAGGTTTTCCCAATGGTAATCCAAATTTAACTCTACATGAATATCTCAAACTTGAACTCAGGACCTATTTAATTTTATTTTAAAATTATTTTATTAAAAAATAATTACAAAAATATAAGATTTAAAATAATTATTTATTATTATCTCTTACTCATTAAAAAACTTAAGTTATTATTAAAATATGAAAAAATATAAAAAATTAATAGATATATCCTTAATTGGGTCGAGTCAAGCTGAATCACCTTAATCCCAAACAATTGTTGAGGTTCAATTTGAAAACCCAAAACTAATTGTTGAGTTTTCTAATATATACGACCCGAGTAGAATCCCTAAACTTGCATGCATAAAAATGTGGGTAATACATATTATTAAACTCTTAGCCACTTGATAGCCGAAAGGGCTGACAACCCTTCAACTTTGGTGTGCCATGTGCGGATAGCCAAAGTAAGCACACTTTATGGCAGGTGTGTGCATCGACAACATTGGTGTGTTGGTAGATAGATTTACGAAAATCTTACTTAGGGGATGTTTTGATACTTAATTTTTGGAAGATTTAGTTGATTCAACCTCAATTGAAACTTGAATTATTAGAAACCTGTTTATGTGTAGAAGCTGCACATAATTAAAAATGCAATGCTGAAGTTGATTTAGGCCATTTCAAGTCTGAATCGGCCTGAATTACTAAAGTCGATTCAATCTCCTAGTCTTCATTTTGAAAATTATAGATTCTATTATTTTTCAACAGTTATCTCTCATATCGATTTGAGCCTAAAGAAACGTGCTACTTTAAAATTTTAAAATTATCTACCCTTATGGGATCTTGTTTGATAGAGCTTAAATTTAGAAGCGTAATGGTACCAAGAACGTGCATATCCGAGTTTCAGAGAGAGTTATATTATTTTAAAATTTTAAAATTGGGTTTGACGCGATATTTAAATTTATTCTAACAAATTTTATTACCAAATGTAATTCACATTTGGCGGTGAATTTTTAAAAATAATTCACTACCGAATTAATTCGCTACCAAATTAATTCAGCACCCAAATAACGCCTTAAAGTGGGACTTGATGGTGGTTGGATACCATTAGCCTAGAGGAGTCCTATGCATATTAGATAGATGTTGGAAGACTCCTACTTGGCATGAGAATCGCATGTGAGACCGGATTCATGTACACATGTCGCTTTGAGCAAGGACCAGATGGCAAAGTGCATATAGACGAAGGTTTGGTTAGTTGTTGATTCTTTGGCAAGTGTTCTAGCATGATTAAGAGCGTGTGTGAATGCCTAGTGTAAGTAAAAAACCCAATAGCAATGGTTTCATGCGAGTAGACTACTCAAGATAGTCAAATCATTTCGAAACTCAGACTATATGTAAAAAGTGGACACAAGGTAAACTTTACTAAGGCAAGAGGCATGAGAGCTGAGAATTTTGAATAGGAGGTTCGAAGGTTGTTGGATAAAAGCAGGATTCTTAAAGGAAGACATTGACTGATTCCTAGCTTGACTAGGATTTCAAATAGATATCTTAAGTGGGACTATGCGTAGGTTTCTTAGTTGTATTAGGATAGATAACTTGTATAACAAATTTGTAAAAAAATAATAGAATTCTAGTAGCACTAGGCTTCTTTAGACCATTCTCCTTATATAAAGGGTAGATAGGCTGAATAAGAAGCCATTTAGCTAGAGGACTATAAAAATTAACAAAAGAGGGGTTGAGAGGCGAGTTGGTCAGGGGTCCAGGGGTGCTTATCATATGTAAGTGCATGTTGATTAATTGAGTTTAGGAGCAAGAAAGAGTGCCTTGTTTATTGTAACTTTAAACATTGGTTGCTGAAATAAAAGGTTTTAGGCCGGAGCTTATTTTTTTCTATATCTTTCTTACTTGTTCATGCAAAATGTTATGCAAAATGTTGGGTGAAAACAAAAGCAGATAAACGGATGGTTTCGCAGCACAACCATGCAATCATGAGGCAGATTTATTCACGTGACATATATTATGACACCGGATGATAGTTATATGCAGGCAAATGCTATAGGACTGATATTCCTTGTCCAACAAAAAAATGCTATGCAGCTGATGGGAAACGTGGGTGATCCTGATTATTAAAGAATTGGGTAAATTACTTGCACGTATGCCCCATGTCTTAATGATCTAAAGGGATGATTTTTTATTTTCTGTCACTCCTATTCTTAGGAGATGACCTGGATGTTATTTTTTAAAGTTGACTCTAATCTTATTTTTATCATTTATTTACCAACTAACACTAAGTCCTCTATGTCTTGATTACATGTTCAACCCTAGCTTCTGATTGCAGTGCCATTTATGTTGCTTATAGCTGATTCAGTAGTCTCTCTCTCTCTCTCCCCGTCTTAAGTATTGTTTATTTTCTTTGGCATAACTTGTCTGGGGTAAGAAGATTCCTGACATAATTTTTTGACCATTTTTTATTATATTGTTGCAGGGTTATATGTAGATTTTTTTGAATTATTACAAAAATTCAATTATGTGTAGATTTTCTTAAGTAATGTATAGTTAACTCTTATAAGGTTCGTCTCCAAAACTCTTCAGTATAAAGACGTCGTCAATCAGATAGGGATTATGTGTCATTTTCCCTTACGAATATTAAGCATATTAAGATATTGATAAACACTTGCAATCAAAATAGAAATATTTCATGTTTGGCAGAAAAAACCAAAAAAATGACAAAAAGGACAGCCACAAAATTATTTGATTTTAGAAATAAATTATCTAGACGCATGCGTAATCCGTATTATATGCTACTGATGCGAACGAGTGGCATTTAGTCGTCTAGCTGTAAAATAAAAAGTGATATACGCTATTTCATATGTATATAATATGGTTCGCATATAATATGTAAGTAATGCATGAATTTGCTAGCTACGGTGAGACCAAATTGTAAGCAAGATGAACAATTTTATACATATTCCATCTGCTGGCTTTTGCGCCTAACTTCATGAGACGCAATCAGCCAATGACGGTTCACCCGCTGAATGTATGCCTCTTATGTAAAAAGACATTTTGTATATAGGTTTCATGCTAGTGGGTTTACTCTTAATCCTTCGTGATGGACAGTCCATGACAATGGTGAAGCTTCACTATTAGATTATGCCTCCAACCTTATGCCTAGTTGACATATATACAAGAAATAAAAAAAAAGTTATCTACAAAGTTGATCTCTCTCGCTAAACCATGTCAAACCTTCAAGAGTCAAGAAGGTGGTAGGTGTGGTTATCCTAATAATTTTTGCAAAGTTTATGTGACAATACATATTAAAATATATTCCTCAATGTAAATAAATATTTTTTTATATAAAATTTATACTTTTTGGCGGCTTGGCCTGTGACAACCGTAATGTTTGTGAAAAAAATTTCTATTATTATTCATGAATATTCCCCATAGTTGGTTTGTTTGAGACTTTTGAATTTTTTGAGTCAAAAAATCTCTTTAACAAGCATATAATTTTGAGTGATGAACTCAGAAAAATAATAAAGATAAAAATATAAAATTTGGTTAATCTTAATTTAGAATAAAAAATTCTATTGGTGACCATAAACACGTCGGTAAACTTATCAGTGAGGTTCTACACATCAATCAACTCACTAATAAAGTATTGAAAACATTGTCAACAACTTTCAACGTATCGATGATCATAAATAATTTCACCGGTGAGATTTTAAATTACAATGTTATTATTAAATATATGAAAACATAACTTTTTAGAATGTTATGTTATGATAATAATTATGATCATAATCCATGTGTTAAATAAGTATTTTACTATAACAAAAATAATATTAGCGACGTAAAAACAAATGTCGCTAAAAACAAGCATTGCTAAAAATTACTAATTGTGATGCATAAAAAAGTGTCATAAAAAAATTCACTATTAATGACACTTTATATTAAGTGTGGCTAATAGTTATATATTAACAACGCATAATATAAAGTGTCATTAATAAAAATCATATTAGCAAGACGCTTTATAATAAACATCATTAATAGTGATGTTATTAGTGATGCATTAAACAAGCGTCACTAAAAGATATATATATTAATTTTTTTAAAAAAAATCATAATTATTAGCAACATTTTTTTCTTAAGCATCTCTAATAATTTTAACAATAGCAACACTTGTGAAAAACCATCGCTAATAGCAACGCTTAACATAAACGTCACTAATAGATATAAATTTAAAATAAAAAATAAAAAAATTAAAACTAATAACAATGTTTGTAAACATGCGTCGCAAATAGTATTGATAATAGCAACACTTGTAAACAAGCATCGCTAATATCTTTATTAATTAATTTTATTTAATAAATAATTATATAATAAATATTAAAAAATATTAATTTTATTAAATTTTTAATAAAAGACAATGACAATAATAAATTAAACTTTTACTATTTAAATATAATATATTTTATTTTTAATTTTTTAATTAATTTATAAATATAATTTATAAAAAAAAATGAAAAGAGAGAAGTGAGGAAGAGAGAGTGCGTAGAGAGAGAGGAGAGGAGCGAGCATAGGAGATGGAGTGAGAAAAGAGAGAGATGGTGAGAAAGACATGAGAGATAGAGGAGAGAGAGTAAGAAAGAGGGATGGAGAGAGGGGTGGAGAGAGAAGGTGAGGAAAAAGAGAGCAAGAGGAGAGGGTGAGGAGAGAGAGAAGAGAGAGAGGAGAAAGAATAAAGAAAGGAGAAAGAGAGGAAGAGAGAAAATTTATTTTAAAAATAAAAAAATATTAACAACGCATAAGGTTATGTGTCACTATTGCGTTAGAATAACGACACATATTTGTATATATCACTACTACACTAGAATAATAACGATACATATCCGTATGCATCGTTACTATGTTAGAATAATAGTAATGCATACACTTGTGCGTCATTATTATTTTTATTTTAAAAGTATATAAATAAATAAATAATGAGAAGAGAAGGGAGAGGAGAGAGAATAAAAGGAAGAAAAGAGAATGAGCAAAGAGAATGAGGAAAGAAAGAAAAGAAAAGGGAGAGAGTGAGGATAGAGAGAAAGAAGAAAGAGAGAGTGAAGAGAGGGGGAGAGAAAGGAAAGAGGGTAAAGAGGGAAGAAAGAGAGAAGAGAGAATTTATTTTTAAAATTTTTAAAAAATAAAAAAATAATATGATGTAGTTCGGGATTAGGTTCATTTATTGTTAGATTTCAATTCGATGTTCTCCTTATCCAAGGCCTCTTAACAAGGATATCCCATTTCTCGGGACAAATTGGGCAGTCAACTTAATAATGTCCGACTCCTCCCCTGTGATCCCTTCTGGGAGACGAACAGTGTACTGCTCGGTTTCAGGTGGTTCAAGCATCTTGTGGACAGGTTTAAACTGTGCCTGACTATCAATCTGAATCAGCAAGTGGAGCTGCCTCTCCCAATTCAGATGCAGATTCAGATGGCTGCGACCCAGCAGGCTGTTGCGCCGAAGACTGCAGCTGGCTACGGAACTCAGCCATTCGGTGCTGATAGTAAGCATGGTAAGGGTCTGAGCTGCTCAAGAAATTAAACTTAACATTGCCAATACTGTTGGCCAGAATTCGCTTCTCAAATTCAGTCCCATTTTTAACAACCAACTGAGCAGTCTTGTCAACAATATTCCTGATATCTAGAGGGGGGTGGGAAGCAGGCGCCGAGTTTTCAGTTTTCTCCTCTTGGGCCGCCTGTTTCTTCTCCTCAGGCTTCTCCTCAACTTGTGATGCCGGGAGGGGGCCCGAGGTCCCCATCAGCCGGAGGGGCAGGACGGGATAAAATAGCTGGAAGACCCACCATGGCTTCGCCCAAAAAAAACAGCTGAACAAAAACCCAAACGAAAAAGTAAACAAGAATACAATGCCAGCAATGACCAACTGAAACTAGCATATAAGCAGTAAAAAAATTCTAAGTAACCCATTGAAAATTTGAAACACAGATCAAAGGCAGAACCACAGGAAATTCAAAAAAAGCTTGTCCAGAAGCCCATTAGCAAAACTTACCATCATAATTACCATTGAAGCATATAAATCAAAACAGAAGAACAGAAAAATTGAACAAAGTACCTATAATAAATGTATGTACAGCATATTTACAAACAATTAGTTTTAGGTATTACATGAAAAGAAATGAGAAAATTTATAAAATTAAATATGTAAGCCAAACCAAATATTAACTTAAACCAAAATGCTGATCTGGGTTGTCAATTCAGTGAAGTATAAGCTACAAAGCAAATCAAATAAAAAATTGCCACTATGGACCAATATATAATCTTACTCCATACGGGAACCTGAGAAATGAGGACGAAAAACAAGAGAATAGAATCCCAACAGAGAAGAAGAACTACAAAAAAATCACTCACAAAAAATGAACCAAAAATCTACAAAATCATGTTAACAAGAATCCAACCCACAACTGCAAATCCGTTTGGATTATCAAATGAAAACATAATGAAGACTGACCTGCAACCAGAGGGAGAAATCAGCTAAAGCATAGACCCACAGGCAAGTTGATCACGACTAGGGTTCATAGGGAAAAATTTGGGATTCTGCTTCAATTCGGCCAAGAGTGATTTTGTTTGGTTAGGAAAAAATCAAAGAAAAATAGGGAAAAACTCGAGACACTAGAGAACAATGATAAAAGGCATGTATCCATAACGTCTATAAAAAAACAACAACATCCTATATAGACACTAACATGCACACAAAATATAAGCACAAAAAGATTCATGTAGGAATACACAAATTAAAATTGGTTGGCATACCTTATGCAATAACCTGAGCAGTCTCTATATTACATAAAATGATTCCAAATTCCAACACTGTAGCCCCTAAAAAAGTAGATAAACAGATAATCAAGTTTCAAACATTGGGAACCACAGTCAACTCTCAAACATTAGGAACCAAAAATTACAATCACATAGAGGGATCTAAAACAATAAATTTGATTCTCAATACCTTAAGAGTATCATACTTCATAAGGGGGATTCCTACATAGAGGGATCACAATACAAATTACATAAGAATGAAAAAAACACAATCTTTCAAATTTAATTCTCAGATTCTAAACAAAAGTAACTGCATGGAACATCCAAAAAGCTCAAAAAAATGAAAGGAAAGCAAAGTCACCTCTCTGACTCAGGAGTCAAGAGTGGCACGCCTTCACACTTCACAGTAGCAGGCCGCAGTCAGGACCATAGAAGAGCAGGAGATTCAACTTCAAGGGAGAAGGGCCGCAGCCGTTTCGCCATAATACTTTTCCCCTTAATCAGCAACCCGATCAAGCCCTGACATGTGTTTTAACAGCATGCATCCATATCTTGTGGAGGTAGTAGCGACGGGAGGGGAGGGAGTAGCGACGGAGGCCCGCGGCGCGGTTCGTGGCTGAGAAGGGGAGAGGGGAGACAAAGGGGCAGGGGTAGGGTTCTGCAAAGAAAAATGCTTTGGTGACGTTGAAAAGCAACGTTAAAAAATTATTTCATCATTTAAAAACCGTTGATCAAATGGGTTCTACTTATCAACGGTTTTTTGATAATGAAGTAATTTTTAACATTGGTTTCGCAACGTCATAGTAGCATTATTTGCGTCCGGGCCTATCGGGCTCACGTGGTTTTGGACACAATGCATAGATAACTTACACCACCATCAATCTGAAGCATTTTTCATATTCCCTACTACCGTGAGACGGGCAATGTACGTTAACATGTTTCCTATTAATTTTTCTTAAATTTTATTAAAATTAAATTAAATAATAATGAAAAAATAAGAAATTTAAATTGTTGGATTAAATTTAGAAACTCAAATTTGACCCGTAGGGTAGTTGGCTAAAGTTTTATTAAAATATAAAGAAAACTTTTTAAATTTTATATTTATAATATTAATCCAGTCGGGTTAAGTTAGATTGCCTAAAACCCAAACCCGACCCATTACAGTTAAGTTAGGTTTTACTATATCCAACCCAAGTGGCATCCCTACCCACACTCTAACATCCACACTCCAACATCCACATGCATCACCAGCCCTTTCTCGATGGGTTTTACATCACGTTAAATTGTAACACCCTATTTTTTGATTATATCTAACCCAAGGGGCTAGGGGTAATTATGAAATTTTTGATAAATTTTAGGGGATTTTAAAGGATGAAATCCTTATATATGGACAGAGCTCAAAGTAATAAATATAATGAATCGAAAAATACGTGAAACAGAGGTCGAAAGTGAAAGTCATGACCTCAAAAAGAGTATCATATGTGTAGGACCCACTTAGAAAGTATGGGATAACTTACCCGTGTTTAGTCTATTTTTGAAGGGCTCGCTGATATGAGTCCATTAGTACTAAGGGCGTGCAATTCTGACTTTGGGGTAAGAAGATATCGCATTTTGAAGTTGAAATAATATTTGAATAAAATAATAATTAAAATGATGAAAAGGACAAATTTGTTGACATCTAGCGGCTGGCGAGCCATGTTGTGTCACGCAATGCTCAGTGAATCCTTGTGGTCCGATGCGACGTGTGGCATTTGTGTGGTGGTGGCGCGCGCCTACCATGTCGCCGCCTCAAGGGCACAAAACGCATGTTGTATGTGTGTGCATATGTCACTCTCTTTGCTCGCGTATTTTTCCTCCATAAATAGGAAACCTATGTGTGTGTGTTTTTTTGCTCGTTCTGAGTCCGATTCCAACTATTTAAGATGCATTCTTAGCTAATTCTATGGTGTTCAATGCAATGGAAGTACCTTCTCTTCGAGTTGACAACTCTAGAGAGGGGAAATAACCCGTGGTATGAGGAGGCTCTTATAACATCCCCGATTTTTCTATAATGTTTCTACATATTTTTGTAATTTTCTACAATTTTCTGCAATGTTTTGCAGTTTTTACTCGTATTTTCGATAAAGAAATTTGATGCCTCACCGTATCCATATTTGTAATATTCGTGACCGTAAGTGTCCGAAGTGGTGTATGGTCGCAGGTCATGGGCCTCGACGCAACACAGAAAATTTTTGGCGCGAAAATTGGACGGGACGTGTGAGAACAAAAGCAGAAAGAATGAAAAAAAATAAAAATAAAAATAAACATAAAGTGGATCGGGCACGCTGTGTAACGCCCGAGATTTTTCACACATTTTCCTTAAAATTTACGACAATTTTTTGCAATATAACATCTGTAAATCAGAGGAAAAATGACGAAATCAAAACCTGATAAAACAGTTTATAATTTAAAATTGTAAACATCCATTTTCCATCTAAATATTTTCATCATACGGTCAATCATCTTACGACCAAAGCAAATATCATCAGGCGCTACTCGAAAACACACGTACGAATAAATTGCTATGATCATAGACTTTAAATACAAATCACTCCCAGGCATCCCTGAGTGCAAGTGCCATAACAGTCAACCATCTAATCCAACCGAAAGTCCAGAATATAAACATCTAACTTCTCATCTCACTCAATACAGGAGATCGTGGCACAAATAAACTCGCAATGAGTGAAGCATATACCTGAGTCAAAAGGAATCAATCCACCGCTGAAATGAGCATCCATCTTCAGGAACTCTCTGCACAACCTGCAAAACCTCCCGTGCAATGGGGCTAAAAATAGTAGGGTGAGTATTTTCATACTCAGTAGGAAATACCCAGTAAGGGAAATCCCAAACGGTAAACTCAAAAGTTCATAAACACACGCATTCATGCAACTCAAACATTAAGTAGAAGCATATCAATATCATGCTCAAACTCATACAAACATACCAAATGCACCATTGTGCCAAAAGACATACCGAAGGCACCATCGTGCCAAAGACATACTACAAGCACCCTTATCCAGGGTCATACAAACTTACTCGTACCATCATACGCTTACTCATACAACATACGCATACTTGTATGACCTTACTCGTACAATCATATGCTCACTCATACAGCTTACACAAAATCACACTTACTGTCTTACTCAGAAACATATTCTCATAATTGTACTCATACTCTTACAGTCGTGCTCATACACACTCTTACAGTCCTGCTCATACATACTCTTACAGTCCTGCTCATACACATATAGTCATACTCACACTCATACAGTCGTACTCATACACATAATCGTACACATATCAACGACCACTGAAGCTCATTACAACTAATAAGCTCCAACGTCGAAATGGAAAAGAATGCCACTGGGGCAACACCTTAACCTCCTGGGAGTGACTAGACACCATGGACTTTTCTGAAGGTAAGGCACACCAATGCTCATGGGGCACTGGATCAAACAGGTAAGAGTAGATCTATGATACTACTTACCTGAGCGCGCAAACATAAACACCCACACATAAGGGGTCATACAGTTGCCCACCATAATGGGTCTTATAGTGCCATAGAATTGCCCACCATAATGGGTCTTATAGTGCCATAGAATTGCCCACCATAATGGGTCTTATAGTGCCAGAGAATTGCCCACCATAATGGGTCTTATAGTGCCAATGCCACTCTTGGGCAGAAAACATACAGTGCCACTTGGGTAGAAACATACGGTGCCACTCTTGGGTGGAATCATACAACGCTCTCAACAGAGCATCAGACATCTGGGCTTACACAGCACACAGACCAAATCAGAAACATACGTCGCTCTTAGCAGAGCATCAGACGTCTGGGCTTCATACAGCACACAGACAAAGTCAGAAACATACATCGCTCTCAACAGAGCATCAAACGTCTGGGCTTATACAGTACGCATACCAAATCAAAAACATACGTCGCTCTCAGCAGAGCATCAGACGTCTGGTGCTCTATACAGCATACAGACAACATCCCGCAGGATAAACACCATGGCAAGACATGATAAATGCTTGGCCGACTCATTAGCGGCCAGCTCAAACACGGAACTTAATCCGTCGAACCCTCAGGTCTCAAACTCACAACGCTATCATTAGCTGTGCTTCTAATTCAAGTTTGAATTAAGTACATTATGCGGTACAATTATGCCACACAAACTCATAGTCCTTGACTGATCAAACCAAAGCTGAGCCCGATCGAAACCCCAGTTTGTCAAGGCAGCAGACTTCACTTACCCGTCCACATCATGGACAAAACTCATCGTACACCAAACCCTTACAGTCTTACGTACTTCGCCATCCATCTTATGGCCAAATCATCTTACACTGACATCCTCAAATAACGCTCCTCAGAGCCAACCCAGTTGTCGCCCTCTTACTTATATCTCACTTATTATACTTACTTTTCACTTCATAATATGTACGTTATGCTTGTACAATTATGCACACTCTTACTGTCTGACAAACGCCCAACATACAATCCAACCCAAACCAATCCATTCTAATCCTTGCCCGTCATACTCTTATCCTCTGTCATATGCTTACACAACCGTATCCAAATTCAGACAAAGCCTTTGTCACCTCTTACTGTCCATCGCCCATACTTCTGCCCACATACACTTACACATAACTATATCATAAGCAATAGTCATCATACATACGTATGTCTCACACATACATATAACATACACATACGGTCATACATACATAACTTACAAACATGCACACTAGCCATCACTAGCACATGCATACACCAAACATACACGCTAGCCATCACTAGCACATGCACACACATCCATACATACTCCAAACATGCACGCTAGCCATCACTAGCACATGCATAACACATACGTAGCATACTGACATAATTGCTAGTCATCGCTAGCACATACCCTATCCACATCCATAAAACGTGCATACATCTCATGCATATCAATCATACCATACAATCATGATTACACGTACATCATGCAATCGGATCGTTACTTAACATCTGGAATCATACAATCCTAGCATGCTACTACTCATTCAAAGCATGCTTCATGAAATTACTAGTTCAAAGCTCCCCTACCTCGTAATCATCACGTTCGATGGCGAGCACACGACGGTGGCGGCATGGGCGACGGAGTTGGCGGTCAAAACCGTTGCTTGGCTGAGAGAGCTGCTGTCCCGAGGGTTTTAGGATGCACCGGAACTAGTCACGGCCAAACAGGGTATTAGAAATCAATGCAGCAAAATCTGCGATCCACGACGGCGAACTAGGGTGGCCGGGAGAAAAGTCAAGCCAACCAGAATGGCAGTGAGACCAAATGTCGAGTGTGTACACTCTAAAGATCGGCCGGTGGCTAGAACGTGCTCAGCCGGCCACAAAGACGTCAAAATCTGCCGTGGACAACACCCAACGGCGATGATTTTGGTCAACAAAGGCCCACATAAGGGCGGAGAGCATGGGGCAACACTCGACAGAGGAGAGGTGGAGGACGGCTCTGTGTCAACTCCACTCGGTGGCAAAACCAATCGATGGTCAAGCGGCGCAAAAGCAGCACCTAAGCCCAGAAGTACACGCGTGGCCACATGCACATGCGGCCCAAAGGGGCGGGGGAGAGGGCTGCACAGAGACGACCCAAGGCCCACAAAAGCCAACAGGGCTAAGGCCTTAGCGGTGGCCAATCTAAGTGGCGACATCGCCGATCGCCACCCACAACCAATACACGTGGTGCGGGCGGCTGTGCATCTTGCACAGTAGAGAGCAGAGGAGGGTTCAAGGTCGAGCAAAAGCCACGAGGCCGTCACTGGCCAAGGCCTGTGCAGGTGAACTCATCCACCTTCGGTCACAGTAAGTCATACAAACTCTTGCCAGAGGCCGTCCGGTACTGACGACGTAAAATGGGCAAGAAGGGTCAACTGGCAAATATGCCGGTGAGCGGAACTAATTATGGCTACGGGCCACAAGGAAGGGCACAGGTCAGAGGCAAACAAATAGTGCGAGGTGGGACCGTCTCTAGTCGTTACTAGACTGAGGCGGAATCCTCGGTGGCCATTCGGCCACTACCGGCCAATGCCGATGGCGTCAAAAGCCAAACCCAGAGGGGCTGACTGGGGAAAACCCATAAGGGCAGAGCGGCCATGGGGACGGAGACTAAATCGGTCCAGGTGGGTGGGGCCGTCCCTGGGCCATCGCCAGGCCGGGGCGGAGCCCACGGTGGTCAAGTCACCCTCACCTGCCAACGATGGCGGTGCTAACTCACTGGAAAATCCACCCACAGTACCGCGCAAATCGGACTGGGCGGAGCAGAGGACAGCAGAGGGGATGGAACCAGGCTGGGTAGGGTGGTCCACTGCCTTCGTCGGAGCAAGGCGAGGCTGGAGGAAGGTCGAATCAGCCACAAATCACCACCGGCAGCCACTATTTACCCAAAATAGTGCGTTGGTGGAACAGGGCAGAGAGGGGGAAATAGGATGGGGCGGCGGTGCAGAGGCCCACCGGGCCGGGAGGGATGGCCTCCCGCTGTCGCCGGCCCAAGGCGGAGCCGTGGCCGGCTGGTCGGGCCTTGGGGGCCCACGAAAGCGGCGGTGGTACACAAGACAGTGAGAAAGGGAGAGAAAACTCACCAGAGGAAAATGAACTCAGGGGCCGGCGGGACTGACCAGGGCAGCGGCCCTACTGTCGCCGGCCTGCGGCTGGCCGGACGGAGGCCGGGAGGAGCCCACCAGCCACCGCCGGTGCCGTCCAAGTCACGAGACAGAGGGAGAGGCGGAATCGGGGAAAACAGGGGAGAGGCGGGGCGGAGCGGCTGTGGGGTCGGGACGGCGGCCCTCCTGCCGTCACACGGCCGGGGCGGAGCCGGTGCGGCGGCCCTCTGGCCCACCGGCAGCCGGCGGTGGCCGGGCACGAGCGACCGACGAAAAAAAGAAGGGGTGCATTGTTCACCCAACCAGTGGATCGGGATCGCGATCCCGATCCCTCTTTTTATTTTATTATTATTTTTTTCTTCTGAATATATCCTCAACGTGCGCTAACTCACTGGTTACGCGTCAAACCTCCAAAATTTGTGCCGTAAGTGCGCAGCGAGGCCCGCGACTTGCGACTAAGCCCCACACCCAACTCTACGGGTATAAATATAGGGTATGAATACATAAATATGAATACGCCAAAGCGTCACATTTTCCTGCCAAAAATGACTAGAAAAATGGCAGAAAAATCTCAAAAAATCGTAGAAAAATCGGGGACCTTACATGCTGAGGCACGCTCGACCCGCATAGTGAACAGTGAAGGGCCCCTTCACTGTGTGAGACCGGAGGCGCTGCCGCCAGCTTCCACCCGGCCGGCCTCGGCCTGGCGACGCCGCCACTGCCTTCCTGACCTAGCCCACTGCCCTGGCCACCGCTCTCCCTCTTTCCCGTTTTCGGCCCAATGACAGTTTTTGAGAAATTTTTGCCAATTTGCCGCCATCCCCGCCTGCATGGCTGCGAGCTCACCATCGTCGCTCCGCCTGGCGAAGATGACCTCCGGCCACCGCTGTCCCAGCCTCCCCACCCCTCTTGCACTGCCACGAGGTAAAAACTCGGCCGCTTTTCTTTCTGTTGTTTTGTCTATGTTGTGACCGCCAACCGTGCTAGCGATGGCCGGCCGCCACCAAATGACCTTTGTCTCCACCTTGGCCTGGCAGCGACAAGGCCACCACCCCCAAACCGGACTGCCGTCTTCCCGGCCAGCCACCTCTCCTTCCTCCATTTTGCGACCCATTGAGATCCTTTTTGGTTCTGTCTTTCATTGGCTGAGTAACTGGAAGAGCTTTGGCTCACCATCGCCGGCTCCATCTCAAGCCGACGACTGCAGGTAACCACCACTCGTGCATATTTCTCTTCCGCCCCATTGCTCCGCTCAATTCGAAACACAGTTTTGGTCTAGTGGTGTCAATTCACCACCGTTAGACTTCAGACGAACACCAATCAGTGTCCACCCAGCTCGTAGTGGTTTGTGATTACTGGATCACCGCCATATTCCAAGTTTGGCCCCTAGCCCCGTCGGCCATTTATGGCCCTGCGATGCATGTCTGCCACCCCAACTCGGCACTGTAAGGACCCTTATCTTTAAACCGGGTTTTGATTTTCTTTAATTATGGGTTACCGCGAGATTAACGCGTTTTCTGATCTTATTCGGTGATTTCGTAAAATAAATAGTGTTTGTGATGGTTTTAACCAAAATTAACTTCAACATTAGTGGTTTTAAGTGATTTTAGACCAAATGTGAATTTTTGGAATTTTTTGGAATTTTCACTATTTTCTCAAAAATTAGGGTTTTGGCGGGACCCCTGTGGGCCCCACCGTCAAAAATTTTATTTTTGGGTCAAATGAACCTAGACATATACTTAAGGTCATACAAAAATTTTCAGAATTTTATTAGGCTTAATCAGTGTTTAAATTTTCAAAATACCCACTTTTAGCCTACTTTTCCTATTTACACCCAAAAACTTACCTATGCATACCCCAACCCTTACTATAAAAGGGCAAATCTGAGCCGTTTCTATTTTTGGGAATAGGCTAAAGAAAGAGGGCTAGCTTGATCCCCACTTAGGCCCGAATTAGAAGCCGATTAAGGTAAGCTTACTCTAATTAAGCACTAACCTATGGCTTTCTTCTTAATTTCTTCCAAATATACCATTTTCCCCTTGATTCAATTCGTTTTTGACCATCAAAAGCTACTGATTTGTGTTTTACTACAAACCCTAACATTCAAATTTTGATTTTTACTACCAATAAGCCCTAGATATAAGATTTAATTAGGGATTTCTTGAGTAAATCGATTTCTATTAGAGTTTAATTCAAACTCATTGTGTTTTCAAGGATTTCAAGAAGGGTGACTCTACAATCCGAGCTTAATCAAGTGCTGAGGTAATGGGTCTTCGAAATCTCTGTTTATCCATGGTAAAACTCTTCATTTTTGGCTTATTTCGAAATGGGTTGCTTGATTTGGTGTGTTAATGGTAAGATTAGAAAATGAAATTATTTAATCCCAATTTCTTAAGGTTTTGCATTATTATGGATTGGTTTGATGTTCTGGAAGTCAAGGAGGACTTTTGATGATGATTAGGGTATTAGATGTGGATTTGAAGTGTTATCTATGGTGTTTCGGCTTGGACTTGCGAAAGGAAGAAGATGATTGTTCTGCCGTGTTGGCGATCGATCGGCCCTGTAGGGCGATCGATCGGCTGAACTGTAAATTTTAAAATTTTGCGTGTAACCGATCGAACGGCCTGAAGGGCGATCGATCAGCTACACAGGAGATTGTATGTTGTGCATATGATGCCTATTTTGATGATTCCACTTTAGCTTGCCAATTTTATATGAATGTGGAGTGTTTAAAGCTATGTTAGGCTACTGAAAATGCATGCTATTGAGTTTATGGAGTTGAGATATATGCTTAGAGATGGTGGAATGACTTATGTTTTGTGGCATGATGTTGGAATCGTTATCTTGAAATTATGAATGGTTGTTCCCCTTTGGTTAGGCATATTTTCAGTAGAACTACAATCATTGTTAGACTGATTTGTCATGATAAATTGTGGTTAGTAGTGTGTGGATGTTGGTGAATGCCATGACTCAATGATGAAATGAGTGATGTTATATGTGTTTAGCCTTTGTGGTTGAGTTTTGAATCTAGCTATGATTTCAACGATTCTTCTTCTATGATTTCCGCTGGAATTCATGTTTGGATAGAAATTCACATGTGTAGTGTGGTAGTGAGTTGATTTTCAAGCATGTTGATATGCATTATATGAAATGCTTCTACTAGTTACACACACACACATGTGGGGGTTAAATGATGATGTTGAAGCTTGATATTGTGATTATGAATGATGCATTAGGGGCTGATGAGAGCACTTATCATGGATTAGGATTCATATATGCTTTGCCCACATATGTACCATGCTGCATGCATCATGAAAATGGATTTCCAATTGAGGCTTCATCGTGATTAATCCAATTTGACCGATTGGATGCAATGTGATGGAATTGTGTGCCGGATTGATCGGTCGTGGATTAATAGCAAGTTGATTGGTCCGAAAGGACATATTTTGATTTGAAGTTCCTGTGTGGAACGATTTGAAGTTCCTGTGTAGAACGAGTGCACTCCCCGGGTTGAGTCTAATTAAATGGAATGATGTGGGGACGAGTTGTGTATTTGTCTTGCGGATGTGAGAATGTTATTATGTGTGTCATCTGGACCCTGAGAATCCAGTGTGGTATGCCGTGTGCACCCCGCTACCACGTGTTCTAGGGTTCTCTGTGTGAGAACTCGGGCTCTCCCCTCCGCAGGAGATGTCCCTGGGCGAACACCCCTGCTTTAGATTCTCTGTGTGAGAATGGGACATCCTTAGCCAGGATCGTCTAGGGCGAGCAATATTAGGGATTGACAACCCCGATCTTTCTTGAATTCTTGTGTAGAATTTTGGACCATGACACGCCTTCGTGGCCTTGTCTATGCTCCCGTCTGTGTGACGTTAATGTGTGATTACTCCTTGATGGAGGTTGATGTTGATGTTATGCATGTTGGAATATGTATGTTAGAGATACATCCATGCAGGTTGATGTTGATGTTATGCATGTGGGAATATGTATGTTAGAGATACATCCATGCAGGTTGATGTTGATGTTATGCATGTTGGAATATGTATGTTAGAGATACATCCATGCAGGTTGATGTTGATGTTATGCATGTGGAATATGTATGTTAGAGATACATCCATGCAGGTTGATTATGCACTATAATGCAGTGTTAGGTGATATGTATGTGTGATCAGAAAATGATGCACCATGTAATTCGTTGATTTGAATGATTATATCGCTATGCTATCATATTTTTCGATGTTGTTAGTGATATTAAAACCATTGCTGAGTTTGTTAAACTCACCCCTCTTTGGTGTTTTGATTTGGGGCTGCGTGGTGCAACACGCAGACAGACAGGATCGCCTCTTAGAGGAAAGGTCGGAGGTAGCTTGGATATGATCGTGGAGTTCTTTGTGTGGTTTATTTTCCTTAGTTATGCTGTTGTTCAGGACCTTTGTGTAGGGTTCTTGTTTTGGATTTATGTCTCATTTTACCATTGTGATGCTTATGACTTATTTTGAGCCGGTGTGGGCTTTACTTAACTAAGCTTGTGGGTTTGAGATTGTTATTTACTTTGTGATAAGCAACACCTTTTCCTTCCCTTTTGTTTACTCTTGCTCAAAGGATTGTGCGCACTCCGTGTTTCTATTAATCGCCCGTGGTTAGGGTTAAGTCTTCCGCTAGATCATTTCTCAATTTTCACTTCGTCGCCCCCGTGCGCTTGACCGGCCCCTGGACCGGGTCGGGCATCACCGGGGAGTGACAGGCACCGTGTCACCCTAGTTAAATTGAGTGTCTTCGTTTCTTTGAGCGGCTGTTATGCCGCCCGGTATCAACTAGCAGACAACTGTGGATGTCGGTTTGGTCCTATATCAACAAAGGGCTGCCGCTCCCAGCCTCTGCACATCTTTTGCACATACCAGACGCCCCTAAGCTTCGGGGTATGTGTGACAACGCAGATATTTGGTAAGTTATACTATTGGAATTTTTTTATATATTATTAGAACATTTTTGTGAATGTTGAACCTAAATGAATGTTGTAGAGCTCTATAAACCGAACATGAAGGTTTTTGAAGCACTTGAATCAGAGGCGGTGGCCGTATGTAGCGACCGTGGAAGCACATATCTTCAGCAGGCCCACGATGAAACTATGGTAAAGCCTATCTTTGAGTAGTCTTGTTTCGAAGGGCTCGTCGATACGAGTCCATCGGTACCAAGAACATACAATTCCGATGTATAGGTAAAAAGTTAGAGCAATATAAAGTTTTGAAAAAAAAATATAATAATATTTTATTACGGGCTGACGCAAGCATTGCGTCAGCCGCGTTTTGACCGTGCTATATGCGACATGGCATCGCATGGTGTACCGCATGGCGTGTGGTTTTACATGGCCCACAACGCAGTGCGCAATTCCGCTGTGCAACGCATCGCGCGACGACCTCTTCCCATCTCCTATTTATATCCTTCAATTTCCACTGTTACTATTCACTTTTACCTTCAGTCAAAAGTTCTAACCCTCTATTCTGAGCTGTTTTAAGTCCAATTCAACCTGTTTCAAAGGCGTTCTTAACTAAATCGACTGTGCCAGATGCTGTAACGGGGCCGAATTTTCAGTATAAGCTCTCTGCAACCACAAACTTTCTACTCCAACCTTAAGGTAGGGAGTCTTAAACTCTAACTTATGCTTTGCTTGTATGCTTTATTTTTATGGACAATTTTTATTCAATCGTACGTCTTTTCTTATGTTTTCAAAAAGAAATGCTTTATGTATATCATGTTTTATTTAATCATAATTATGATATGATATGTGTGTTTTTTGGAGGGTTCTAGGGTTATACCTAGAACTATATTTTCTAGATACCTACTGAAGAAATTATCGGTATGTGGCATGCGCATATAGGTATGGAGTATCATGGGAAAACTCCTGCCTTCTGAGCTTCCTATTGCCCCATGAGCATCGGAGGAACGCCGTTCGATATCACGGCTCTGGGTTTATCGTCATCGGACGAACCGGTGTTTTCTAAAATTGCTTCTGAATCTATTATGCAAAAATTATTATGGTCTTTTACTTAACATTAAATTAGATTTTAATTCCACTTACTGAGTATAAAAATACTCACCCACCCTCAGACTTTGCAGGTAGTAAAACCAACCCGGAGATGTCAACTGAAGAATTATCTATTTAGTTTCTTTTAAATAGTTTTCAATTTCTATAATATTACAATTTTTATGAAAAGTTTAGCCTATATTTTGTAATCTGACTGCTCTACATATAGTGTATCCTGGACTAGGTCCTAATTTACTACTATGTTATATGTAATATTTTAGTTGTGCGTTAACTCCAAAATAATAAATAATATGGGATTCTTATGTTTTATGTTGACTTACCCTTCATAGATCAGTATGACGGGCTGTCACGTTCGGGTTCACGTGCCAAGCGGGATAATAATTACATGAATTATGATGTATATTATTTTCTAACGGTCGCCACAGTATGCCTCTGACCGCTGTAGAGTGACCACCCCAACCTAAGGCCAACCCAGTGTCCTGCTTGACGTTGCGTGGGCTTGGGTCGTATGTCCTACCGACGTGGGCTTTGCCCCATCCCAGTGACACCAATGGCCAATAATTTTGGCCCGATTCCAGCTTTGACCCCTACTTTTGTTATGCACAACCCAAAAACTTACTAGAAATAGTTCCCAAATTCTGATTCTTCTTAGGGGAAGTATTATTGTAAGCCATTAGACTCAGCCCATCGGAGGCTTGACCGATGTCATGCTGTATCCTCTGCTATAAGTCGTGCTTGATGCACGATCATCCGAATGATGTTTTGGTTGTGGGTGGCATTTAGAATTGTCGTCACCTTTGTCGGTCACACTCTCTGACGCGAATGCTCTCAAGTTTGTTTAGGGGACTGCTGCTGGTGAACCTCACCCTTTCGTGACCGATCTCCAATTAGTCACCTCCTATTATATGGTCGCTTTTGCCATCCTTAGTGGCACGACCTTGTGTCCAGCCGCCTTAGTGCATCCAAACCTTTGACTTCGAGTGAAATTAATCTAACTTTATCGAGATTGATTCTAGCATCTCTAAAAATCCTTATGATAACAATGACTCTCTCAGTGTGATGCTTTGGCCACCTATTCCGCTATCGACACTGCCACCGTCATTTGCTCGCCATCAAACTCTTGTGGATTATGAGGTAGGGGACCTTGAACTGGTAATTTCATTATAGCATGCTTTGATTGTGTAGTAGCATGCTAGGAGTTTATAATTTAATGTTTTGCATGATTATGCTGATTATAAAAACATGTATGTATATGAATTATATGCGTATGTTAGTGAAGACTAAGGGCACGTAGTAAGTTACTATGAAACGTATGTATGTGACTAGAGTATGCGATCTTCGTTGTGGACTGGTGGTATGTGATTAATGGCACAAGAAGAACTGTTTGATTGAAAATTTGGCAAATGAGTACTTTGTGGGCTATGAGGTGGAAACTGTGATTGTACGTCGGGTGAGGAAAGAAGGAAAATGGACCGGTGAAGGTTGGACTTGATGAGATTGGGGGATCGGTTTGGATTGAGTCTGATGGTGTATTGGAGCAACGAGCTAAAAGCATCGGGGATGTAAGGATTTAGAAAACTTAAGGTTTAGAACATCTTGGGGGATTGTGAGTTAGTAAGAGGTAACGACATAATTATACATGCATAATGTACGTAGTATGAATTATAATGAAAGAATAATGAGTAAGGAATTAGTAAGGGCTTGATGACAGGACTTAGGTCAAAAGGGTCTCATTTGAGGAGTTTGAGTAAGAAGATTTAGTGTTAAGACGGATAATGTAAGTTGTAAGGCCGTAAGTGTATGATGGTAAGATTATTAGTATGGAATTCGAGTTAAGTAAGGCTATGCAGAGATCGGTAAGATTGTAAGTGTAAAGGTGGGGGATGAGTTAAGTAAAGAATGCTACATTGTGGATTGGAACTTATGGATGGACGTATTTCTAGCCTTATTGGCCAAAGAATGTAAGACAGAAGTAGTTCTGAACATAATTGTACATACATAAGTTACCTAATATGAACTTGAATGGTAAGTCACTCTAATTTGATAACGATGTGAATTTTGAGACTGAGGATTTCGACGGATTAAGTTCCATTTTGTGCCAGTCGATAAGTAATCAACTAAGCGTCCTTCCTGATCTAGCCATGGTGTTTTCCTGCGGGATTTAGTCTTGGTGCTATATTTTATCCCAGACGTTTAAGTTTCCGCCTTTCATAGGCTCTATATGTTTTCTGCCTATAAATGGCACTGTATGTTCTGCCCAAGAGAGGCACTATAAGATTCCTGCCCAAGAGTGGCACTGTATGTTTTTCCGCTCTTAGTTGGCACAATATGGCCCCAGAGAGCGGGCATTTGCACGCTCAGGTAAGTAGTATCATGGATCTGCTCTTACCTGTTTGATCATGTGCCCATGAGCATAGGTGTGCTTTGCCTTCAAAAAAGTCCATGGTGTTTAGTTGTTACCCGAAGGTTAAGGTGACGCCCCAGTGGCATTCCCTTCCTTTTTGATGCTGGAGCTTATTAATTGTAATGAGCTTCAGTTGTCGATAGTATGCGTACGATAGTAAGAGTAAGTTATATGTTTCAAATTCTGAGTAAGTTGTACGTGTAAGATTTAGAGTAAGTGTGAGCTTCCTTAGAAGACAGTAAGAGTAAGTTGTACGAGTAAGTTTGTGAGACTTTGATTCAAATGGTAAGCATAAGCGTAAGTGTAAGTGTAAGTGTAAGCATAAGCTTTTAAGGAAGATGTAAGAGTACATTTATGTGTAAGAGTAAGATTGTACGAGTAAGGTCCTACAAGTGAGTTTCTACGAATAAGGTCATATGAGTATGTGTATGTTGTAAGTGTAAGCGTACGTTTGTACGAGTAAGCTGATAAGACTGATTCAGAGAGTAAGTGTAAGAGCATATTATATGAGTAAGTATGAGTTCAGCTTGTACAATGATTTGTATGCGTGACCATATTTATATTTCTAATTCTATTTGCTTCATGTGTGATTGCATGGAAGCATCTATATATGAACTAACGAAGTTCATTGATTTATATTTCCCCTACTGGGTATTTTCCTACTGAGTATGAAAATACTCACCCTATCTTTTTAGCCCCTTCCTCCGGAGGCTTTTGCAGGTCGATCGATAGCTGTCTAAGACTGGATTTTCCCCCATGGTGGACAATTCTTCCTCGACCTAGAGTGCAACAAAATTGTAGTGATGCTATGTGGATTTTAGTGTCATGATCTAATGTATTATTTAAGGTGAGAGAAATGTTTTATTTTATGGACTTGTGCATATATGTATGAAATATAGAACTTTGACTGTTGAAAAACTTGTACTCAGAAAGGCCTGGGGTTTGTTGTTTTTAAAGACCATGGCCATGGCGAGTTTTACTTATATGTTTTTGTTTCGGGTCACGCCTGAGAATTTTAGTTTTGTCGTATGTTGAATTAATTTATGAAAAATATTTTCGCACGTTTTGAGTTTTGTTGATTCATTTGATTTAGATCCGTATTTCGAAATAAATTATTTATAAGATTTTCAATAAAATGTAAGGAAAAACCTCGGGCGTGACAACTCTGTCTGATGTAATAGGCCGAAAGAGAAACAAAAGTGGCCCACAATAAGGGTAGGCATTGTCCTTCACCAGCAGCCCACACAGTGAGAGAAGTGTCCCTAGGTTAGGGGAGTTTCTACCCACCGCCTATGGGCGCAGAAAGTGAGAAGTGTCTCCAAGTAAAGGAAGGTTTTGTTAACCGTGCTACGGGCATGAAAAGTAAGATGCATCTCCTGGAAAGGGAGGTTTTGTCTGCCGCCGACGAATGTGCAAAAAGTAATGCGTCACTTGGAAAAGAGAGGTTCAATTCATCGTCTTTGGGCGCAAAAAGGGAGAAACATTCTGAAGTAAGAAGAGGCTACGCCCACTGTCTCTGAACCTAAATAGGAAAACACCCTGCTGGAAGGAGCAACTCCGAATACTGCTACTTCTAAAATTAGAGGGGAATATTTGATCTTCTGATTTAATATATGATTATATGAATGTGTGTGTTAATTAAGATATATATCATGTTCTGACCTGATGTGTTATGATATGCTATGATGTAATATGATTTGATAAGCTCTGGTATGCTATGTTTTGATCTAATATACTCCGTTATAATTTGATGTGATTTGATATGTTTCAATCTGCTATGTTGTGTTTTGCTCTACTCTGTGATAGAGCGAGATCTGTAATTTCGTTTATTTGTTAGTTTCTATTTAACTCCAATATGTAATTTCGCTTATTTGTTGTATTTTGATGTATATAATTTTGTATTATCTGATGTATATATTAGCCATTAGGCAGAACTACATTTGGATCTAATCATATTAGAATAACATCTGGATAGGAATTAACAACACAATAATATTGGCTCAATCCAAAATAAGAATAAAATTGAGTTTATTATAACATACGTGCATAATGTAGCCCATCACGTACGATACCCAACATCGCATAAGCATTTTTCGTATGGGATTATATTTCCCACCTATCCCTCTTCAAGCACGTCGTTAGATTGCAAAATAGATAGCACACACTATATCATATGGAGAAAAGTACAATTCATAATTTGGTGACGAATTATTTTATACAGCCAACAAACAGGCATAAAAAGCGGCCAAAAGCATATTTAAAGTGAAAAAACATGAGATATGGCCGCATGAGGCCATTGGCCATCATCCCTAGTTAGATCCGGTCGTGGGATGGTGGGCAACAACCTCCTGCAACCTTGGGGAGTGACATGGTGGAGCATAGTAGATGGAGTGTTATTTTCAAATTTTGATATGCAACAAAAGGTATTTTAGTCTGAGAAGAAAATTAGGCTTGATGAGGTCAATCAAGCTCTAGGGTGCCATCATTCTTAATGCATTTTATTTTGGGTTTATCGTGAACTCCTTTTAAATAGGATATTTATAGTAGTTATACACCAATTTTTGTCCAACAAAAGCTTATACTAGTTTTTAATTGGTTAGACAAAAAAAGTCTCACACTACAATATCTTGCATAATAATCAGAAAATTCACTTTTCTTTATCCAATTAAAACTTAGAGTATGATTTTATTAGACAAAAGGCAGTGCAAGAAAATCATTATCTTTTAAATAAGATATGTCAAGAATTGAAACAAGTGGAGTTAGTCACAAGGGATTTATACCACGCTACCCATTTCAAATAGGTGGAGTTAGTCACAAAGGATGGCAAACATTGTACCATTCATAGAAAATCTAGCCTCACACATAGTTCATAACTTGGTGATGAATAATTTTATACAACCAACAAACAGGGATGAAAAGCAGACAAGGGGTAGATCCAAAGCAAACAAGCAGGTGATCTAGCCACAAGAGGTCATGATCTCCATCCCGGGACTAGATCTAGTCATAGGATGGTTGGCAATGACCTCTTACAACCTTAGGAAGCTACATAGTGGAGTAGAGCAATGGAGTGTCTTATTTTGAAATTTTGATAGGCAATAACGGGTAATTTTGTCAAGAAAAAAATTGGGTTTGATAAGGTCAGACCAAGGTCTCGGGTGTCATCGTTTGTAATGTCGTTTATTTTGGGCTAATTATGAACTCCCTTTAAATAGGATGTCGATAATCCTTTACTACTTTTGTCTAACAAAACTTTACATCCGGTTTGATTTTAGTTAAAAAAGTGGTCTCCTGTGATAATAGTGTAAACAATTTTATTGATCTCGTATGTGGTCCCACATGATAATTAATAGATAATAATAAGCTTATTTATCTTGTTTATGATTGGCTCTTAATGTGAACATTGTAACCGCTTGAAGGAAGCGGTTACGTGAAGATAAAATAGAGGAGATGGTCCTCTCTCCACCCAACGAAGAAAAACTACGACGGTGACTAGTCCATCTTAAGTGAAAATCATCAGAACGAAAGGGCAAAGGGAGAGAAACCTATCCTACGAGGATTCGTCAATTCGGAATGGAACCAAATATGTCATTTACTTTGAAAATATAGTAGATAGTAGATAGAAAAATTAATCTGTATGATTTCTAATTCATTCACAAAAATGCATGTTTACAATTGGTATCAGAACCGAGTTCCGAAATCTTAATGCAAAAAATGGTTTCTAATTCGTAGCATGAAAAAGTTTGATTTTTTATGAATTTTATGTTATTTTCAAATGATTTGTAGAAGTAGTATGTTGTGAATGAATCAATAGAAAATGAACGTACCCATTTTTCGTGTTGATATGGAGGAATGATTTCCAAAGTTTCACTGTGAACGACGACCTCAGGACTGAGAAACGAAAATTTTCTCCTCCCTCTAGTTTGCTGAGTTTTTTTTCCTTTCGAACTTACTGTAAGTGCCCGTAATGTGAAGAAGGAAGACAGAAGTAAGGTTTAAGGGAGGAAGACGTCAGATACACTTTATGTAAAGTTGACTAAGTCTTCTGGACTTCACAGATAAACTAATGACTAAATACACATATAAAGACAAATAAACCTCATGTGAAGATGCTTTAAGGTAGTGGAGTTGATGGCTGGGTGGTAATTTAAAACTATATGATGGCTAAACTATATGATGACATGAAATATGCTAATGTCTAGAGATATGTTATATGGTTTTATATGTTTTTGCCATAATTTTTTTATTATTAGCCCTATGCATATGAAATTGTTTATGTGTTTACATGATTTATTTATTATTATAAATCTTGATACACATACCTATATTTATGGTTGACCTATATTTGGGTTTATTATTAGCCCTATATTTGGGTTTATTCATGTGAAATTAATGATTTTATGCACTTAAGTTTAAATATATGAATAAATAAATAAATAATAGGGGTTGTTCTCTATGTTTGATTTATTTATTATTATTGTCTATTTTGCTTTTGCTTACGCATTAAGAAATGACTATAAATGAATTTATGTTTTGAATGTTTATTTATGCACATGTAAATGTTCACTTATGATGCTATGCAAATTATTCTAATGACTTACTTTTCTAATATTAAGATACAATTAGATAGTCACTAAAGTGGCCCAACTAGAATGTAATTAGAAAATAAGCATATTAAGATATCCTAGCATAATTTCCCTAATGTTAGAGATAGAATAATTTAGCAAATTTTAAGTCTTTGATTACTAAGATATTATGGTTGACCCAAAGGTACATCACTTTTCTATTATTCATTGAATTGTGAAAGAATAATTTGAAAATGCTCTTCATTAGGTTGGACCACTAACCCAAAGGTAGTGAACCGACTTAATGTGTGTACTTGGCTAATTATTCTTAAGGTGATAGGGAACACCATAATAGTTGAATAGCATGACATTAGATTATTCCCAAAGGTAGATCAAAGTTATATTGTTCATTGTGTACGTATTTTTTATGTGTTTTATTATGTCATATTCATAGCACTAATATATTGAACATTATTATTTAATTGCAGCATTGATTCCTATTTCTTTGCATGCACATGCTTCTTCCATTCCTATGCTTCATGGCCTTAATTTTTCAGATTGGAAAAAAAAAGTCTAATTCAACTTTGGTGTTTTGGACCTTGATGTAGTTCTTAGAACTAAAAAACCTGCTGCACTTATTGAAATCAGCAGCACTGAAGATAAGACATTATTTAATGCATGGGAAAGGTCCAACATGTTAAGTCTTATGTTTACGCGAATGATAATTGCAAATAATATTAAGACTACATTGCCTCCAACTTATAATGCCAAAGAATTTCTTAAAAAGGTTGAAGAATGTTTTAAGTCAGCAGATAAGTCCCTTGTAGGGACTCTTATGGCTAAGCTGACCACGATGAAGTATGATGGTTCTCGTGGTATGCATGAGCACGTTCTAGAGATGATGAATTTGGCAACACAGCTTAAGTTGTTGGGAATGTCAGTGGATGAGTTCTTTCTTATCCAGTTTGTTTTGAATTCCTTGCCCCCCCAGTATGGGTCATTTCAAATTAATTACAATACCATGAAAGATAAATGGAATGTAAATGAATTGGCCAATATGCTTATGCAAGAGGAGTCAAGGCTTAAGGCACTGAAACAAAACTCAATCTACATGGTTTCTCAAGAGGCTAAAGGCAAGCAAAGGAAATTCAAAAGCTCTAAAGGGAAGGCTCCTAAAATGAATGACGCTGCCCATAAAGACAACAATCACCACAAGGAAAAGGGCTTGAAGTGTTACTTTTGTAGAAAATTTGGCCACCTTCAGAAAGATTGCCAGAAAAGAAAGGAATGGCTCCAAAAGAAAGGTATTGATTCAATTTATGTTTTTGAATCTAACCTTATTGAAGTTCCTTCTAATACTTGGTGGGTAGATTTAGGAGCTACCACTCATGTTTCCAACACTTTGTAGGGATTCCTTACGACCCGAACCACAAACCTAAAGGTGAACTTTTTGTTCATGGGAAATCGGGATAAAGTTCCCATTGAAGCCATTGGGACATATAGGCTATTCCTAGATAGTGGACATCACTTAGAATTATTTTAAACTCTTTATGTGCCTTCAATTTCTAGAAATCTAGTTTCATTATTGAGACTTGATGTTGATGGATACACATTTAAATTTGGGAATAAGTGTTTTAGCCTAATTAAGAATACTTCATGTGTTGGTTCTGGTATTTTATGTGATGGATTATATAAATTTAATCTTGATGATTATTTTTCTGCTTCACTGCTTTCCCTGCATACTTATGTTGGTGCTAAACATAGCTTTATTGAAGAAAATTCCTCAAACTTGTGGCATAGAAGATTGGGACACATTTCCCGAGAAAGAATAGAAAGATTAGTCAAAGATGGGATTCTTCATAATCTTGATTTTACATATCTTGGTGTGTGTGTGTGGATTATATTAAAGGAAAATAAACCAAACACACAAAGAAGGGTGCCACAAGGAGTAAGGAGCCTCTTGAGATAGTCCATATAGATATTTGTGGGCCTTTTGATGTTCCATCTTTTGGTGGAGAAAAGTACTTTATCACCTTTATAAATAATTTTTTACGTTATGATTATGTCTATTTGTTAAATAATAAATCTCAAGCAGTGAATGCTATTGAGGTATACATTACTGAGGTTGAAAGACAATTAGACAGAAAGGTGAAAATCATAAGGTCTGATAGAGGTGGTAAATACTTTGGAAGATATAATGAAGCAGGACAACACCCAGGTCCATTTGCTAAACTTCTTAAAAGCAAAGGCATATGTGCTTAATACACTATGCCTGGAACGCCTCAACAAAATGGTGTGACTGAAAGGCGAAATCGTACTCTTATGGATATGGTTAGAAGTTTGATAAGTAATTCCACTTTACCCTCATCTATGTGGATGCATACACTTAAAACTGTTGTTTATTTGTTAAACAGGGTTCCTAGTAAGGCAGTTCGAAAAACTCCTTAAGGAAACCTAGTTTAAGACACCTATATGTTTAGGGTTGTCCAACAAAAGTGAGAATTTATAATCCACAAGAAAAGAAATTGGATTTAAGGACAATCAATGGTTACTTTATTGGTTACCGTGAAAAATCCAAAGGGTATAGTTTTACTGTCCTAATCATAGCACAAGAATTGTTGAAATTGGTAACACAAGGTTCTTGGAAAATGGTGAAATCAGTGGGAGTGTTACCACTCAAAATATGGTAATTAAAGAAGTTAGGGTGCATGTCCTATTACCCATAACTTTTAAACAAATTGTTGTTCCTATGATTGATGTATGTCATATCAATCAAGAACAACAATCTAATGAACCACAACTTGTTGGTCCTTCAATAATTGAACAACAAGATAATATTTCAACACCCATAATGAGATTGTCATCAATGAGCAAGTAATAGATGAACTACAAATAGCCTTAAGAAGATATGAAAGGATTAAAAAACCAGCTATTTCTAATGATTACATGGTTTATTTACAAGAATCTGATTAAAATATTGGGACATCTAAAGATCCGATTTTATTTTCGCAAGCCATAAAAAGTATTAATTCTGACAAATGGATTTAAGCCATGAATGATGAGTTAAACTTAATGGCCCAAAATGAAGTCTTGGAACTCGTTGAATTGCCCAAAGGATACAAGAAAGTGAGTTGCAAATGGATCTTTAAGACCAAATGTGACTCAAAGGGTAATATAGAACGATATAAAGCTAGACTTGCAGCCAAAGGATTTACTCAGTAAGAAGGTTTTGATTATAAAGAGACTTTTTCTCCCGTATCCAAAAAGGACTAACTCAGAATTATTTTAGCATTGGTTGCTCATTATGATTTAGGGCTCCATCAAATGGATGTGAAAACAACTTTCTTGAATGGAAGTTTAGATGAAGAAGTCTATATGGACCAACCTGAAGAATTCTCCATTGAAAGCAAATAGCATTTAGCTTGCAAACTTTAAGAAATTAATTTATGGACTTAAGCAAGCTTCCCGATAATAGTACCTTAAGTTTAATGATATTATTACCTCATTTGGATTTTAAAAAAATATCATTGATCGATGTATTTATCTAAAGGTCAGTGGGAGTAAGTTCATATTTTTTATTTTGTATGTTGATGATATATTAATTGCAAGCAATGACCTTGGATTATTATATAAAATTAAGGACTTTCTCTCTCAAATATTTTGAAATGAAAGATATGGGTGAGGCAAAATACGTGATTGGAATAGAAATATTTCGAGATCGCTCACGTGGATTGTTGGGTTTGTCTCAAAAAGCCTATATAGAAAAGATTTTAGAGAGATTTGGAATAGATAAGTGTTCATAAAGTCCAGTTCCCATTCAGAAAGGGGATAAACTAAATCTTATGCAATGTCCAAAGAATAAATAGGAAAGGAAAAGAATGGAGGGAATTCTTTATTTATCTGCAGTTGGAAGTTTAATGTATGTACAAACTTGTACAAGACTAGATATTAGTTTTGCCACTGGTATGCTAGGAAGATATCAAAAGGTTCTAGGATTTGATCATTGGAAAGCTGCAAAGAAAGTCATGAGATACTTGCAAGGAACAAAAGATCATATGCTCATATATAGAAGGTCTGAAAATCTTGAGGTCATTGGCTGCTCAGATTCTGATTTTACTAGATGTGGTGATGATAGAAAGTTCACATTTGGCTACTTATTCATGTTTGCTGGAGGGTTCATATCATGAAAAAGTGAAAAGGAATCTATCGTAGCTTCATTAACTATGGAGGCTGAATTTATGGCATGCTATGAAGCCACACTTCATGCTTTATGGTTGCAGAATTTTATTTTAGTGCTTGAAGTTATTGACACCATTCATAAACCGCTAAAAATTTATTGTGATTACTCTGCAATAGTTATCTTCTCAAAGAATGACAAGTACTCTAAAGGAGCAAAGTACATGAAATTAAAATTTCTTATTGTTAAAGAAGAAGTGCAAACACAAAAAATGTTTATAGAGCAAATTAGTACTAACCTTATGATTACAGATCCATTAACAAAAGGATTACCTCTAAAGACCTTTATTGAACATGCCAATAAAATGGGTCTTGAAAATAATCCATAATTATAAGCATTTATTAAAGTGATGGATTATGCTTTAATTATGATGATGATGCTCTATTACATTTTGATATTAATAAAGTATTTCTGATTTTCCTGTCTTAGTTATTATGTGCATTGATGTGAATGAATATATATTTGTGACAACATTAGTCTCTATTTGTAGAGACATTATGTGGACTCTTATGATTTCCTCTTTTAAACATTATATTGAGCAGATTTTTTAACATTGTGGTACATGGAAGGGACCATGTTGTTTAAAGACATAGAACCACTATGACTCATATTAGTGATTTGTTTAATGATAGTATTATGTAACCAATTTGAATAGATAATTGTGTACACTTTATGTTGTCTTATTATACTATCATGAGTAATTATCATTCGAACCAAGTGGGAGAATGTAAACTATTTTGTTGATCCCGTATGTGGTCCCACATGATAATTAATAGATAATAATATGCTTATATTTCTTGTTTATGATTGGCTCTTAATGTGAACGTTGTAACTGCTTGACGGAAGTGGTTACGTGAAGATAAAATAGAGGAGATGGTTCTCTCTCCGCCCAACGAAGAAAAATTACGACGGTGACCAATCCATCTCAAGTGAAAATCATCAAAACGAAAGGGCAAAGGGAGAGAAACCTATCCTATGAAGATTCGTCAATTCGGAATGGAACCAGGTACGTCATTTACTTTGAAAATACAATAGATAGTAGATAGAGAAATTAATGTGTATGATTTTTGATTCATTCACGAAAATGCATGTTTACAAATAGGAGGATTCATTTTTCTTTGTCCAATTAAAACCTAGTGTAAGATTCTATTCTCACAATCACATAAATTGCAAGGACAAAAATCATGGATTATTATTATGAGACTTTTAGTATGGTAATTTTTTATGCACTAATCATTTTCTACATTGGTTCACATGACAATTTTAAAATTTCACCAACTACATGTAGTTTAAGGAAAATAATATTTAGACACCAAATCTCCTTAACATAAATTCATACTTGGGTTTTAATTAGACAAAACAAGTGAGCCCAAGTGACATTTGTATGAGACCCACATGTTTTGTCTAATTCAAACCCAAATGTGAGTTTTTGTTGGGTAGATTTTGTATGTAAATATCATTATATATATGTAGTTTTAACTTCAGTGTTTGTAGTTTTTGTAGTTTGTAGTTCTTACTCTGTTTGTACCCTCTTAGGCATGGACCAAGAAATATAGTGGGTGATCTCAACCATGGAAGATTGGATTGAGATAGCCCATGGCTTAAAAAGCCCATTGCTAAAGATACAGATAAACGTTTATTCAATTCTACACAGAAGAGAGTGATGATACATACACTTATGCCCAATGTCACTTGATGTGGCCAATGAGCCAGTCCTATGCCAAACACTATTCTTATTAGGGTTGCATCTCGGTTTGGGTTAGGTCGATTCCATAGAAACCAAACCGGAACCAAATTAGAACCAAAATCTTAAAAAATGAACCAACATTGAATAAGAAACCAAATGGACGTAAGCAAAATCGAAAAAAGAAGTGGAACCAAGAACTAAATAAGAATATATTATTTTTATTTTTAAGAAGAATAACTTAACTTAAAGAAATAATTAACTTCTAATAAATGATTAGTTAGATAAATACTTTGGAATAAATATAGTTTTAGTTATATACTGAATTTATTCTCAATTCTTAACTGATTGGAACTGAGATTCCAGGAAGCGAGCTAAATCAAACCATCAATCTAACCCAGTTTATTTCAGTTCCAATTTAAGAAGTATTTAATTGCTAGTGTGTGAGACTAATTTTGCATGTTTGGTATAAACAAGATATATAATTTTCATGTACAGATACACCACAAACTCTCAAAAGTGTGGTGCTTGTGAGCATAGTAATAAGTTCAGGATTCGGCGCTGATTTGGCCGGGGATTATTTCGGTTTGGCTCATAAAATTTCAAAGAAAAATTAGACAATATTCAGTTGAGAGGCCTGCTAAAAGCTTTAATTTATCTAATGAGGCCCAAAAAGTAAACCATTAACGGAACCATTATATCAAAAACTCATCTAAACTGGCTTAAAAACAAAAAAGAAAAGAATTAGGACAAACCCAAAGCAGTGGTCAATTCAGGGTTGAAAATTTTGACAAAAAGTTTTGCCTAAAGTCTATTTTTGGCAAAATTTCGAGAATTTTGTCACTATGTATTCCAATCATGGATCTTCAAATTGAGAGAGAGAGAGAGGCGTCATATTTTATCTAGCTAAGAATTGTGATTGAGGGTTGTTTGGGTGTGTGACAATTTTTACATGATTTTCATGTGCCAACAAAACACTCTTTAATATTTGGTACCTTTTTAGGCCGGGGAAGTATTTTCTATATTTTCTATTGACAAAGCATGGAACATGAGGAATGCATAGGAGCCATTGACGTTTGAAATTAAAGGTGTACATATTAGAGTACAGCAACAATAAATTCAAGGTTGAAATTTTGGACAAAATTTCAACCTAAGGTTTATTCTGGCAAAATTCAAAGAATTTAGTCACTATGCATTCCAATCTTGGATCTTTGAATTAAGAGATAGAGGCATCATATATTATCTAAGAAATGTGACTAAGGGTGGTTTGGGAGTGTGACAAACTTTACATGTTTAAATTTCATGTGCCAACGAAACACACTCTTTAAAGTTTGATGCCTTTTTGTGACGCGTCAGGTATTATCTAAGAATTGTGAAACATTGCATTTCCTATACCAAGAATTGTGACTGATGGCTGTTTCACTAGGGAGTGTTTTTAATGTTCCTAGTTAATAATGCGCACAGCATAAGAAATATTTGAGATGGACAGTACAGTACACATGCAGGTTCAATTTAAAATCAGGGGCTCCTTGTCTTTCTTGGGCTACTGAGCTCATTGTCATAAATATTAAAAATGGTTCCATTTCACTGAGAGGTCTGTTTCAATTAAAGAATGGGCTTTAATGTAGCAACCCATTAGATGTGATCCATGATAGGCCTGGCTACTAAAACTGTGCACAAACTCACCCATTCCCATCCCACAATACCTTTAATTTTTTTTTACTAAATACTCTTTTAGAGAGAAGTATTTTTTTGCTCTATTTTGATAATGAGCTTAGCGTAAGGAACATTTGAGAAGTATTGGATTTTAAGAAGGACGGCATACAAGCTAGCGCATGTTAGTGTAAGTATGACAATGAACCGAGCATAAGGAACGTTAGGGAAGCGTTGGATTTCAAGAAAGACGGTGCACACGCTAATACACGTTAGTGTAAGTATGACAATAAACCGAGTGTAAGGAATGCCTTAGAAGCATTGGATTTCAAGATGGATGGCGCACATGTTAGAGCACGTATTAAGTATAACAATGAGTCGAGTGTAAGGAATGCCCGGGAATTGTTAGATTTCAAGATGGATGGCGCACACGCTAATGCATATTATACTAATGTGCGCTAGCGTGTGCATTATCTATCTTGAAATCTAACACTTCCCAGATGTTCTTTACACTCAGCTCACATTGAAGAGGAAACATAAAAAACGTTTCCCACATATAGTCCCACATCAATATTTTATTTGGCTAATTTTTTTTATTAATATTTTATTTAACTTAAGTAGTTAAATAATTAAAAAATATTATAAACTTATTTTCTATTCTCTTAAATTTAAGTTTTATAATTAAATAAAAAATATTTTGTTAAATATAACTATTAATATTAATAAGGAATATCATTTATATTTTATAGAAAAAGTTTATATGAGCCCGGGCTCATATAAACCTACATGAGCCCGGGCTCTATGGGCTATCAAATTTACATCTAGCGGCCTATAATATTTATGAGTTTAACCAATAAATATAACACATGAGTATTATAAGCCATCAGATATAAATCCGATGGCCATAGAGCCCGAGCTTACCTAAGTTTATATGAACCCGGGCTCATAAATGGGTAAAATATTTTATACTTCTATTATGCTTCCACTTTTTCACTTAAAAGTACACAAAGCTTCTCCTTTCTACTTCTGATTCAGCCAAACCTAGAAGAAAAGCTGGTACGGATACGGAAAGTCTAAATTCAGCCAGTCACACTTCCGGATTAAATGGAGTGCCTCCACAGCTGCATGTCAGCTGCATCCTCTTGCCACTGAATCTCACTCCCAAAGCCCAGCGGCGGTGGAGGCGGGAGGAGCAGCCCCTCCGCCATGCTCTCCAGCAGCGCCGGCATCCCAAAAGCCTCCTCCTCATCAATAAATGGTTCCTCCGCCGCCTGCTCCGGGCTCTCCGTTGTCCCAATCTCGGCCTCAATCCTGGTAGCCGGCTTATACATCTCCGCCGCCGCCGCAGCCGCCTTCCTTATATCCGCCGCATCTGCTGAATACGGAACCGGGAGCACCCGCGCCGAGTCGGCAAAGTTCAAGCAAGCCGCCGACCCACGGAAGAACAAGGCCGCCACGTCGTGCGCCCGTGCCGCCATCTCCGCGGTCGGATAAGTCCCGAGCCATATCCGGGTCTTCCTTCTCGGCTCCCGGACCTCGCACACCCACTTCCCGCCATTACGCCGCCGCACCCCCCGGTAGACTGGGTGGCGCGTCTCCCGGAACTTCTTCCGGCCGGCGCGCTTCTTGGGGCAATTAGAGGCAAGATTGGCCGCCACATCAGCCGCAATGCCGACGATCGCCTCATCGTCGGAGACCGCCGAGCAGTCCACCGACGGGGATGAGCCACCGGATGACTCCCAGTTGCAGTTGCTCATTGCTGACTTCCAAATTTGGGTAGTGCAGGTTCTTGTGAGCTGATGAGTGGAAGGAGTGTAGGATGCTTCTTCGTTGGCTAAGTCTGGTGAATGCATGGGCGGGGGGGATTTATAAGGAAGGTGGGTGGCGGCTGCCATGTGGGCCTTACGCGGCCGGGGCACTCGGATTGGTGAGAAGGAGACAGTGAGGATTTCCTGCGAGTTGGTGTCCGGCTGGCATGGACAGCACAGACGTTTTTGCGTCGTTACGTGAAAAGGTCACCTTGTTTTGGACCTGTCGCTTCGCTCTGGAAGCGGACTCTCGGGACGTTATTTTCTCGTTACAGTTTGGTGCTTTGGGTCCTACGTGATGGGAACAGTGTCTCAGTAGAGACTCGGCCATCGAATACGATTTGACCACATTCCGGTGGCTCATAATAAATACCACCTTACTATGTGCTATCTTCGGAATTTTTATGTGGTGTGATCGGCATTAAATTAGAAATGAAAACGTTTTTGAATTAGATACAAATCATGCTTGTTTTTATCATAAATATTTTTCTGCTCCCAGCTGAGCTTAAGAATTCACGTGAAACATTCATATTTAGATTGACACTATAAATATTAACGTTAGCGTGTGTAACATTAATCTTAAAAATAATATTTTACGTGTATTTTTTACGCTTGACTTATTGTTTCCATTTCTATCTAAAAGTATTGTTGACACTCAAACTTAAAGGAGTTGATTATCCTCCCCTAGATTTACATTATTAGCTAGATAATCAAATTTTTTAAAACCTCCACTAAACTTTTTAAAGTTTTGTGGAGTATTATGATTCTACTAATCTTTTCCTAAGTTTTTAATGGCCACAGCACAAACGCTATTGCTTATTTCTGGTTGTTCTAAAGGACTAGGTTGGCACATGGTTTCTCCCTTAGTATTAATCAGCTAGACATTTCTTTTATTGGTGTTCTGATTAGACAATTTAAGAAGGTGGAATTTATAGCAATCAAATTAAATTGGGTCCAGTCAGAAACTTCGCACCCCCTCTCTCATATTCGTAACCACTGACCCAGAAGAGCGTCTCTGAAGTTGGTGGGGCGTTGGAGGTCACGTGAGGCAAAAATCTAAGCCGAGCCAGAAGGACGTTGGACAGTTAGAAGAAGTTGGACGCGGATCCGCGTGTGGAAAGCGAAAGGAAGAAGACGGTACGGAAGCCCCTCTTACCTTCGAGAGAGGACTCCTTCCTTCGGGAGACAAATTGACAAAGACTTGGTGCTAGGGCCGCTGGCAGCCTGCATAACGCTCTTCTTGGAGCTGCTGCCCCACGCGGGCAACCTCCAATGGGGCTCGCACCGTCAACGCGAGCATCATGTCATGGCACGTGTGGCATGTAGTTGCCACGCAGCCCGTGCTCACTACGAGGGCCACTTAATATTTTTATTCATATTTTAGTATAGAAAAATAAGTTTAATTGAGTATATATTTGTGCACGTAAGTGTAAACTTTTAATAATGGGAGTCTAATAACACAAGGGATAAAAATTAATTTACCTCCTAAATTATGTATATCATAAAATCAGAATTTAACAACTTATGAAGCTTAAGCTCACTTAATTGCATGTGAGGTCGGGCTCATATAAACAGAATTCATAAAAAATTATTATAAAAAAATATATCAAACATGCTTAAGCAACGCAAGGGTGCCCCAATTACAAACCCTATTTTTGCCGATGTACACCGTGTGCCTTCATCATGACATGCATCAGGCGAACGCTCCCAAAGCAAGTGGTTGGAGAATGTAGAATACAAAAGAACAATGGGATCACTAAGCTCTATCATTGAGAACTATATAAGGATGAGGACCAGCACTAAACCAGCCATAGAACATGAGCAGCGGTATAACTTGGGTAAAATAAACTCAAGAACCTAATCTTGCAAATTTAGCTCTAAATACTTCAGAATCTACTTTAAGAAGACTTTACAATCATCTTTGTCTAAGAACAAATAATTTCCCGTAGCCTAGCTAGCCACTAAGATTAGGATGGAACACGATATGTTTATAGGCAAATGAATATTGCAGTATCAGTCATACGATACAAATTAAATCGTGTTATCAGATATACGACGTATAACATGCACGTAGACATATCATATTCTCGATAACATGACTAAGTATAATATTGTAGATAAGACATTAGACAATCAGAACGTATCGTGTTACCAAAAACACGATGTGGCTGAAAGCGTGTCATCAGTAACACGACTAATTTGTTATAGTGAAGATATTGACTATTTACACTAATGACTAATATTATTTTGTATTGTCTGCTAGGTATGGTTTTATAAGCATACTTCCATATAGGCTCCCAATGGTCCTCCATGCAGCCCGAGGTGCAAGAGGTGACCCAGATTATCCAACTTTTAAGTGATGTGGAGAAGGCCGATAAACTTGACCCGGCCGGCGAAAAGGGGAGGAAGAAGATTCTAGCTCATCGCCGGATGAGGAAGTGGTACAATGATGTCTTCATGAGGCTGAAGCTAAACTCCCAAATTGTTATGCGCATCATACCAATTCTCAAAGAAGCGCACTTGATGGATGTCCAAAGGGTGACCTCAAAAGCCAAGAAGGCGGTTGCGCTGACTTTTCGGCCAATAAGACCTAGCCACGCCCTCCACGGCAAGACATCGGGGCATGTACATTCCTGTCATGACGTCATTGAATCATTTGTCATGCCAATTAATGTCATGATGGTGATATGTGAAGTTGTTTTAGAAAAGGTTGTGCTCTATGGTGAGCAGGGATGGAACATGGATCGAGTTGAAGCTGCACTCCAGCGCGTTAAGAACGATCTCGAGGTGGCAACTAGCCTTATAGAATAGATGCAACCCCCCGAGGAACTGGAGACAGAACAACCACCTGAACCCACTTAGCTGGAGGTCGCCCAAGCATCAACCCCTCTGCCAAGAACCGAAGGATTGCTGTCGGTTCATTTAAAGACAAGATCTTCAAAATCTAGATAAGCTCTCCAACCATTTGCCCCCAAAGATCAACCAGTACATGTCCCTCAGTTGGTGGAAGAAGGATTCATTTTGAGTAAGTACAACATTTTATTGTATCGTGTTTCATTAGGAGATCTTCGTGTAGTCGAGTGCACGATAGGGGATCATGTCGTTTATTAAGAAAGACGATTTTGGTATTGTCGTGTCATCAATCACACAATCATTGAAGGAGCAGTTACTTCTGAAAACATTCTTTGTGTGGTTGTGTGATCGTGAGCATGATTAGTCCTCTTTTTTTTTCCAACAATACAATATGCAGTTTCATCATGTTTGGTAAAGACGACTAGCGTGCATATCATGTGTTTACTAACACGATGGCTTACTTCTTAAATACAGAGAAACGGCAACCGCAAGCTGCCACCAAACTAAAAAAGAAGATTGGTCCGAAGTTGCAAAGGACTGTAATAACTAGATTTTTGATGAAAATAAATGCACAATTCATAGAACAACCACGGGATGTCGTGGAACCACCCCAGGAGGTGAAAGAGCAACCCCGGGATGTCGAAGAACAACCCCAGGAGGTAGAGGAACTGGACCTTCCCCGAGAGGTCGTGGCTCAAGTCCACTATAGTCTGGAACAACCCTGTGAAGGACTGGCATAACAACTGGAGATTCTAGAATAACCCTTAGAGGGACCGGAAGCACCCCAAGAAGCAAATAAAGGAGTAGTCCCGAAACAAGCAATAAAATTCAGAGTGAAGCGAAAAGCTACTCCTGATGCTCCCTACTTACCTCCTGTGCCACGAATGTCGAGGTACACCGCAATTGAACAACCTGCTGAAGGTGAGGAGTCTCTAAAGAAAGTTTCAGCTCAGGGCTCGAAGAAGCTGAAGCGTTTTAGCAGCTACATTGATGAGAAGATAGCAAAGTTTGGACACATTGCCCAGACTGGAAAGCCTGGTGATGAAGTACTGATCGTTTATAATTAAACCTTTTACAAGTGTACAAGGTAATTGTACTAGGATAAGTATTTAAGGGTTGTCGAACCTCAGGGACGAATGAATTGTTACTAAATCTAAAGAGGAATTTGCTGATTAAAAACTAGAAAGAACTTAAACTTAAATTAAGCAAAAGAAAGAAATCAACTAGTTTAAAAGCAAGAGATTAATATGATGAAATTTACTTAGGTAATTGAATCCACTATAGAACCATAACAATTCCTTAACTTTTAATCTAAATCTAGTGTGAATATGAACAAGTATTCTCAGCTACAAGCTAGAATTACTTCAAAAAGAATCATTAATTAACTTCCATGGCATGAACTATCTTCGACAATAGCACGGATCATCTACAGTAAACTAGCTATAGGCATGACCCGTCTAATCTTAGTATAACTCATCCAAGTCATTAATTATCTGAACATTAAAACTATTGTATAACAATCTCATCTAAATCACAGAAATTAGAATCGATGCAAATATCAAAACTACATCAATCTATCATCTACAAGACAATAAATCAACATAGATTTGAATAAACATTAAAAGCTCTTCCATTAAAAAAAATCCATATCATACAATTGTCATCATTCACAACTGAGATCTAAATTTAAAAGAAAAGAAACTGAAACTTATCTATAGCTTCATCAACTCCTAAGTAAAAGAAAAGTCTAGCCTTCCATGGTAGAAGAAAGCACTTGAATCTTCATTGAAAGCTTTAAGTTCTCTTCCATCTTCTTCTTCTTTTTTCACTTTTTAAAATCTACTGGAATCGCCCTAATTTTAAGCCAAATATGTCTTTTTATAGGCATAAGTTCTGTAGGAAGAAGTCCAATATGAAAAGGATTGAAATTTGGGTCAAAGTAGGAAACTGCACGTTATGCCGTTCGAACACTTGAACTGTATTTTTGTCTGAATTCACGTTATCCCGATCGATCGGTAAGTGACCCCGTTCGATCGGCTACAGTCTTTCTATTTTCCTGGACAGTTCATATTTTGTTCATTAAGCTTTCCTTCGTGTCCATATTAATTTCCAACTTGTTTATAACTCCAAAAAGTTGTCCAAATCACTTTAAAGCATGAGAAGACTACTTTGAACTATTCAAAATATCGTCCAAGTACCTCGATAAGCGTACTTTACCTACAAAACATAAAATATCATATTTTAGACATGTAGAATATACTTAAAATTCCAACTTTGTTTAAATACACATCTAAACTACTAATAACTACAAAATTATTAATAATTAAACTAAAATACTAATATCTATCTTAATCTAAATAAACCATAACTGACTCTAAATTAACCTAATCTATACTAGCAAATAAGGTAAAAAGGCATATAAAATAGATATAAATTTCATACTTATCAAGTACCTCCAGCATGAGTCCCTGGCCCAAGCATTATCCGTCTGGCACATCCAAAGTCTCCCACCCCGGAACCAGCAGCCTCAATCGCAGTTTCCAATGAATGCACTTTATTGGATACTCCTCCAGTACATGCAGAAGTAATGGAGAGTATCCACAATGTTATAGATGTCGAAGATGATATAGCGACTAAGACGGATAAGGAGGAACACAGTTTGCGGCCAAATGACTATCTTGACACAGAGTTGGTGTTCCGCATGGAGGTTCAAAAGGAGACAGATAAGGAAATTATCACCAAATTTCTGTCGATATACAAGTCATGGCCCATAGAGACACTCCTCTACACCGACTACCTATCTCTATTAAAGCAAGAGTACATAATGAATGAGGTAATATCATTTCATTTCTCATACGTTTTAACATCTATCATGTATCAATCAAATGATTGAATAACTGACGCATATTACAATTAATTATTGTTCTATCGATTACAGAACCTAGGATCATATCGTTGTTTTCCTTATACGCTAAGTTTCAGCTGTAATTGCTGAAGTAAAACTAGTGTGTTAATTCATACACAACTTGTAAATGCATCGTGTTATCGTTAATTTGATATAATCACTTATCATGTAAACGATGTCACGATCGGTTGACTATTGTATCATTACAAACATGTATGGTTTTGTGTAGGTCATCGACGTTTTCTTCGAACTTCTTGATGAATGAAATTTGAGACATCCAGGCAGGTACCCCAATTTTTTTTTCGGCAAGTTCACAATTCATCATTACTTTAACATTGGCATGGCAGAAGGGCTGGCAGAGAAGGAGGGCAAATTCTCTGGCATATTGTTAAGAGGCCTGAATGTTAACATGGAGAGCGGTTTCATTCCTATCAATGTCAAGGGCCACTTTATCTTGCAATTATCCGCTGCAAGGAGAGCAATTTAGGTGGTACAATCCTCAAAAGGGTGAACTCAGTCACCACTTCGTCATGGTGGACAGTGTTAGGAAACATGTTGTCAATGGAATGGAGAAGGCACTTAAGATAAAGGGCACTCGATTGTGGCCAATGACTAAGATCAACAAATGCTCGTACCAGGAAACAAACAAAAATTGTGGTTTGTTTGTCATGTACTATGTAGTGAAACTAGCAAGGGGTGTCATTTAGCAAGATTTTAGACAACTTGAGATAACATGCTTGGTCAGGTCGATGATCTGCGATGCTATACTTTGAGCCCGAATCAAAGAGGAATTTGATCCTGAGACAAATGAATTGTAAAAAGAAAATAGGCTTCTTTCACGCTTTGATTAACTGAAAAATTCAATGTTCGACCAATTATTTTGTAATTAACTACTGGAATAGAAATATGTGTACCAATGTCAGATGGTGTATAATCAATCAAATGATTTGTACCAATATTGTGTATTCAATAGCGTGAAACGGAAGTACACATATATCCGTTCGTATTATAGTTCTCACGATCGCTTATTAGGTCGTGTTATCTCATGCACGCCACCTCATATTAGGTCGTGTTATCTCATGCACACCACCTCATATTAGGTTGTGTTATCGTTTACAAGACATCTCATATTAGGACGTCGTGTAATCAAACAAACGAAAAAGACACATGTTGTTGATCATAACCGACGACTGAATGTTCTCGAATGAGGATGGTCATAGGAAAGTTTCAAACATTAACCGAAATCAAATATGTTTATGGACGACCACTTTAGGGGATGTTGATGACCTATATGTCGCGAAAGCGATGAATCATAATAGTGTAGGTCGTGTTATCCGATTGATGTACATAATATTGTAAGTCGTGTTATCCGATTGTCTACAAATATAGTTCAATTGTGATGGAACATTTGCGACATTGAAATAACGTTGGGTAATAAATCACCCCCCTTCAGAGGCTAGTTAGGACCGCCCTACTAAAGGGGATGAATTACCATCTGGCACTATATCAATATCCCAAAGGCTCCGTCTCATGCTCTTCGTGAATTGGGTTATCCTATAGGTTACTTCGATATATATAGGCAAGATGTGGGGGATACGAACCATTAATTATATATGGAAATTATTCCATATATAGCGTAATTAGAAATTGGAAATGACTTCTTGTGAATTGGTGATTCTAATTTAATTGAAATCCCAGAAATTGTGGAGACATTTCGGGAATTGGGTGTTTAAATTAATGCAGTTGTCATGTGTTCATGTGAACACGATATTTACTAAAGTCGTGTGAAAACAAAATGCAAGTGTATTATTGTCGTGTGGTCGGTAACACGATATACGAACATATCGTGTTAAGGAATACACGCTTCAACAAGTATCATTACATCCAATATATGGGAAAGACAACTTTCAATGGAAGAAAGATATAACTGTTATTAATTCATTACATCAAAAAAGCTAATCTTTACTAAACTTCAAGAATAGGGCGTTGTCAAGTGAATAGGGTGTGAATGCAACGGATCATTGGAGACATTGATATATCGCCTTCTAGTAAAACATGTTTGCCATCCAATATAGGCGAGGACCGTATCCGAAGGAGGGCCGATTCACCAGTCGTCTCTACAACAATCTCCCGAATGATACGTCTCCGCAAATAGTATCTGTCACGCCCCGGCGATGCTCGACCCGAGCCGAACCTGGTCCAGGGGCCGGTCAAGCGCGCGGGGGCGACGAAGTGAAAATTGAGAAACGATCTAGCAGAAGACTTAACCCTAACCACGGGCGATTAACAGAAATACGGAGTACGCACAATCTTTTGAGCAAGAGTAAATAAAAGGGAATAAAGAGTATTGCTTATCACACAGTAAACAACAATTCTCAAACCCACAAGCTTAGTTAACTAAAGCCCACACCGGCTCAAAATAAGTCATAAGCATCACAACTGTAAAATGTGATATAAATCCAAAACAAAGAACCCTACACAAAGGTTCTAATCATAAAACATAAAACCAAAGAAGATAAGTCACACACGATCTCCATCATCACACCCAAGCCATCTCCGACCTTTCCTCAAAGAGGAGATCATGTCCATCTGCGTGTCGCACCACGCAGCCCCAAATCAAAACACAAGAAAGAGGGGTGAGTTTAACAAACTCAGCAATGGTTTTAATATCACTGTCAACATCGAAGATACAATAGCAGAGTAATAAGATCATTCAGATCAAAGATTTACATGATGCATCATTTTCTGATCACACATACATATCACCTAATACTGCATCATGGTGCATAATCAACCTGCATGGATGTATCTCTAACATACATATTCCCACATGCATTATATCAAAACAATCTGCATGGATGTATCTCTAACATACATATTCCCACATGCATTATATCAAAACAATCTGCATAGATGTATCTCTAACATACATATTCCCACATGCATTATATCATAACAATCTGCATGGATGTATCTCTAACATACATATTCCCACATGCATTATATCATAACCAAACTGCATGAATGTATCTCTAACATACATATTTAATCATGCATTATATCATCACAACCTCCATCAAGGAGTAATCACAATTTTTGGTGTCACACAGACGGGAACATAGACAAGGCCACGAAGGCGTGTCATGATCCAAAATTCTACACAAGAATTAAAGAAAGATCGGGGTTGTCAATCCCTAATGCTGCTCGCCCTGGACGATCCTGTCCAAGGATGTCCCATTCTCACACAGAGAATCTAGAGCAGGGGTGTTCGCCCAGGGACATCTCCTACGGAGGGAAGAGCCCGAGTTCTCACACAGAGAACCTTAGAACACGTGGTAGCGGGGTGCACACGGCATACCACACTAGATTCTCAGGGTCCAGATGACACTCATAATAACATTCTCACAATCCGCAAGACAAGTACACAACTCGTCCCCACATAATCCCATTTAATTAGACTCAACCCGGGGAGTGCACTCGTTCCACACAGGAACTCAAATCAAAATATGTCATTTCGGACCAATCAACTTGCGATTAATCCACGACCGATCAATCCGGCACACAATTTCATCACATTGCATCCAATCGGTCAAATTCGATTAACCACGATGAAGCCTCAATTGAAAATCCATTTTCATGATGCATGCAGCATGGTACATACGTGGGCAAGGCATACATGAATCCAAATCCATGATAAGTGCTCTCATCAGCCCCTAATGCATCATTCATAATCACAATATCAAGCTTCAACATCATCATTTAACCCCCACATGTGTGTGTAACTAGTAGCAACATTTCACATAATGCATATCAACATACTTGAACTTAAACTCACTACCACACTACACATGTGAATTTCCTTCTAAACATGAATTCCAGTGGAAATCATAGAAGAAGAATCGTTGAAATCATATCTCAATTCAAAACTCAACCACAAAGGCTAAACACATATGACATCACTCCTTTCATCATTGAGTCATGGCATTCACCAACATCCACACACAACTAACCACAATCTATCATGACAAATCAGTCCAATAATAAGTTGTAGTCCTACTGAAAATATGTTTAACCAAAGGGAATCAACCATTCATAATTTCAAGATAACGATTTCAACATCATGCCACAAAACATAAGTCATTCCACAAATTTCTAAGCATATATCTCAATTTCATAACCTCAATAGCATGTCTTTCCAGTAGCATAGCATAGCTTAAAACACACCACATCATATGAAATTGGCAAGCTAAAGTGGAATCATCAAAATAAACATCATGTATTAGAAAACCAATCTGTTGTGTAGTCGTTCGAACTCCCTTCACGCCATTTGATCGGTTAAACGTAAAATTTTAAAATTCACAGTTTTGCCATTCGAATGCCTAGCAAGCCGTTCGATCGGCTGAACTGGAAAAGTGTCGTTCTGGCAGTGTTCCCGTTCGAATGCCCAGAAGGGCCGTTCGAATGCCAACAAGGCAGAACAGTCCATCTTCTTCCTTTCGCAAATTCAAACCGAAACACCATTGATAACACTTCAAATCCACATCTAACACCCTAATCATCATCAAAAGTCCTTCTTGACTTCCAGAACATCAAACCATACCATAATAATGCAAAACCCTAAGAAATCGGGATTAAATAATTTCATTTTCTAATCTTACCATTAACACACTAAATCAAGCAACTCCATTTCGAAATAAGCCAAAAATGAAGAATTTTACCATGGATAAACAGAGATTTTGAAGACCCATTACCTCAGCACTTGATTAAGCTCGGATTGAAGAGTCACCCTTCTTGAAATCCTTAAAAACACAATGAGTTTGAATTAAACTCTAATAGAAATCGATTTATCCAAGAAATCCCTAATTAAATCTTAGATCTAGGGCTTGTTGGTAGTAAAAATCGAATTTTGAATGTTATGGCTTGTAGTAAAACACAAATCAGTAGTTTTTTTGATGCCCAAAAACGAATTGAATCAAGGGGGAAATAGTAGATTTGGAAGAGATTAAGAAGAAAGTATGGATTAGTGCTTAATTAGAGTAAACTTACCCTAATCGGCTTCTAATTCGGGCCTAAATGGGGATTAGGCCAGCCCTCCCTCCTTAGCTTATTCCCAAAAATGGAAATGGCTCAGGTCTGCCTTTTTATAGTAAGGGTTGGGGTATGCATGGGTAAGTTTTGGGGTGTAAATAGGAAAAGTAGGCTAAAAATGGATATTTTACAAATTTAAGCACTAATTAAGCCTAGGAAAATTCTAAAAATTTTTGTATAACCTTAGGTAGATATCTAAGTTCATTTGACCCAAAAATAAAATTTTTGACAGTAGGGCCCACAGGGTTCCCGTCAAAACCCTAATTTTTGGGAAAATAGTAAAAATTCCAAAAAATCTCAAAAATTCATATTTGGTTTAAAATCACTTAAAACTACTAATGCTAAAGTTGATTTTGGTTAAAACCATCACAAACCCTATTTATTCACAAAATCACCGAATAAGATCAGAAAACACGTTAATCTCACAATAACTAATAATTAAAGAAAACCAAAACCGGTTTAGAGATGAGGGTCCTTACAGTATCACTGTGGGAGCGATTTCCCTGCAATCTTCTTAGATATACTACAAAAATATTTACTATCAGAGTCTATCGAATAAGGCGTGAATGCAACGGATTATTAGAGACATTGATATATCGCCGTCTAGTGAAACAAATCCGTCATCAGATATAGGTAAGGACCATATCCGATGGCGGACCGATTCACTAGTTGCCGCTAAAGTAATCTCATGAATGGCCCGTCTCTGCGAAGAACTAGTCCATGAGCAATTTGCAAACCCTAAACCTAATATATATAGGCAGGGTGAGACAGTTACATACCGTCAAGCTATTGAAGGTATTGATGCCTTGGGAATAATGCCTCAGCAATTGGAACATTACAAACATGAAATTGTCGTGGGTTCGAATTCATGATATGACCAATATCATGTAAGTGAGGGACACTTTGGCATCGTGTAAGCAAAAGGCACTTTGACCAATATCATGTAATTAGTAATACGTAAACCCTTTTGGTCGTGTTGTCGCTTACATGATACACATATATAGTATACCATATGTAGAACATGTTGTAATTTTAGGAACACGTTAATTACATATTTTGTGTTGATTACATGATGCATATAAAATTTTCAATTCTTCATTTCAGCTATTATTCGACCTCCGGAATGCTTGTCGATGGAACCAATATTGATAGCATGTTAGTAAGTAGAAAATTGTCACATTATTATTCTCAATATACGGGAAGGACAACTTTCAATGGGAAGAAATATATACTTGTTATTAATTCATTAGATCCAAAAAACTAATCTTTACAGAACTTTAAAAATACAAAGAAAATAACAATATGTATTGTCACCAGCGATTAGTTGGCGTGTGATATCCTTACATACTCACAGACCCATCATTTCAAGAATAGGGTGCCATCTATCGAATAGGGAATGAATGTGATGGATCATTGGAGACATTGATATATCGCCGTCTAGCGAACCATGCCTGCCATCGGATATAGGTGAGGACCGTATCCGATGGCTGACCGATTCACCAGCCGCCGCTACAGCAAACTCCCAAATGATACGTCTCCGTGAAAAACATCATTATGCGAGCGATCTCCCTACAACTTTCTTAGATATACTGCAAAAGTATTCATTATCGGAGTCTTGAGAAAGTCATTACTAATTGCTATCTATTGAATAAGGCGCAATTGCAACAAATCATTGGAGACATTGATATATCACCGTCTAGTGAATCATGCCCATGATCGGATATAGGTGATGACCATATCCGATGGTGAGCCGATTCACCAGCTGCCACTACAGCAATCTCCCGAATGATGTCTCCGTGAAGAACATCAACGTGAGAAAGTCATTGCTAAATCGCCGTCTAGTGAAATAAGTCTGTCGGTGAGGACAGTATTCGATGGTAGACCGATTCACTAGCTGCCATTAAAGCAATCTCTGCGAAGAACTAGTGAATGAGTGTTCTGCAAACCCTAACCCTAATATATATATGTATATATATAGGCTGGGTGAGATGGTTACAGATTGTCAGGTTATTGAAGGTATTGATTCCTCGAAAATAACGCCTCAGCAATAGGAACATTACGAGCATAGAATTGCCGTGGGTTCGAACATACGATATGACCAATATCGTGTAAGCAAAGGACACTTTGACATCGTGTAAGCAAATGACACTTTGGCATAAGATTTAATAATCGACATATATTATCGTGTAATTAGTAACACGTAATAGCTTTTGGTTGTGTTGTCGCTTACACAATACACATATACATTATACCCTATGTACAACATGTCGTATTTTTTTAAATATGTTAATTACATATTTCGTGTTGTTGATAACAAGATGCATATACAAAAAATTTCAACTGAAGAACGGGGGTGGAAAAGGTAAGCCTGATTGATGCTCCCCTTCCTTACGCTGTTTGTGTATGTTATTATTCGGTCTCCTTCGACTTGTTGATGGGACATCTGCCATATTTGGGCCCCCCTTGTGCGCTAGTACATCGTTTGCGGTGTGACCCAACTAGCTGCATATTCCACATTTTTGTGGGCCCTTAAGAAACGGTTGTGACTCTATCCGATTTTTTCATGGACACCCCCGCTGCTTTTGAGGGATGGTAGGCTGAATGTAGGCATAACTTCAGCCGGTGCCCACTGGTAAGGGCTCTCGATATCTCAGTTTATACATTTCAATAAAGTATCATCTTTCTCAGTACTCAAACATGCAGAAGTGTCTATTATCGATTGTTGTGATTGCATGCTTACATGGTAGACCCAGATATTGAAACCTTCCACATGTGCAGGTACAATCAACCAGGTTAGCCACATCCTGTGAAGAAAATATCGTGAGTATGAGTGCACACTAAACGACTTTCTTGTGTTCTCGATTACAAGATGCGTCATATGATCATTAAATAAAATGGTATCTACTTACACAATAAATGAAACTAATGTGCTTAAACTAACACAATATGAAGCCCTCACACATAAACGAACACATGCTATGTACATCATCATATGAATACAATGTACCTGGTGATATAGCGAGTTAACCTGGAATTCATACATTGACACAGGCAATACAATCACATGCCTGACTTCTTCTTGCCCATTTTCAATGTGTTTTTGAGCAAATGGAGTTAACTCTTCCATCATATTTTGACGGTCTGTTTGACGTTTTTCAAATAATGTCATCGTGTGATCCCTTGTGTGCTCAATTAAACGAGTTATAGGTATCGATCTAGCTTTCTTGAACATTGTATTTGCACTTTCAGACCTATTTCAACTGAGGGTCCCATATTTTTTCCTGTATACATTGGCTCAGTGCTCCAAATCTATCTTATTCAACCAAGCATATGCTTTCGGATAATGTTCTTTAACGTTGTTCATTGTTTCATCGTACATATTCTGTCTAAACGTTTCAGCTGCAACATGGAGCTGATTCTTTAGGTAGTTGTCCTTGAATCTATCCAACATATTTATTGCCATGTGATGGATGCAATATCTGTGGTGTGTAGATGGGAAAAACTTCTTCACAGCATTTGCCAATCCCTTCTGTCTATCAGAATTGATTGTATCCAACTCGGCTTGAGGATCAGAGAATAGATGATTTCTAAGCAACTCAAGAAACCAAAACCAAGTTTTCTCGCACTCGTTCTCAACCAATGCAAATGCAACGTACAACATATTATTGTTCACGTCTAGTGCAGTTGCTATCAATAGTTGTCCAAGATACTTTCATTTCAAGAAAGTTGCATCAATTGTTAGCAACGGCCTTAGGGTTGTTTTGAAAGCTCTCACAATGGGGCCAAACATCCAGAATACTATTTTGAAATCGTACCCACCCATAAAACCGAGAATATCACATGATCTCACTGGCACAACTACACTTCCCGAATTTATATATTCTATCTACCTCCTGTAAGCAGGAAATAAACGGTAGGATTTGTCTGGGTCATCATCTATCAAATCAGTCAAAGCTTTACCTGCACGACATAATACAATTTAGTAAATGTCATAAGACACTGGCTTAAATCGTGTTCTTGATCGCACGATATTTTATGCTTTCGTGTGATCAGAATCCATACACGATGAGTGGTCTTGTTTATGGTAACACGATATTGACGTATGTTGTGTGAGTGCATATTCTGACTATATTTTAAGCATGTAAATGATAACACGCTAAACTAACATATCGTGACACTAAATTAACACTTCAATTCTTCTTATGCATTACCTGTGCGCCAACATTTCTTGTAGTTGGCAATTATGCCCCAGGGCTTCGATATATAACTTGTTATACTCTTAGGTGTAATGTCCACTGAGTCTTTAAAGAGGCCATAACAATTTCTCGCTATCCACAGGTGTGATTCTAGGTGATGGTTGACTTCCTTTGGGTTCCACATGAATGAGTCAGCACTAACCTCATGACAGTCACATGATCTCCTATATTTGAAGCCCTTATATACCAGTTACAAGAATCATTGGAGTACTTTGCGGCGTACGTATTCCGGTTTTCATCCATAACACGATATGTGAAATTCACCTTTATTGCTAAGTCTATCAGGACCCCTCTTGAAATATAATAGGCTTAGAAAACGTGCACCCAATTTGAGGAGTTTCTAGTAATCCTTAGCTAGCAAACTGCCCATCATTAGCTAGCCTTCACCAATATTTGGTTCCAACATATTTAAATCATCGACTGTATCCTAATCTACCTCCGCCTCAACATCAACATTACTGGGAACCTCGCTGTTTCCAAATTCTTCATGGTCGGACATACTTTCCATGTCCACTATATCATTATCGTACTACAGATCCTCACCCCACATATTTTCAACTTCTTCGCCTTATCCACCGTTGTAATTATAAGGGTTATATGGAGGTTCGTAGATATCAAATAAAGTCCTTGTCCCACACATCATAGGCGAACATTCCTCTGATCTATTCTAATTGACTTCTATTTTAGGTTATGTACTCGTTGGATTGGTGAAAAAGTTCGTGTATTCTGTTAACACACTTAAATTTCAAAACATGTTATTGAAACTACAACATGAATACATGTCGTATTATTATATCTACATTACAACTCATAATTGTTATATCACATGTGTATATCGTGTAATTACTAATGCGATATATTACACGTCGTGTTTATTACTTCACATGATATTATTTACCCTTAACACAATATGTTCAATATCGTGGTCTCGAGTATACGAAATATTCCAATTACATATAATCTAAAGATTTATTATTACCTAACACTTTTAAAGGTGAACTGAGTTTTATTGAATCCGAAATGAAATCCGACATTAGAGTTGAGATGAGTCATTATGACAAGTGATTCAGCTCTATTGACTATCTGGTTTCTTTTTATGGAAGGTGATGATGATTTATCACTGTTGTCGGGTTATTTCATCTCGACATATAATAATAACACCTCCCTATTCGACTTCTTATTAATGAAGAACACTGATTTGAGGTCATCATCATCTTGTAATTCATATATCATGGATAGTTAGGAGGATGGAATTAAATGTTTTAAACAGACATTACCATTGACGGAAAGTCGTACTTTGACTTACCCCAGCAGCTCGCCAAAGCTCACCGACAGATGAATATTCATCAACCGTGTCATTCCACTAATATACATGTCGTCATTGCCTACCTCTCTATTATAATAGATGCAAATACAATCTTATCCATGATCGGTGTGAAAGAATAATTGTTTCTGTGAAATGCAGCCTTTAGAGCACTCACATAATGTCCACGATGCCAAAAAATATTTTTTCTTGTTCATCAACTCTTGCTGATGAGTCACTATCAGTCAATTCCCATCGATGAGTTCCATTTGCCACCGATAACTACCAGCACACCGATATGGCACAATACTATTCCGATGTTCATATATTATTCTCTACATTAAAACCTAATATAGTAAAAACTTAAAGACATTTTGGTCTACAAATAGATTATATATGACATTTCTATTTAAAATAGAGGTAATTAGCCAGGCAATATGGAAAAAACTCTTTTATTGTCCTACTCAAACTTTGTATTAGATGTTTTCATATGAACGCTAAATTGATGGTATTATTCTCATCAATAGAAAACTAATCTTTATTTATTTGTGACATATGAAAAAACAACCTTGATAAAGATATACTGGTACTTGTATATACAAATTATTGATAGATGATAAATACAAATTATTGATAGTCAGATGATGATTGCACATTAAGGGGTCGTTTGGGTACTGAATTAATTCAGTAGCGAATTAATTCAATAGTGAATTAATTCAAAAAATTTACTGCTGAAACTGAATTATGTTTGGGAAGAGAATTTGTTAGAATAAATTCAGATATCGCGTCGAACTCAATTTTAAAACTTTAAACTAATATAACTTTCTCTCTCAAACTCAGATATGCATGTTCTTCGTACCATTACGCTTCTAAATTCAAGCTCTATCAAACAAAATCCCACAAGGGCAAGTAATTTTAAATTTTTAAAGTGGGCCCTATTTATATTACACATTTGTTAAGGCTCAAATCGATATGCATAATAAACATTAAAAAATATAAAATCTATAATTTTAAAACCGATAATTAGGAGATTGAATCGACGTGAGGTAATTCAGTGATTCAAGCTTAAAACGGCCTGAATCTAACTACACTACTAAATTTTTAATTCATCACAGCTTCTATACACAAACGGGATTCTAAATATTCAGTACTAAATCAACACAATCTTTTTACGTTTCAGTACCCAAATAGCCCCTAATACTAAAGATTTTTCTAAATTTCAGACTACAGATGGATATCCGAGTTCGAAGGATCTGGGTTCGAAGGATCTGGGTCCAACATTCTAACAAAAAAACACCCACACCTCTCGGAGGCTGTCCCAGTTGGGAGAACTTTCTCATGTCTTGGAGAAAGGCGAGGTCAAAATCTGGAGAGAGCCTGCGTGCCAGGCAGCTTAAACCGGCCTCAAATTGCACTCCCAGCTGCAAACGCATTCAGAAAGTTCTCGCCTAGGTCAGAACGGAGAACAAAATATGACCTTTTCAGCTGATGATTTCATTAACAGCTCACAGGTAGGTGCAGGAGAGAAACAAAGCTTTTCTTTAGATCAATATTTCAGCCAGAAATCTCCAACTCACAGCTTAGAATACAACCAAAGCTTAAGGAATAGAAAATTATCAAATAACTCTTTTTCTCTTAAATAACCAAGTGCAGCCCAATACAGGCAATTGTGATCCAACGAAAAATACATTAAGCAAAAGTCCGATAGCCTTTAAGGCATGAACAACTCATTTCTCGTTAAAAGGTTCTATTCTAAGATCTAATAGGACCACAAAGTGATAACACAAAACAAAACTGCCCCGAATTTAAACTTTTCTGCTAAAACAGTTGGACCGTCACAGATATCTCAGAAGATGCGTTGTGGCTTTCCCATAGTGCTCTTCAGATACAAGCAGCGGACCTGTTCCAGAACAGACCATACGAAAAAACAATCAATAACTAACTACATGAATACAGTCATTCAATAGAATACATGAAACATGAAATGTCATAAACAGTCGTCATCAGACTTTCTGCAAGATGTCATAAAAATCAATCACTACACTTTCTGAAAGATGAAATGTCATAAACAAGCATATCAAGCATTCCATAAGAAAATTTCGAAAATAATCAAATACAGAGACATTCCATGGGAACACTTAGGAATTTAACAACCATGTGACATCAGTCACTAAATGGCATCCTTATCATTTTTGGCTTTCAATTGATGCGAACTCAAGCAAATTCCAACTATAAGAATAACAGACAGTGGAACCACATCAAACATGTACCTGAACTACTCATGTTTCATAATTCAACTAAAGAATAATGCGCATTCACGACTTACATTCTGCCAGTTCTTCAGAAGTGAGACCAAGAAATTGACACTGAGCTGCACATTCTGGAACACCTGTTTCTCCTCCATGCCACAGTTCCCAACAGCAACTCCCATTCAGAGTACCTTCTTGAGTTGGAACTTGACCATTGCCTTGGTCTTATTCACCTTTGCTTCTAAAGATTCTTGGTGAGTCACCAGTGTCGGAAACTAAACTGCCTTGTTCAGGCCAGGGCCCAAAAGCCTCGGTATCTGCTTGATGATGGCTTCAGAAGCAAGAAATGCGTGATATTTTTTTGCTAGTTTTTTAACAAGTTTTTTGTTTTTGTTCATCTTCTTGAGCGCCCCCACATCCATCTAATCCAAACCAATCTTCTCAGCTTGCAGGCTCCCATAATAATAGGGAATAGAATGATGTTAGGACTTCATCCAACTGGTATTACAAAAATAAAGTTCATGGTTGTAGATCATCAATCACCTCCTCCGCATGCTGGGCATCCCCAAGCATGCAGACCTTCATTTTCGGACGTGGGATATGAGGGAGCTTCACAGATCCACTAAAACGCTTGTCCTTCTGCGGGTCATAATTTTTCAGCCCAATTTGAAGCTCAATAGTATCAGTGAACTTTCGGTTTTTTTCTTTAGCATCACTGCAAACGATGCTGATAGCTTCCCTCACAGCATCACTCTGAAGCTTACTGCAAACACAAGCCTAATTTATCAGTTGTCAGGCTATATGACCAAAAAGAGCTGCAAAAAAAATCATGCTTTTTACATTTCAAAACATATTTACTATAGCGTACAGAATGGCAATAAAAAAAAGTAGTATGCTACATTTTTTACACTGTGAAGAAATGGTACAGAAACATACAACACAATGAACACACAGCAAGAATTAGAAGATCCCCAAAAATGCAAAAAACTTCTATCAATCACGAATATTTAGACAGTATAATTGGCTTGGGACACAGCCAAAAAGCTAAACAGCGGGACAACAAGCTTAAATTAATATATCATTCGTGAATAGAAAAACCAGTCAGATGTTTTGATATGCAAATTTTGTCAGCAACAGAAAATCTAAAAGGAATAATTTCGAACAGCAAATATAAACAGGAACCCATCTTGTACAGTTTCATTGATGCCTCACAAATCATTCACAAAGAAAGTAAACACATAAATAGCAGAAATTCACAACAACAAAATACTCACATATTAATAACACCTACGCACTCCAAAATATTATAAGGAAAGATGCAGAGTCATATGATTGATCATTTGAAAATTAGAAATTCAATATGAAAGCCTCTTATCTCTCCACCAATTTAATCAGACTGACCGATACTAGTACAGAACAGTTATCATTCGTAAAAATAAATAGCTTCAAACAACAACAAAAATACACCCATTACCTATCAAAACAAAAAAAGGCCATAAATCGAAAACAGCAGCTAGAACAAGTAGTTGTGTAATGAAAACAAGATATATGAATGGAAAAAATACCTCATTTCGGATCACAGCAACGAAACGGCCAAGATCCTGCCAAAAAAATGGATCGTTAAGGACATGCGATTAGTGGTGATACGCAAGGAAATCTAAATTATACAGACTTTTCACCTGGTGGGGAGGCTCTAGGGTTTATGCCGCCGCTGGTGCAGCAGAAATGGAGATGGCCTTACCTAGGGTTTCAGGTCTGTGAGGGCTTTCCGGGTGGTGGACAGTGTTTTAAAAACCGGCCCGGCTATCGACCCGGAATGGTCGCCGGGCCGGTTCAAATGGGTTCAACCGCGGGTTAACTCAGGTTGACCCGTTTTTTAATATATTATATTAAATTTAAATTCAGTAACATCTGTACATGTAAAATCACCATAACCCAGATGTCGCTGGGCCTGGGTTCGAATCTCGCCTCTATGAAGGTTTTTTCTAAAGGCATTATACAGTTACAACATGTTTATATATAATAGAAATTACTATTTTACCATTAAAAAACTGTGGCCCACTGGGTAAGGCTTGGAGTTGTGCTTGTTTGCATGAGTTCGAATCCCATTGTAAAAATAATTTTAGTTTGGATTGTGAACCGGACCAACCCGGCTGGCCGGGTTGGCAGTTCAACCGACCGGGTCAATACAATCCGGAAAAAAAGTGACCGGCCCGTTTTATAGGCCGGGTCCGGTTGAACCCGGTCTGACCGGCCGGGCTGGGCCGGGTTTTAAAACACTAGTGGTGGAAGATTATGTTGCCATGGACCTACCCAAATGGCTCGCTCACGCATAAAAAAAGCAAAGCCCAGGCCCAAGTATGTATTCCAGTGCACTGGTAGTGGACTCCAATTGATGCAGTTGATCTTGGCTCATGGACCATGGACCTGTTTTTCGTTATACATTTGTCGTATTGTTACAAATTAAAACAAAGGTTTGTACGTTGAGGCCCTACGGGCCCACTTCCATTGTGTTTAAGCAACAAAATTTATTTTAAAAGGGTTAAAGGACTTGTCTAGCTTGACCAAGTTTCCTAACCGATGTACATAGGGGTCCTATGTAAGCAGGCACCTTATGTAGGGATGGTCGTGGACTCCATTATTTGGGCCATGTTTGAGGCATCCATGGCTCTATGCAGCCGAATTTTTTTGTCCACTATTTACAAGGCATGATCATGGACGAGGTGCCTTAGTCAGCCATTTGTTCAAGCTCCGAATAATTTTGAAGTATAGTTTGCACTCTTCCAAAAAAGAACATTTCTTATTTTTCTATAACTACCCTTAAGCATTATTTTCTTGTGCATATATTCTTAATAATTTAAATTTAATCATGTTAATATTATATTTATGTTCTTTAAAGTTAATTACTAAATAATTGTAAAGTAAGTTTAATAATTATGCTACTATAAATAAAGAAGATGACATTTATAAGTTTAAATTATCATTTCCTCTATCCTAAAATAATTAAAATATTTATTTATTCTTAAATAAGTGTCCTATTTACTTAGTTATCACCCACTTTTTCTACTTTTTGCGTATATTTTTCTAAAATTACATTTTATCTACTTTTTCTATGCGCGTGTTAATAAAGAAAGGGTAATAATGAATTTTTTTTAGTGATACGAGATAACTTAAATATTTGACTTTTTCAAAATAAGACACTTATTTTAGGAGAGAGGATGTGAGACCCAAAAATTTTATATTATTATTATTTGTTGTTGTGTTGATATCCTGGATTGATTATGAATTTTCTTAGTCTTATTTTGATTTTTTGTCAAAGAAAAAGTGGACCAATTTTATCAAGAGTTTGCTCAAGGTGTGATAAACCCGTTCCCCTAGTCATGAGGTAGAAATATTCATGGAGTACATTAATGCCTAGTATAACCTACAATGTTATTACATAAATTATTGTAATTTCTATACATTTCCTTGTATTAAAGGAATAGGCCCCACCCTAGGACCAACCATTTTCGTTGTCACACCAATTTCTTGGGCCAACAACCTTCATTTGAAATATTATATGAGCTTACACTTTGTCGTATTCATTTTAGCCCAATTCTAAAGATAGGTTTCATTTGTTCATCAATTGGGCTCATACAAGCCCACACCTATTCACTATTATAAATAGCCAACTTGGTCTCTCTTTACTTTGAGGTGATTTAGATTTAAGGGTTGCATGTGCTCTAGTTTTTCACCAGATGGGAATGCATGTGTTCTAACTTCATCTAAGGTAAATTAAGCAACTCGACTTCAAGATTTCTTATGCTTTTAACTTTATTCACATGTTATACTTGTATGCATTCGATTTTATGTTTTCTACTCTTCAGAGTTCATTTTTTACCAGTGTTTTAGAGCTCTAAATCTCTATTTATTGTTCTTATTTTTGTGTTTCATGTTTGGGCACAGGGAAAAGCTTTTTTTGTCTTGTTACTAGTAGTTTTTAGTCTCTATTTGGTAGAAAAGTGTGGTTTTTGCTTAGAGTCTAATATGACCTAGTTTGTTAGTTACAGATCTTTTGTAATTGGGAAGAGATTAAAAGGATTATCTAATAATTTAAGGTAATGAGTTTTTGTTTGATGCAATTTTCATTACATTAACACCATAGATAGTGTGTTAGATCATGTTATTTATGCATGATGGGTGTGTGAGCCTAGATCTTATTGGATATATATTTGATGATATTTTGGTATGTATGTGCATAAGTTATGTTAGATCTACCTTATCTCAAGCTTAGATGGTGTTTATTTAAAGTTCATGAGACTTTGGTAGATGATTGGACTTACATTAGCTAAAAAATCGACGTTTTTCATATTTTTGTGCATGCCCGATCGATTGCCCCTGAGGGACGAGCAATTAAAAAATGTACTATAGTTGGGTTTAAGGGAGACTAATCAATCACCCTGAAGGCCCAAACAATAGGCCAAAGTTAATGTTTGTCATTTTTTAAGGTCTGATTGATCGCTCCTACATCGTGATCAATCACCCAAAGTAGATTTTGACTTATATGCTTCTTTTAAACTATATTTTGATGATTTCATCATGCCTTATACATGTGACTAGTAAGGCATTATTATGTTGAAATATGAATATTTGCATGCATGTGATGTTATTCATGTATGGACTATGCCCTATGCACCATAGATCATCTATGAACATGACCACATATTTACATGTACTTATACTTACATGACCATATTATCTAGGTATGAACCATGTCTCATACATGATAGGACTATTCATTATGCATGCATGCATTTAACATTATTCACATAAAATCATGTTGCATGCATCATAAAAATTATTCATTAAATCATATTTAACCATAATTAGTGGTAATTAGCTAGGCATTTCATAGCTGTTTGGATTAATTGTATTGGAGATTTGAATGAATCAGTTTTTGTATTAATGTAATGACTCAAAAATTCACGATAAAAATTTGAGTCTTTAATAAAGATAATTTTAAAGCTTTTAATATTTCTTTTATTAGTTTAAGAATTTTTATGTGGTAATATTTTATAATACTTTGGTAGAGCTCGAAGAAGCGAATATAATGAGTCAAAAATTGTGTAAATCGGAGGTTGGGAGTGAAAATACGATATCGAGAAGCGTGACATAATTAACGGGACTCACTTGTAAAATATGAGTAAACGTATTAATAAGTGTCGTGGTTTCGTAGGGCTCGTTAATACGAGTCCAACGGCACCAAGAACGCGCAAAACAGAAATCGGGGTAAATAGTTACGCCAGTTTTAAGTTTTGAAGTTTAAAAAAAAAACATTAATTTCGCGCGCAAGCGCGATCGCGCACGTGCGGAGAGAAACGAACACGTGGATGCATGTTCGGGTGCATGACAAACGCACTGACGAGCATTTGGGCCGCCAATTTTGGCAGCGGCGCCATAATTGGCGGCGCGGCACTGCCCTCTAGGCGGTGCCGCTATCTATAAATACCGACGGGGGTGAAAATTGGTTTTCACCCCCAATTCTGCATTCCTTTCCAGTTTTCTTCATCCTGAAGCCATTTTACGTCCGTTTTAACCCGTTCAAAAACTATTTTCTACTAAATCGAGGGTGTTCTTCACAATGGAAGGGTTATTTTCTTAAACCGACCTCTCTAAAATCGTGAAAACCTTATCTTCCTCCTCGTTTTCTCCACATCATATTTATACTGTTTCTGGTCGTTTCAAGTCCAATTCCACTCGTTCTAAAGGCGTTCCCCAGTAAAGTTGTCACGCCCCGGCGATGCCCGACCCGAGCCGAACCCGGTCCAAGGGCCGGTCAAGCGCGCGGGGGCGACGAAGTGAAATTGAGAAACGATTCTAGCGGAAGACTTAACCCTAACCACGGGCGATTAACAGCAACACGGAGTGCGCACAATCCTTTGAGCAAGAGTAAATAAAAGGGGAAGAAAAGGTGTTGCTTAACACAAAGTAAACAACAATCTCAAACCCACAAGCTTAGTTTTAAGTAAAGCCCACACCGGCTCAAAATAAGTCATAAGCAAACATAACTGTAACATGTGACATAAATCCACAACAAGAACCCTACACAAAGGTTCGAACATAAAGCATGAAAGAAACGATGATAAGTCACGCAACGATCTCCATCATCACACCCAAGCTACCTCTGACCTTTCCTCAAAAAGGCAATCCTGTCCGTCTGCGTGTCGCACCACGCAGCCCCAAATCAAAACACAAAAGAGGGGTGAGTTTTAACACTCAGCAATGGTTTTAATATCACTGTCAACGTAGAAAATACGATAGCTTAGAAATGAGATCGTTTCGGATCAAAGATTTACATGGTGCATCACTTTCGATCACACATTCATATCACTTAACACCGCATAAAAATGCATAATTCAACCTGCATGGATGTATCTCTAGCATACATATTCCCACATGCATTCACATCATAACCAATCCCGCATGGACGTATCTCTAACATACATATTCCACATGCATAACATCAAAATCAGCATGCATGGATGTATCTCTAACATACATATTCCACATGCATAACATCAATATCAACATGCATGGATGTATCTCTAACATACATATTCCCACATGCATAACATCAACATCAACATGCATGGATGTATCTCTAACATACATATTCCACATGCATAACATCAACATCAACATCAACATGCATGGATGTATCTCTAACATACATATTCCACATGCATAACATCAATATCAACATGCATGGATGTATCTCTAACATACATATTCCCACATGCATAATGTTATCACAATCAACCTCCATCAAGGAGTAATCACACATTGACGTCACACGGACGGGAGCATAGACAAGGCCACGAAGGCGTGTCATGGTACAAAATTCTACACAAGAATTCAAGAAAGATCGGGGTTGTCAATCCCTAATACTTGCTCGCTACGGACGATCTGGCCAAGGATGTCCCATTCTCACACAGAGAATCTAGAGCAGGGGTGTTCGCCTCAGGGACATCTCTGCGGAGGGAAGAGCCCGAGTTCTCACACGAGAACCCTAGAACACGTGGTAGCGGGGTGCACACGGCATACCACACCGGATTCTCGGGGTCCGGATGACACACATAAAAATATTCTCACGTATACGCAAGACAAGTACACAACTCGTCCCCACATCATTCCATTAAACAAGACTCAACCCGGGAGTGCACTCGTTCCACACAGGGAACTCCAAACCGTTCCACACAGAACTTCAAATCGTTCCACACAGGAACTTCAAATCAAAATATGTCCTTTCGGACCAATCAACTTGCGATTAATCCACGACCGATAAACCCGGCACGCAATTCCATCACATTGCATCCAATCGGTCAAATTCGATTAATCACGATGAAGCCTCAATTGGAAATCCATTTTCATGATGCGTGCAACATGGTACATGCGTGGGCAAAGCATACATGAACCCTAATCATGATAAGTGCTCTCACCAGCCCCTAATGCATCATTCATAATCACGATATTAAGCTTCAACATCATCATTTAACCCCCACATGTGTGTGTGTGTAACTAGTAGAAGCCTTTCACATGATGCATATTAACATGCTTGAAAATCAACTCACCACCACACTACACATGTGAATTTCTACCTAAACATGAATTCCGGAAATCATAGTAGAAGAATCGTTGAAATCATAGTTAAATTCAAAACTCAACCACAAAGGCTAAACACCTATAACATCACTCATTTCATCATTGAGTCATGGCATTCACCAGCATTCACACACCATTAATCACAATTTATCATGACAAATCTGTCCAACAATGATTGTAGTCCCTCTTGAAATATGCTTAACCAAAGGGAAACAACTATTCATAATTTCAAAATAACGATTCCAACATCATGCCACAAAACATAAGTCATTCCACCATCACTAAGCATATATCTCAACTCCATAAACTCAATAGCATGCATTTCCAGTAGCCTAACATAGCTTAAAACACTCCACATTCATATAAAATTGGCAAGCTAAAGTGGAATCATCAAAATAGGCATCATACACACAACATACAATTTGCTGTGTAGCCGATCGATCGCCCTTCAGGCCGTTCGATCGGTTACACGCAAAATTATGAAATTTTCAGTTCAGCCGATCGATCGCCCTGCAAGGCCGATCGATCGCCAACACGTGAAACAGTCATCTTCTTCCTTTCGCAAAATCAAACGAGACACCATAGATAACACTTCAAATCCACATCTAGCACCCTAATCATCATCAAAAGTCCTCCTTGACTTCCAGAATATCAAACCAAACCATAATAATGCAAAACCCTAAGAAATCGGGATTAAATAATTCCATTTTCTAATCTTACCATTAACACACTAAATCAAGCAAACCATTTCGAAATAAGCCAAAAATGAAGAGTTTTACCATGGATAAACAGAGATTTCGAAGACCCATTACCTCAGCACTTGATTAAGCTCGGATTGAAGAGTCACCCTTCTTGAAATCCTTGAAAATACAATGAGTTTGAATTAAACACCAATGGAAATCGATTTACTTAAGAAATCCTTAATTAAATCTTAGATCTAGGAGCTTGTTGGTAGTAAAAATCGAATTTTGAATGTTAGGGTTTGTAGTAAAACACAAATCAGTAGCTTTTGATGGTCAAAAACGAATTGAATCAAGGGGAAAATGGTAGATTTAGAAGAAATTAAGAGAAAAGCCATGGATTAGTGCTTAATTAGAGCAAGCTTACCTTAATCGGCTTCTAATTCGGGCCTAAGTGGGGATTAGGCCAGACCTCCTTCCTTAGCCTATTCCCAAAAATGGAAATGGCTCAGGTTTGCCCTTTTATAGTAAGGGTTGGGGTAGGCAAAGGTAAGTTTTGGGGTGTAAATATGAAAAGTAGGCTAAAAGTGGTTATTTTGCAAATTTAAGCACGAATTAAGCCTAATAAAATTCTGAAAATTTTTGTGTGACCTTAAGTATATGTCTAGGTTCATTTGACATAAAAATAAAATTTTCGACCGTGGGGCCCACAGGGGTCCCGCCAAAACCCTAATTTTTGGGAAAATAGTGAAAATTCCGAAAAATCTCAAAAATTCACATTTGGTTTAAAATCACTTAAAACCACTAATATTAAAGTTAATTTTGGTTAAAACCATCACAAACTCTATTTATTTACAAAATCACCGAATAAGATCAGGAACACGTAAATTGCACGATAACCCATAATTAAAGAAAAATCAAAACCGGTTTAAAGATGAGGGTCCTTACAAAAGTGGTCATGTTGAACGCTGTGGTGGGGTTGTTTTTATCGTCTAAAGCTTCTATATTTATGCATCCTTTACCCAAGGTTAAGGTATGGTGTTTTAAACTCTAAATAACTGCTTTGCTTATTTGAGTCAATCTTTCTTGAAGTATTTGATTCAAATATGAGTATGATACTTGTTTTAACCGATGAATGGATTTTCTCTTGAATTATGTGATAATTTTGCTACGTATATCGATGTGAATTGATTTCGTACGCACCACATAGTGTTGTGGTTGTGTACACTATTTTGATGTCTGCCGAGGAAATAATCGGCTAGTGGCGCGCACAGGGTGGAGCATCATGGGGAAACTCCTTCCCTTAGTGGCCTCCGTTGTCCCATGAGCGCGGAGGTAGGCCATTGGGTATCGCGGTTTGTGGATATCATCGAATTTGTGAATTTGTTTTAATTGATTTTAAAAATATTTCGTTTAGCATTCTTTTAGATTTTAAATAATCCTACTGAGTATAAATATACTCACGCCCCTCTAGACTTTGCAAGTGATGCAACAATGGAGAAGTGAATGAAGAGAATATCTTTTAAATAGTTGTGTGTTTGTTATATCAATGTAAAAATATATGACCGATATGTAAAGGCACAATGTGCCTGGATAATTATTTTGGTATGACTACTAGCACTATGAATAGTAAACTTTTGGTATGTACATTATGTTTATGTTATAAACTTTTGTTAATATATTATAAAATTTTTGTTTGTGCACTTACTCCGACATTTTTTTTATATACAAATTTTTGGCTATTTCTTGTTAACGGCCGTTATGCACGATTACATACTAATTACGCATACTAAATATTATTTTATATTAATTAAAAATAGACGGTCGTTACAATTAAAGGGCGGGGTTTTCTGTCCAAAGGGTAAAGTTTTCTATACTGAAAGGGTGGGTTTCTCCTTAGGTCATAAAGAGGGGAATGCTATAATGAGATCACTAATTGAGACTTTTGGAATAAGCTCTAAGATGGTTTGTCCGTGTACACTAACAAAGGGTACTTTTGGTTTACAGAAGTGCCAACTATTTTTGGTATATCTTTCTTAGGAATGTCAGGTGAGCATGCTCATTTTGATATTTCTGGCTTAGGAATATATGGTAAGCAATTATTCTATATCTTCGGGTACCGAGATTCCTCTTATCGTTGATTTAATGTATTATTATGATTACTTATAAATGTTTTGTATATAGATTATGATACTTATTTATATAAGCTTTGTATATAGACTATGATGCTTATTTACATAGGGTTTGTGCATAGATTATGATGATTATTTACGCAGGTTTTGTGTATGGATTATGATGCTTCTTTACACATGTTTTGTGTTGGGATTAATGCATGGTATTAAGATGTTTGCATAGGTTTTATGTGTAAGGATTTGTGCATTATTGAGATGTTTATACCAATATTTGTGTAAGAAATTTAACATGCTCTTGAGATCTTAACACCAGTATTGCATAAGGTTTATGGTATGCATCTTGAGATTATGTTTTTTTTGTGTTAATGTGAGCTCCATGTTTTCAAATCCTTACTGGGCTATACTCACCCTCTTGCTTTATTCTACTCTTAGATCTTTTGTGTAGTTGTGTCATGTAGGTGCTTAAGATGACATATTTTGTAAGCAAGTAGAGACTAAAAGGATGTTGCGCGGGGATAGTTCACCTACTATGGGATAATTAGTAATTGATATGTGATGTAACCTTAAGACTTTAGTTATGTTTGTGGGTGAGCCTTCATTTTGATGGTATGGATTTGTTTAATGCTTTTGAAGGCTTGAGACTCCCTTATGACTATGAACTTATATGTGTGTGTAAAAATACTTATAGTTATGCCTAATAGCTTTTGTTTAATTTCCTTTATTTTTTCGGCAATTGCTTTTGCACAAACGATGGTTGTGTACTTCGATTTAACCTAAGTTTGGGTTAGTAATTAACTCATTTCATCGCACCTTTGTCACTCTTAGGATTTGGATCAAGTGGCATGACATGGTGTGACAGAGGGAATATTAAATTACTTAATAAAGATATCCCCACCCCAACTGCCTACTTGGTCATAGTTCCTGACCTCTTCCTTCTTTCACTCAGATAAAACATCGACTGACGATATACTTTTTTGTAATTGTCGACAAATAAATTATTAACAGACACAAGCACATACAAGATTTGTTTGCTTGTTATTTAGCTAAAATCCAACCCTGCCCCTATGACGTGAGGGGATCCACACAACGTGAATCAATGCCCATGTTTATGTGTCTCATCCAATCTTCAACCATTTGTGTGTGGTGCACCAATGCTGAAAATTTATTTTGCATCCAAGCTCAATATAATTTTTTTCTTATGTCTTTTAGCTTTATAATTGATTGAAAGTGCATGAATGTGAAACTTCCCAATTCTATTAAATTTATTTGTTCCATTTGGATGAGTAAGGGCTCATGTGCATCCATGTGAGCCTGGGTATCATCGATCATCAGATCGAAATCTTATGGTGGACATTACTCAAGGAGCAGATTAGTTTTCTACCCCCTTCACTAGTGAATCTTGATTCGATGGCTCATGATGCCCGACACATGACACATGTCAACCTGGACTCATATAAACCTTTTCTTATTTATTTTATAGAAATTAAAATGCTTGCCTAATCCTCGTATTTCAACAAGTAGCTAGTCCCATTCCAAGGGCATGGTATGTTTGCCTGGGATTAATGCCAACATGGTGCATGGCATAATGGACAACATGTACCAGGTGTACCCCATGGGCTCCTTTAGGGTACATCCATCACTATATGAACCATGTGGGAGCATTACTATGTAATTAAAGCATGGGAGTTAATATGAGTTTGTTAATTACTAGGGGTGCATTCAAAACCCAAACTCAACCTAATTTAGGTGGAACCAACCCAATATTGACATGGGTCAGGTCAAAGAAAAAAATACTTGGGGCAGGGCTAAAATGTAAAAAACCCAAAATCAATCCAACCTAACTCGAGTTTCTAATTAACTTATAAAATTATATTTAACCTAATTATATAATTATTTTTAATTTTAAATATATCAAACTAATCCAATATAATGTCAATTTGGTTTAAATTATTTAAACTGACCCAACTTAAGTGATAATGTTAGTTCTTATTTCGGTTCTCGGGTTTTTTGTTCCTATTTTAAGCGGGTCGAGTCTTATAGAACACGGCATAACCCGACCCGAGATATTGCCATATTAAAACATGTGGGGCCACAATATCCGGACATTTTATCTATTCAAGCTCTATTTGTGAGAAATTTTAGTTGCCTTGCATGCAGTCAGCTTTGTTAGGGAATGGTTCGCGATATACCCACTGCATGCATAGCCCAATACACGAGCCGCAGACTAACTTTTCTATGTATAATAAGTAAATTTTGAAAAAAACATTATGGAGCATAAGAATTTTGTTTCCAAGATACCAATTATTAGCTAGTGGCCGAGCAACTATTGCTTGCTTTTGTCCTCGTGATAATTGTACGGAAGAAAATAAGATATAAGGTGGAAAGAATAGGCCTTGAAGGGATAATACTCTTGTCTTATGTGTGTGTGTGTTTTGAAGAGTTTGAATTAAGCCACATAAATAGTTGTACCTTCCTGGTAATACATTCATGTGAGGTCAGGCGTATGACTATGTCCACCATGTACTCTTTCTTTGGCTGAAATCGTGCTACTCAAGTTTAAGGCCCCACTTGGGAGGTAGCGCGAGGTGGGAAAAGCGTTTCCCCCGCTAACTCTTCACCACATAGAGAGTTGAAGGGGAAATCAATTTTTTCTTCTTGATGTGACATATTATAAGAATCTTAATGTGACATATTATAAGAGGCCTCCTTTAAGGTAACTTTCAAGGGGGCGGGCCTAAATATTAAAAGTTAACTTGTGGGGGAATTAGAAGATCATACCGAAAAGAAGGCAAAAAAACACGCAATTGGGTCATTCATAGCTTTTGCAAGGTAAGAAGAACATTTATATGATAAATCACCTTAATTTTCAAATTTGATTGTTAAATGATTATGCAAGTTATTTTTGTAATTGCTTAATTTTTCCCATTCTTATATGATAAGTTGCTTCAATGCTTAGTTTTAACTTTAATTTTTTATTTTTTGCTAACATATGCCTAGTCTTAACTATGTCTTCTACAAATTAAAAAACGGAAAACGATATTAACAATACTATATAATCTATAATTTTTTCATAAATTCGGACATCTGAATCCATAGGACCCGATTAGAAGGGGCAAATCAAATGCCCTTCTAGAACAATGTATCATGCCACTACTCCCTTTTTAAGTACGAACCAGGGCAAACAGGGATAAGAACATCTAACGTGACCGGTTTACATGGTTGGAACCTCGTAATCAACCTACAAGGGGCTTCAGACATGGTACATAAGGGGACATGCCTCTTTTTGTACTATCTTCGAAGCCCCATGTGGGTTGGTCAGGTCATAAAACACCAGTTAAAAAAATATTTTACGATAGGGATACAATCCAACCTCTGCTTCAAAAAGCTTATCCTAGCCATCCCACTAACACAATTTTTAGTTAATCTGCGTTAAAAACTTATTAATACCATATCATATTTGTATAAAATTAGGCATAAATACAACTTTTCATTACTAATTAATTAGTAACACACACTCTTTACAAAATTTCCATCAACATACACTCAAGACAACAAACACCATATAGTGGTGCAAAAACTAGTTAAAAAAAAAACCCTAGAGGGGGCACGTGCTGCGTCTTATAGATCACTATCCTGACATTCAATACTATTATAATAAACGAGTCAAAGCCATGGAACCCATCAACCTCACTCCTTATTTGACGCAGACTACTTTATAGACTAAGCATATTACTTAGCCTCGTGCTTCCTATTTTGCAGTAGATAATTGTGTGGTGGGGGAGGCTTCCAGCGGGCAGAGAGCTAGGCCAGCTCGCCTTCCGTCACCGGAAGCTCCACAGGTTCTCCGCGTCAAAATTCTCTGGCGACAGGTCACTCTCCGGCTGCCCGAGCCGCGGCGGGCTCACCAGCATCCCCTCCGCCATGCTTTCCAGCAGCGTTGGCATGTCAAAGAGCGCCTCCTCGTCCACGAACTCCTCCGGCGAGGGGTCTCTTGGGTCCTCCGGTTTCTGGGGGGGAGAAGTATTCTCCGGCTCGTGGGTGACGTGGGTCTCCCCTGGCTTCTTCGCCGTGGGCATTGCCGCGGCAGCGGCGGCGGCGGAGGCGGCGGCTCTTATGTCGGCCGGAGAGGGCGAGGCCGGGATGGGGTGGTTGCCGATTGATTGGGGGAAGTTGAACACGGCGTCAGAACCCCGGAGCGCAAGCGCTGCCACGTCGTAGGCAGAGGCAGCCATCTCCGCCGTGGGGTAGGTGCCGAGCCAGATACGCGACGCCTTGCGGGGCTCCCGAATCTCCGACACCCACTTGCCACTCCGGCACCGGATGCCCCGGTACACTGGGTGCCTCCCGGTCGGCGCCGCCGCAGGCTGGGCTTCACGTGGGGAGCCAAGTGAACTTTCATGGGAAGAAGTCGTGGGTCCCGGCTCAACAAGCGGGGCCAGGCCCACTAGTGCACCGGCTTCTAGGGCAGCCTCAGGATCAGCAGCCTGCCCATGCAACTGGCTTAACGTAAGGCTACCCTTGTCCGGTGGGACCCAGGCAGGAGCCCCCGTTGGTGGGTCCATCAGCATGGCAGCCTATTCTTGGATAGAAATGGCAACCTCAAAATAGGAAACATGGGCATGGAGGGGAGAGGGAGGGAGGGAGGGTTATAAGGGAAGAGGAAACCGTGGGGCATTCGCGGAGAGTTGTTGGGGCATGGGGGCCGGGAAGCTTAGCTTTCACTGAGCTGGTGCCCAAGGGGAACATGTTTGTCCTAGTACCTTGCATCAACGCCGTAATCCACCTTTCCCAATAAATTATCCTCAAATTGCTAGCCTGGGGATTGTGTTCGAGTTCACCCAATCGTCACAACGCGTTTGATTTGATCCAGTATGGTTGGCTGTGCAGTGTGCTGCAAAGGGATGCTCTCATGCTCAGCAGCATTTGCTACAGTGGGGATGGAAGCCCCCAGGTGTGCAACTTGGGTGCTTTAAGAGAAGACCGGCAGTTTTAGTTGACAAACTTCATTAAGACCTCTTCATCTTTTTATAATTTTTTTGGGACTTACTGCAAGTTAGGTTGGTTGTTTTATTGAATTTGATTGAGACGGGGAAATCAGGCTAGGTGGAGTACGTGGTGCACGTGACTGTTGTTTGTGACATATGAGGGGAGCGACAGATTTCCAGGTTGCAATTGATTGTGGGGCAGATCGTTGGACAGGAAGGGAGAGGGCAGGGTCTCATGTTCCAATTAATAGTAGGCACTGATAGGAACATGGGGGGTTGATACATGATACAGAAATGGAGCCAAATATCAGGGTTCCATTAATATTGCACAATGATATTGAAGGTGCCATTTTGTTCCATGGTCTTCAGGCTTGGGGGCTGTGATTTTACATCTTCACTCTCTGGATTTGATAAACCAGTGATTGCCCAACTAGCTCTTACTAAAGCCTCCCCTCTGTCTATGACAATGTTTTTAATCCCTATTTTCAAATCAAATCTCTGATTATGAGAGGTATCCAGTGTTGCCAGGGTCATATTATTCCCCTTTATATATGTGTGTGTGTCTTCTTACTCTCTCTCTCTATATCTCACATACTGTTTAAAAGAGTATCTTATATTTTACTCAATCCCTCTATCCTACATTAATAACTACACTTAGTTTATTAAAATAAATTAATTTTAGTTCATTTTCAAAAATCAAATATAGCTATTAATTTGAGTTATAGAGAAGATATAATTAACAATTGGATAAGCCTGTTTGTGAACAGGATATATTGGTTATCTAGCATTTTTCTTAGAATAAAAATGAATAATATTGTAGCAATTCTTGAACAAGATTTAATGTCGATTTAAAGGGCCTTTTTCTTTATCAAAACCACTTTTGTCTAGACATAATCATTCAGGCAAATACTCTTGCAAAAGGTGAGCTTTGAAGTTAATGCTTTTGAAAGAAACTAGGGTGGCCCACCCTGTAAAAAAAAAGAAACAGGCAACTAATACCGCCACCTTAATGGTGTTATTACAATGGAAGAAGCCATTTTAAGAGTTAAAAGTTGCCGTCACACATCTTTCTGGCATCAAGCGTATCCTTATATCATTTGTCAATTCAACTAGAAACTTTAAGGTCGTCTACTTCGAATTCAATCCCTTTTGAAGAGGGAAGCAAATTTCAATAGAAGCCAGCAATATTCTTGTAATCCTACAGCAAAATGGAATGATAAGACTAGTAGTCGGCAATTAGTAGCACGGACAAATTTATGGTCATTTCGAGGATGTCCGCTAGGATATCTTTCATGAACAAGAGCCATCGATCATAAAAATGGCCGCACATGTGCTATTACATATTAGTGCAAGTAATGTGCCAGTGCACATGTGTTAATGCATGTACCGTCGATCCTAAGGATTGACTGTTTCTACCTGATGTTCGGTAGGACCACAAACGCTTCCCTAGAGGGACTAAGCTAAATTCCATTTATATCATTCAACAAATTATGTTTCAAAACGAAAATATAGTTGCCACTTGAGAAACCAAGAGAGAAGGGTAACACGAATTGCAAATATCATTTTGGGGCAAAACTTATATTAGAAATACAAAGAATATATATATATATATATATATATATATATATATATATATATATATATATATATATATATATATATATATATATATATATATATAGAAATGGAGAAAAGAGAAAGGAAAAGTTGGGGGACAAAACAATCTTTAAAAACTCAGGTTTAAACCTAATTTTCATTGCTTTCTCATCAACCTCTCTATCACTGTCACATACTCTCCTACTTTGAAATTCATATCAACTTGAACAACCCCTTCACTTGGAAAATGTAAAAATGCTATAAATACTTTAATTTATTCAGTACTTCTGGAGTACCCTTCGAGATTTATAGAACTGTTGATCAACACACTAGTGCAATTGGTTCCACTTGCGCTAGCGTGCGCCATTGATCTTGAAAATCAACGGCTCCAATAAGGTGGGAGTAAATCCCATATGACATTCCTGAAGTGCTGAATATTTTTTCCAAATTTAGTCATGCATTCTCACGTCCCAGATTTAAATGAACCTTGTAGTTTCTTAATTTTGCTTTTGTGGCTAATGTAGACTTTGCCTTAGTTTAAAGTTTAGCAATTACTATAAGTCATAATTAGGTCATTATTAACCTTTCCACCATGATCAATTGCCCTTGGCCAACAACCTCCTCAGTTGAAACCCTCTACGGTCTCCTAGGCATGAGAATTCCTAATTTGCGCATGAAATTGTTTGATATGATCAAGAAATATGCTTGAAGACATGAGAATATCAAGACAATGAGAAGATGATTAGGTTTTGGAGGTTAAGGCGAATTAACACCATGTAGTGTAGATATGGAACAAACTTGGACTGTTTAAACAGTGCATGGAAACTACAGGATGCCATAGTTTTCCTTGAAAGTATGCTATACAGTGAAAAACGCTTTTTGGTCCAAAACCGAACAATTCAAAATAGTCTTATGGGCTCAGAATGGCCCATGAAATTTGTCATGTTGAAGGCACTCTCAGCTCAAGTGAAATGCCTAAGTATGCTATCACCCGCATGTTTGCATGGGCCTACAAGCAGAAGAGGGTATTTGGTGATCATAGGGGGGCACACTGCCATGTTTAGAGAGCGTGTGCCTAATCTAATTGGTGTTCTGCACAAAACTTTCGTAGGTTTAATTTCTCTTTAATTATCACAATTAGATTGCTATAAAAGCAAGTTCATTATTAGTCAAAACCTGAAGACAACCTATAGTAGCAGTCCTATAAGAGGTGAGCCTAAATTAGTTCGATTTGGCTTGAAGCTATTTTAATCGACCAATATAGCCCAGTTCAAAAGTTCAAATGTATTAATGTTCTATGGTTGAACTAGTAATAAAACCAAAATCAATCAGATAACCTTCTGTCCTAAATTAATAGTTCTATTTGACAAAAAAAATCATTTCATATTAATATCTCTATTTTGTTTCAATTTAAGTGGTTTGATACTTAAAAAAAGTATCCTAAGTTTTCTAGAATTAAGTTTCACCATTCAATAATTTTTTTTTTAAATATAGCTATTAATATAGGACAAATAGAGTACATAATGTGAGGTTTTTCATCCTTATTCATAAATACTTCTTCCCTCCCATATTAATAACCTTATATAGTTTTCAAAATAAATTATTTCTAATTTATTTTAAAAAATACAATACAGATATTAATGTGGGACATAAAAAATAATAAACAGTAGTAGTACCAAATTATGTGTAAATTAAAATACAAATATAAATAAACTTTTACATTTCTATAAAATTTTCAAATTGTAAGCCGGTCTGAGGTATGATTCCTAGCTAGATCAATGTGACCGATTTAACTCTCGTCGATAAAATTCTAAGCAAATGAATACAAGTGTTTTTTTTGTTTTTGTTTTGGTACATAAATGTATATAAGTTGATAACATGCTACATATTACCTTGAAAAGTTGACATCTTAGCCATGGAAGAGTTTTTCATACTCCATCTGACAATGAGTCCAGCGTAAAGAATACATAAGAACCCTTCATATTTGAGATCAACGGTACACATGTGGCACGCATTAGCGTCAATATTGCTGATTCTAATGTGGACTATCGTATGCACCTATCAATCTCATGGATGAAGGGCTCCTATGAGTTCCTTATGCTGGGCTTATTATCAGAGTGGAGCATTAAAAATGGTTCCCTTACCACTTGGTCTTGTAACTAGATAGCCAAAAAAAATACCGGACTACAAAAACATAAAATAGAGAAAACAAAATAAACATAGAACACTACACTTAAATGTCCACCCACTTTTCAATAAGTGAAATGGTTTCGTGGCAAGATATGAGCATGGCGACTGCAATGTAACTTAACTCCAACATTCCGGAAGAATTTTTTTACTCCCCACTCACAATTACCCTAGTGTAAGCTACAAATGGGGAGCCCTTCATCTACAAGATTGACACATGTGTGTTATCGATCTTAAATATCAAGGGCTACCATATGTGACTTATGTTAGGCTCATTGTTAGTAAGAAACATAAAAAACTCATGAAGATGGCCCCCTTATGTCAAGTAGCAATACATTTTTTTTCAACTTTGTGCCCCTAAGGGTTGCATGATTATTTGTTTTTAGTTATAAATGTAGAAGGAGGAGCATGTGAAAAATTCACTATGCCTCAAATTAATAGCTTCATTTTAATTTTTAAATATTTAAAATAAACTAATTTTAATTTATTTTAAAAATTAAATATAACTATTAATGTGGGATAAAGGAGTATGTCACTGGGAGCTAGGTTGAACCTATATTAAACAAAGTACATATACTCCCTTTGTCTTAAATTAATAGCTCTATTTGATAAGAAAATTTGTTTCATATTAATAGCTTCATTTTATTCAATATAAGTAGTTAGATACTTACAAAAGAATTTCATAAGCTTATTTTCCCTTCTCTTAAGTATTGATTTCACCATTTAATAAAAATAATTATTTTTTAAAATATATCTATTAATATGGGACAAAGGAAGTACATTAAAACAAATGTCAAAAATGGTAAATTGAACGAATGACCAAGACCACAACGGGACAACTTCGGTAGTCATCAAGAGTTGTCTCCAAGGGTCGGCCAAAGTGTCGATTACCAATCCAAATACTGCCCCCTAAGTTTAAAGGAGGATACCCACATCCAAAATTGATTGCTGGAGAATGAAAAGTTGGACAACGTTGTAAAAGTATAGTCCTCATAACGAGGGCGGATGACAACACACACCATGGTACATCTACCCATCCACTAGAGTACAAGAGGAGGTGCACCCTAGAGAATGGTAAACCACCATTCCTGACTTCTAGCAAGCAGCCAAGAGATGACACACTTGGGCACATCCATGCCAAGACTAATTAGAAATGGATTCACCGCATACTTCAGCAACGAATACCCCAAGCACAAAGGAGGGCAATTAGCGAAAGCAAGGAGCAGAGGCACTCCTGCATCAACCAAAGGAAAAAATTCAGCATCATTAGCGGCCACTGCACCCACCCCAAAGTGGACTAGATCGACATATTGTAAGAGCATTTACAAAGAGAAGAGGAGAGGGGGGGTGTCACGCCCAAGTTTTAATGAACATGTTCTTCGGCAAATCATGTAGTGAGAAATATAAATCGATGAAATTTTTTTTCGAAACCATCTCAAATTATTACGATAAATTAACTTAAGGTATGAGTACCAGTTTTCCACAACCCCAAAGATCAATGCATATGCTTGATAATAATATCAAATGAAGTTAATTAACTGAAATCACAGGTTTCAGTCACATTTCTCACTATCACACTTCCAACTATTTACTATAAAATAAAATAGCACTTACAGGCCTATAATTAATTGGTAAGCACAAAGTAAAAATCTCCTTCTAAATCTAAAGCCTTAGAGCATTCTTCCTTCACAATCCCATCCTGGAGCAACTTTTTACCCACAAAACAAAGTGACCTACAACACAATGATATTGAGTATATCTATATATACTTAGTGGGATAGTATAACAATATAATTATATATTGATTATCAAATTATAATAATAATCATAATAGAGCAATTTCAATCTATTCATTACCCTTAACTGTATGGTCTATCCCTAATAATTAGGATAAACATAATCAATCACACAAGTCTATTTTAAAATTCATTCTCCCATCACACTCCTCGGTTACTCAACATATACATCTTAGACCTATTATATCCATGAAACAATGTTAAGGTCCCATAAGAGCTATTAGACCAAGTGGCAACAATTATAAACTTATCATGATTGCAAAGTACCCCAAATAGTTGTTCTACATTGTAATCCTTTGAAGATTAGAACTCCCAAGCCTCTTTGGAAGGGAGATGATGTCAATGAGTCTTTAAAGGCCAAACAAACTTTTATCATGGCATGTGGTCATTTAAAGACCAACCTCTATGCATTCCATCTTATACACTTAAGTGAACTATGCAATGAAGGATTAATTCCCTCTTTGAAGTCTATCACTATGTACTACTCGTGACTACTAACTAAAGTGACACTCTCATGGCCCTTACCCTCTCTTAGGGATATCATAGATCTAGAATTATCATATCCTCCCTCCCTCTTGATCATACGAGCAAACTTGACTTTTCTTCATCTATCCTACTAAATAGTGGATAGAATCAATAGTATTTTCCTTCTAATGGCCTTTTGAGGTTAGGGTTAAAAGTGTATTTAAAAGTTATAAGTCTAGCATGCATCAAACCCTCAGGTCTAGTTCATCGACACATTGACGTCATTGTTGACAACCATCTACATCTTCATCAACGCATCAATACCGATGTTGACAATATTTTCATGCTTTCTCCTCGATTCATCGATGCATTAATTGGCATGTCAAAGGTAGAGGAAGGGAAGGAGGAAAACAAGGAGGACAAAATAGCTAACGTAGACATTTATGTGCATTGGTGTCACCACGTCAGATGGTGCACAATGGCCAGGTGTGTGTCTTCCCGTGATTGCATGGAACTGGTCCCGAGCTTCGTGGGGTTGGATTGAGCCAACGAGCAGTGACATGCATTGCATCCACTCGACGTGTGACAAGCCCTGCATGCACTTGGCCAGTGGCTAGCCTCCAAAGCTCACAACACATGTCTTGCGCACTCGCGTGCTTGCATGATTCACATGTAGCTCTTCCCTATAAATAGGAAGAGCCATACAAATTATAGGATAGTTTTTTCTGCCCATTTTGAGTCCAATTTCTCCCTTTCAAAAAATGTTATTACCTAATTTGAGGGTGCTCTTTGCAAAAGAAGGGTCAACTTTTTTAGTTAGCAATTATAGATGGGGAAAATGGCCTAGGGCAAGAGGAGGCTCTATCCGATGCCCTCGGGCCTAAAGAGAGACAGAGAGAGAGAGAGAAGCGGGCATGAGTAAGAGGAGGTTTCATCATCCGTCGTTGGACCACAAAGAGAGGAGTGGGCCAGAGTAAGGGGAGGCTTTGACCTCTGTTGACGGTCCACAAAGAGAGAGAAAATGATTTATAGGAAAGGGGATATTTTGTCTGTCACCTTCGAGCACATAAAGAGAGAAACACACCGGGTAAGGGACGTTCTATCTGTTGCCTACATGTGTGTAAAAAGAAAAGTGTATCTGAGAAAAGAGAGATTTTGTTCTTCACCTTCAAGCGCAATGAGAGAAATGCCCCAGGTGAAGAGAAATTCTATCCGCCGCCTTTGGGTTGGAAAGGGAGAAACATGTCAAAGTGAGAGAAGACACTGCCCTCATCTACGAACCTGAAGGGGAGGATACCCTGAAGGAAGGATTAGCTCCGAACACCACTACTTCCAATAATATCATGTGAGTAAGTGTTTCTGACTTTCTATTTTAAATGCATATTTATATAAATGCATGTGCATCTTATTTAGTTAATTTAAGATGGTAAATGAGTTAAATGCTTTGCTATGATTTGATTTGTATGATCTGCTATGCTATGATTTGATTTGCTCTAATATGTTCTAGTATGATCTAATATGTTTTACTCTATTTTGTGAAAGAATGACTTGTCAGATTCTAATGTATTATCCGATGCATAACTCCAATGATTTATTTGCTTCAGTTCGACTTCGATGATTTCCATCTAACTCCAAATTATTTATTTGGATATATGTATTATAAAATATATAATTTCTTATGCCTAGTTCATATATTAGCCATTATGTAGAACTATGTTTGGATTTGATCAAATTGGAATAACATCATAGGTGTTATCTAATATGTACTCAGGCAACCAACAACATGCCAACGTTGGCCCTTTCCAAACTAGCCATAAAAATAGGCTTCGTCTAGTCTACACATAGCAGAGCATTGAAGCTCCATCGTGCATAGAGGACTGTTACAACTGCCACCCACAGATGTCGCACCTAGATAATTTTGAAAAAATTCTCCGATAGTTTTTTAAACCCCCGAGTTGGGTTAGGGCGTTAATTATGAAGGGCCAATCTAAGCTCAGGGTGTTACAATTCCTTCATGATATACTTGTAGAAGGTCTGATGCCTCCTTGGTAGTCTCACACATTTAAAAGTGTTTGTATTCATTTGGGGAGATAACACAAGTAATGACACTAAGAGCCTTACTATTTCCTGTGGTTAGCCTTCTCTCTATGTTAAATTGTTCCAAAATATTGAAAGAAACTTCGATCTTCACCCCATCAATCTCAAAGAATTTAGTAGAAGGTGTCCAACCACGTTCTACACTAATCCAAATCAACTCATCTTGATCTTTAAGAAAAGTTCTCATTCGATTATTTTAGTAGGCGGAATTAGTCCCATCAAATAAGGGTGGTTTAGTGTTGGACGAGCTCTAAAACCTAGCTATCAAATAACAAAAGGATCAATACTCTAGGTGAGTTCCCCTTCGACAAGAGTATCATCGCTTTAATACCACTTGAAAGTCTGTTAAGGAGAGTTATGTTGTAGAGGAGGGTGAATAGGACATTTCTTAAAACTTTTAATCTTAAATAATTTCTATTTCAAGATTAGGTAAAAGAAAGTTAATCCACAAGGATAGTTCATTTTAAAGCACACACAAGTATAATATATATGAAGTTAACGAAAATATTGTGTGATGAGGGAGTAATTTTAACTTATGTGGCCTAATGATGATTTCGCATGATAGATGATCAAGAGAAAACACAATGCACACAAGAGATTTATTGTATGATTCCAACGTCAAAAATAGGACAACGCCAACATCCACATTTTAGAAGCACCAAATCCAAGGCACCTCAACTTTCTACTGAGAGTTTCAGGCTTACCCTCAACCATCTATAACAAAGGTTTTCCTTGGCTCAACCATAACCGTAATATTTTCCTTAGCTCACCGTTAACCGTTACAAAACTTTGAGTGAATCCACATTCAACTAGAGTTACTCCTAATTCTCCATGGGTTATATCCAAACCGGTTTCTCTCTTACTAAGTGTTTCAACCCCCTAGTTTACTCCACTCTCTCTCAAAAGTACATGGTTTAGATCACTTAAACTGTTTATGAGTATTGAGTATCCTACATCTTTGCTTGAACTCGTACTACAAGCTTTCAGACTTCTACCACCCATCCTTGGATTGAAATATGTGCTTCAAAATTGTTTAGGCTATTTGGATGGAGGACCATGACTTTTTAAGGATGCACCTATTTGATCTTAGAAACCATTGCCAAATAGTCTTGAATCCGTTTTTACTATTTCTTAAAGAAATCTCATGGACCTTTTTAAGGGGATAAAGACTAATCAAGACATACTATAGTTTCAAAATGATTTTCCTGTAGGGAGTATGAAACCAATTATAAGATATCCCTTGTTCTTTCCCAAGATTTTGATTGAAAATCTATTAAACTTTGATCTCATATGGGAAAGAAAACTTGTGACACTCTTATGACTCTCTCTAGGTGAATTAGCTATGAGAACCCAAGTCAAGAGACAATGGAAGGAGAGAGACTTTCATCTTCACCCAAGAGGGGTTATTTATAGTTGAAGGACTCTATATTGGGTCTATATTTGAGTCTTAGTTTGGGTCTTAGTTTAGGTTTAGGTATGGGTCTTAGTTTTGGTATATGTATTTTTTCCATACATGAGATGAATAGGCTTTTTCTCTAACCAACCTAGTAACTCATGTAGTTTATGATTTTCATGTACTCTATGCGGTCTAGGTTAGGGCGTGTGACAACTTAATAAACGATATTATCTTTCTTCAAAACAAATATTTTAATAAGTTTTTTTTTAAAATGTGCCCCCTATTGTAAAGGGTCATGTGGCATTGACAGCAGGCAATAGATGATAAATAGTTCCCTCTACCTCGCTATTGCCAGTTGCACATGCCACTCTGCCATATTTTCCTTATACTAGAGGGATTATTCTAGCCCCTAGGTTCATTCTTTCGTGGAACATAAAAAAATCTTCCTCCTCAAAGGCATCCTTTTATGTATTCATGTCATTAACTATTTAATACTCCTTTCCAACAATGAGTTTAGTGTTAGAGAGAACTATCTATTTGAATTAACTAGAATTGTAGTTTACTTTCATCAACTTGATGCTAGGATTCTAGATCATACGACTATGTAGCATCTTCCATATGCACATATAGATTATAATCTTCCATATGCACATATAGATTATATCATTGTTGTCTGAAATAAATTGTATCTTACATGTCTAGAATTTAATTAGAGACTACATTTATTACCTTTGATAAGGATTTGACAATGACAATGGCTTTGACAAACTACCACTAGATTAGCTTCCAAAAGAGGCTATGCACGTCAATAAAAAAAGTGCTTAGGTAAAGTCATTTGCTAATGGCCTAAAGTCACTGATACTAACGATGAAGGTACTACTAATTAGTACTAGTGTATGGGATTTGTCTTATGAAATCCAACACGAATGTTCAATTGACAAAAGAAATGAAAAGAAAGGTTATATACATGCAACAAGTGCAACAGACCATAGAGCTAGGAACAAAGTAGTCTTGCTCACATGCAACTTCATGTGTGTACAGAGAAAGCCATTGATTGGTTGATGGCTTGAAAATATTAGTTAAAGATGAAGCAAAGTTTTCACATATCTGGTTATGTTATTGCTCTTCCATTTATGGTATTTCTATGGTTGAAACTTAATATAAATCTTGTTTAAATAAATAAAAGGAAAAAAATAATAGTAATTTTGTTCGTTTGGGTTGGTTTATTTAGCCCCATTAGTTTAGTATCAGCTAAATTAGATAACTACTTATAATATGCCATGGCGCAAATCTATAATTCCCACATAGAGAAATTTCATTGAAAAATAACTGAGCAAAATTTTAAAAGAAAACCAAGCAAAAAAGTTTAATTGAAAATTACTATTAGATTAAGAGAAAAAATGTGTACATGAATATCAAGGGATCACATAAATAAAAAAAGAAAGAAAGAAAGAGGGCCTAGCCTATCAAATATTCACATGACATTTTTATATGCTTCTATTTTCATGAGTAATGCTTATGCTCCATGCCCAAAGGGTAGTCCTATGCCTTCATTATAGCACGCATATAACAAGCTTTTATGGTGCAAACAATTGTAGTATCTTCGTATTTCTCATGTATCTTTAAAGTACATTCTAAAGCTCATTATGCCTAAGCCAATTTTCCAAAGAGAAGATAGCCAACACACCCAAAATATTTGTCAAAGAGCAATAAGGCCAAACATCACTATAAAATTTTATTTAATATAATTAGTCTAATTTATAGGCACTTGGTGTATGCTTGTGCTTGTGCATCAAATACTTTAGAGCCATATGTTTTCAATTTTGCAACCTGTGTTACTCTTAGGGCAAGCGGGCTTGGATCTACTTGCATAGCCCATGATAAACATGTGTCATTAGATTTCAATTAGAGAAAATGCAATGCATTATATACACATATTATCTTATTTTATATAATTATACTATGCAATGTAATTTCTCTTTTTTAGAAGGAAATTATTTTTAACAAACATTCTTATTTGTTAGTATTATATATAACTATAAATCCATACTAAAAATATTTCATTCCTTCTTGACCATACAAGTTGTATCATCAAGAACCCTATTTCTTGCTCGGGTTGGAAATCAAGACTAGAACCGGTTAGTATTGCTCAATTAAGTGATGTTTTATATACACCATAGAGTGAATCTACTATGTTACAACAACTGCTTAATTAAGTGATGTTTTGTAGACACTATAGAGCGATTCGACTATGTTAAAACAATGGTACATATTCCTAGATAACTATTAATTAATTAGTAGGAATTATTTTTTATGCTCCCCACTTACCATGACATCAACGTTAACATGTTAGTGTAAAGAATGCATGTGAGCCATTTATGCATGAGATCAATGATACACATGCTAGAGCATGTTAGTGTCAGTGACATTAACGCTAACATGTGCTAGTATGTAAGTCATCAATGTTAAATACTAATGGCTCCCGGACATCTTTTACACTAGACTAATTGTTAAGGAAACATTTTAATGCTCCACTCTCACAATAAACATAGCATAAGGAATATATAGGAGCCCTTCATCTATGAAATTAATTGTATAGACACTAACATATATTAGCATCAATGATATTATCGTTAAAATATGTGTTGTTGATCTCAAATATGAAAGTCTCGCATACAGTTTTTATGTTGGGCTCATTTTAAAAAAAGAGCATAAAAAACTCTTCCCCGAATAAGCATGAAAAACTCTTTCTAATTAATAAGACCATATTTTAAGTAAATAGTTACCATCAATTAAATTCTAAACCCCATGGGTTATCCCATGTAGGTATATTACTTTTCAACACAATAATAGTTAGATTAATTCAAAATAACAAATACTCCCTTCAACTTAAATAAATATTTTATTTAAAATTTTAAAATAAGTTAATATTTTTTAAAAGTAAGACAAACAAATATTTTTAAGAAAGGCGTTTAATCACATCGCACGTGCCACCTATCATTCTGCGCGCGTCAGCCTTCACAGCCACTGGCCATTAGCAGACAAAACCTTTTGCCTCCCAACCCAGCGGAATGGAAGCAGGAGGAATCTGGATCCCGCACCATCCACATAAAGCCCCATCAATAGCCATTAATTACAATTTTTGCCACTATGAAAATATACTGTCCATCAATTGAATGGCATTCTCTGTGATAAACACCAACGCAAGGGGTAAAGTTGTAAGTTGGGCCCATCCAGCGGATACGACACGGTACGGAGTTGGCCGGGGAGCCCACCAGATCGTTCGGGCTCCAACGGCTACGCGCCATGCGTGTTATTCCACATCAAGGCCCATTAAACAAATGTGATTAAGCCCATGATTAAGAAAATAACAAGATTATTAAAGAATTTGGCGACAGCGTATAGCGCCCTAATTGTCCTCATCTAGTATAACAATGATTAATAATCTAGTTAGCGTTTTAGCAAAGTTTACATCCAAAGCAAAAATATGTTGACAAATTTGTCATTTAGTCCTACTTGAGAGTTGAGACGAGCTTCTTCAATAATTGTAAATTATAAAATAGATTGGCATTAAAAAATGAGTATATCCCTACACTTGATTCTTGGAGTTACCTTTTTATAGTGTTTAGGTTATCAGTATCTCTAATCTATCCGAAAATAAGCAAGTATTGATATCTCTTTGGCTTTCAAGCTCCCCATATAAATGCAAGTTCAATACAAGATCATAATCAATTAAGTTCTTTGAAGTACTTAAGTAGGAGCCTCATTCCACCATTCCAAAACCCTACCAATACAAACTTGGTCCATGGCCGGACCCCAGGCAGACAACACCAGGCCGGCCAACCAAGTGAAGCCGGCCGCCCGTCGCTTCATCGGAGTCCGGCAGAGGCCGTCAGGGAGGTGGGTGGCGGAGATCAAGGACTCCACCCAGCGTATTAGGCTGTGGCTGGGCACCTTTGACAGCCCTGAGGAGGCGGCAAGGGCATATGACGAGGCTGCCCGGGCCCTCCGCGGTGACAACGCACGGACCAACTTCGCCCCCACCTCACTGATGATGTCTGACTCCTCCTCTCCTGCCGATGGCCCCTTGCCTGAGGCTGATGGGAGCCGGGGGGTGAACTTCACCTCCCTGAAGGCCAGGCTGAGCAAGAACCTCCAGAGCATCATTTCAAGGTCGTCAGAGAACAAGGCGGCCAAGTCCCGGGTCAGTGATCATTTCACCTTCGCCAGCATCTTCCATCGCCACCGCATCCACCACCACCAGCAGTATGACGCCAAGACCGTGGACAAGCTGGTGCAACCGAGCTTCATAGTTCCGCATGCAGCTGATAACCACTCCTGGGACAGCACTAGTGGGTCTGATCACTCCGGCAATGCCGAGCACTGCGAGTCGATGGCTGGATTCCTGCCTCTCACCTCCGACTCCGATGGGTCTGACGTGGGAGAAATGGGGCCGTTAATGAGCCGGCTCCGGTTCGATCAGGAGGAGATGGCAGGCATGGGGTGGATGGATGGTAAGGTAGAGAGGGAGAGCGAGTCCCCCCGCGGCAGTAAGAGGTTCAAGGTGGCCTCTTCCGTCATAGTCCCTCCTTCATTCAGTGCAATTGAGTTCCACGATGTGAGCCACTGAAAACCCCCTTGGCCTTAATTTGTACATATCATGAAGCTTTTGTTCCCATGGGAATTAGCTAAATTTGATGGCAAGGCTGTGGTGTGTGGTAAGATGGAGAGAAACTTTCCAAATTCCAAGTGATACTGTACATAGGAACTCCTGGAGCTGGCAGAGGATGAGAGGAATATATATGAGTAAATAATAGGTTAATAGTAATACCATCAGATTGGTAACATCATGTGAATGGTAACAATGGTCCTACTTATATATGTTAACCTCTGAAACTTTCAGAAAATGGTGCAGAAGTTCTAGTCATTGTTCTATCATGGGTTTATAAGTTCTATTCCTATATTTGCTTTCATAAATTTGTCAATGGCTTGGAAGACTGTCCATTATTCTTTTGTATCTTTTATCACATAAATTTTGACGGAGAATTTATAGTCCTCCCGGGTGCAGACATCCTCCTCCGGGATATCCTCCATCAACAGTTGTAACGGCCGGCACACATGTTCGTGCAGTAACGCACACGTGTTAATGTGTGCTGCCGATTTGGTGGATATCTTGGTGGACATTAGGTAAGAGGACCAAAAACACTTCCAAATTATGAGATCACATATTCACATGGTGAGCATCTTGGAGCAACTAATTGTGGCAGTGGAAGAAGACAAGTTGTACATATGGAGATGCCTTCCACACTGATGAGAACTATTTTTTGTGGCTTTTAAGAGGATGATGACAAGAAGACTCTTTGTTCTGGGAGAGTGCTAGAGAGTTATATAACTGATTCGTAACTTGCAAATTGGTAAAGAAAAAGCTTTAATTTGCCTAGCTACCAATTCAAGGGGCCGGTCAATAGATTTTTATTCATTGCTCCAGCTCCCATGCTATGAATACATCCACCCAAGAGCATAGTATATCTGGCGAACTAAGTGACAGTTCATGCACAACCTTTCTGGGTTTTGCTCTTGCATGCCTGCTCAACCAGCGTTTCTTTCTTATCCTTTATGCCTACCATTTTTTTATCCTTTCTTTGCCCAAATATTAGCTATAAACCCGGCCTCGATCAATATCATATCACAATCACATGGAGAGGTTCAAATGGATGAGAGTCCTAACTGAGCATGAGCCTTTTTGTTTCAAATTATACCAAGATTGGGCTGCTAAGAAATAATGAAGAGACTGAGGAGTAGGGAGAGATCAATGTGTGAGATTCAATTTGTAGGAGATCGTACTCATCCTAAGGTCCTAATCTCATCATATATAAGTTTTGTTGCTGATAAGTTGTAGCCATTAGGTTAGAATTTTTTCTTTGTCTTCAATAAGCTTGAAAAAAATATTTCACGATGACATTGGAAGAAGACAATCTTCCATTAATATATTGGAGCAAAACAGAAACGTCCATTTAAAAAATATTCAAACAGTTAGCAAGAAGTTCTTTTGTGGTCCATATGGGGAAAAGACAAAGGATCCTTTATAAGTTGTTTGTCATTTTGAGACTTCTCGGCAAATAAATGTAAGAAGGCATTCCCACCTCTGATACCTTGCACCACATTAAAATTTAGATTTCTTTAATTTTGGCTTATAACCCTAGGTGTGACAACGTGCTTTCTCACTTCTAAACCCAGAATTTCCATCCTCCACCAAAATTTGGTGAACACACATAAGAAAAAGTTAATATGTTGTGACACATTGAATTTATAAGGTATTTTATATTTTAGAATAATATGTTTATTTACTTTTTTTTAAATAAAATGTTTTGGTGTTATCAACACCCCGACATGTCAGTGACCGCATTGATGAGAACACTGTGTTTTTTCAATTAGATAATGATACATTAGTTTGAGTGTCGATGAAATAATTTTTTTCCAGACATAACACGTCGATAGGTGGGTGTGCTGACAAAACTTAAAATCTACTGTCTGCAAATGATGAAGTGTTGGTATTTTCATTAGTTTTAGTGAATAAGAGCAATTTTACCGATAAAATTAGAAACCACTAAGAGAAAACAGTTACACATAGTTGCATATACGGTGCATAAGATTTGGTTACTTTATTTTTTTATAAATATTATTTGATTTTCTACGATTTTAATCTAATAAAAAATTAATTTTAAATCAAAGGGAGAGACGTAGGGCATGTCAAAGAATGAAGAAAGCATTGAAATAGAAACGCTCGAGACTTTGTATTTGTTATCAAAAGAAAAAAGTTGGATTACTAACCTTGTAATCATATGATAGTTAAAATGGATATTTTTAATTTGATTGCATATTTGTTGGTGTGTATTGATGCACGTTGTGGTTGTTTACGGAGATTTATGTTATGTTTAATGATAATTTTGAAGCATGCAGATTGCACTGCTCTATTTATATTTTAAACTATAAGATTCATGATTTAGATGATGAGATTATCATGTTTTATAGAAGGGAATGTTTGAAGAGTCAAATGTTTGTTTTCTTCCCAATCATCGTCATGACCATAAACATGTCGATGATGACATCAGTAGTTGAAGGAAGATAAACACTACCAACTTTAACAAGTTGTATCCTATCAGTGTTATAATAGACATCGGTAGTGAAACCGACACGTCGGTGATGGTGTCATCAAGATGGGCTCTCATAGCCTATCCGCTATCAATAGGGGTCTTATGTGTCGATGGGGACGTCGATGACCATCAAAACCTCGGCCAACACATCAATAGGTCAATCGATGATGCATTAATTCATAATTTTTAAACATAATTTCTACCATAATATATGATATTTATGAGATATACAATAACATGGTTTTGTATTAGATGGATATTTAATTATATGATAGAATCACATTTATGATATTGGGATAAGTAAATACTATGTGTGAATCTTTGTAATGGATAAATGTCCCTTAACTATTTCATTTGACACTCAAGGATGTATAGTTGTAATGTCGAGTTGACTTCAAAATAGGGTATTTCTAGCCACTTATAGGAGACTCAAGATGGAGGGATGACTCATAGGTCTCCGGCTAGGGGTGCTAATGAGCTGAGCCAACTCGTCGAGCAAATGTATCTTGACTTGACTCGACTCGAATATGGCTCGACTCGAAGTAGCTCAGCTCGAACTCGAATATTTTTTAGTTGAGTTTGAGCATACCCTGCCTCGACTCGACTCGGCAATGTCCACGACGTATTTCACGTGTCTATGCTTAGGAAATACGTCCAAGACTCCTCTCATGTTCTTGATCAGAGTTTAATAACTCTCAAGCCCGACCTATCATTCGAAGAAAAGCCACTTAAAATTCTGGATCACAAGGAACAAATCTTGAGGACTAAAAGGATCCCCTTAGTCAAAGTGCTATGGAAATATCATTCCTCGGAAGAAGCTACTTGGGAGCTGGAAAACGAAATGCAAAAGAAGTACCCTGAGTTATTTAGTGGATAATTCAAATTTCGAGACGAAATTTCTTTAAGGGAGTAGATTGTAATGACCCTAATTTCTAACACGATCTTCTTACATATTTTGTTATTTATAATTTTTCTAAGTATTGGTTAGAGCTCGTGGAGACGAGCGTAACAAGTCTTAAAACGTAAAGATCAGAGGTTGGGAACAAAAGTCATGACCTCGGGAAACGTGTTCGACCGGTAGGACCCACTTTCCAAATTTAGGTGGAATGGTTCTTAAATAGTCTAGTATCGTAGGGCTCGTGAATACGAACTCAACGGTACCAAGAACGCGCAAATCGGAGTTCGGGATATGAAGTTACGATTTTTGGAAATTTTGGAATTAAAAAAATTATAAAATAATGTTTTTTGGCGCGGCACAACTCGGCGCGGTGCGGCGCAACGCGCGGCGTGTGCCACATGGCGCGCGCCGAACGTGCGTTCATCACGCGCGAACGCGGTTTCGCCGGCGCCAGTGGGCGCCGGCCGGATTTTTGGCGGCGCCGGTGGGCGCCCACCGGAATATGCTTCCGCCTCCCCTATAAATACCCTTTCCGGCCACTTCTTCACCCACATCCGATTTTCAGCCCCTTTCACTGTTTTCACCATTCCCGACCCGTTTTAAGTCCGATTTTCACGTTTCAAGACCCGTTTCCTACTAATTCAAGGGTGCTCTACTCACCGAAAGCATTATTTTCTCAAGACAACCCCTCTAAGACCTCAAAAAATGTGCCCCTTCCCTAATCTTCACTTTTCATCTTTTCTTGTTTCTGGGCCATTCTTAAACCTTTTTAACCCGTTCCAAAGCCCTACCCTACTAAATCAAGGGCATTCTACGCGTTGGAGTGGTTATTCTGCCGAAATTCTTGCTCGAAGGCTGATATATTAAGGCGGGACTCTCTTTACGCTACGAGGAGATTTCGCACGTGTTATAGGTAGGTAGTTATAAATTCTAATCGTATGCGGAGATTTTGACTCGCTAAAGTTTTACTAAAAGTTTTCTGTTACTTTATGAAAACAAAAGCTCTGACTTCAAAATCATCTCCTCCTTTCGAAAATTTCTTCGAGTTTTGGGCAATCGTGCCGTCTAGATAGTTCTCAGTTCTTCGGAGCTAAGAATTATTATGATTTTGGATACCACCAAATTTGGCATCTGGTGCGCACAGGATTGGGATGTCATGGGTAAATCCCTTCCTTTCAGTCTCGCGTCGCCCCATGGGCGCGGGTGTAAGTTGTCTGGTATCGCGACGTTCTGTGATCGTGTTTTCAGGTTTTCCGAATGATTTTCAAAAAGAAAAATGGCATGTGCACGAAGCATATTCTTAGAACTTAATTCGACCTACTGAGTATAAATTTACTCACCTACCCTCAGACTCTGCAGGTGTTTCACTCAATTCTGAAGGAGTCGACGAAGGGTTTCCTTAAATTATAAGTTTTGTACTACTATTTTTGTACTTATGTAAATTATTGTATTGACCAATGTACAAAGGCACGTGATGCCTAATTTTGACAATCTTTGTATAATACAAAGTATGTTGTAATTACTGTTTTAGTACACGGTGATCCTTGGCAATTGTAATTAAATTTTGTTACGTTTTCAAAAATTGTTTTCTTTTATTCGAAAATACGAGGGACGTTACAGCATGTGAGTGCCAAGTTGTTATTGCCGGTATATATATTATGTTCCCTATACATGTACTTGAACACAACCCGTTTCCTCTATGAAATTATTTGATGCTTAATTGATATTCATAATTTTTAAAAACAAGGAATTCACCCCCAAGATATTTTTTACATGAGATCTATTTATGGATGCATTTGTTCATATTTTAGTTGTAGGTTTTAAGAAATACGAATTTCAAAATCTTGGGGCGTGACATGTACATGCGGCCCTATATTTGTGGTCGCATGCACGAAGAGTATCAAGAGCTATTGGATCAATTTAATGGCACACATAAAATAGGGACGTTCAAACTTCTTTGTTGTTATGTTCCGCATGTCCACCAATTGGAGCCTATGCTAGTCCTCATGAAATTTGGTAAAATTTCTTTGCGATTTCACTAGGAGTGCCTGAGCAGCCAAAAGGATATGACGAGTCTCCATTCGTTGTTGCTACAACTTGTGAGATAGCGATTCTAATGATTTAAAACCAACAAGGACGCCATTGAAAAACATCTTGAATTCTAGGAATCGCACCTCTCTAATACTAATGTTGTAGATTGATAGATCTATAGGTGAATATTATAGGAAATTATAGAGTTGAGAGGGGAAGATAGCAAAGGCTAGATGAAGAGGAGAAAGAATTAAGATTTTAGAGGAGAATATAAACGAAAGGGAAGAAATCAAGACCATAGATTAGGTCAGACAATGAGAAGGAGGACAATCAAACTAAATAACTTTTAATTCATTCATTCCCTAACAGATATTAGGATGTAACCTTTACATTAAATAGAACTCCTAAATTGGCCTAAACACTAACCTAAAACCTAGTAAAACTAATTAAATAGAAATTATAAATAACCCCCTAATCACTTAGCTTAATTATTTATAAAGTAAAGTATTCCTAATGGGCCTTCTAAATGGATCATAACAAACAGTTGGCTATGGCTCCATAAGCTTCAGTATTGCCACATCTTCTCCAACATGGTTAGATATCTTTGAAGCAATTGAATAGGACTTTATTGCATCCTTATGCTTTCTTTGTCTTTGCATAAAGAAATGTCTCTACACCAAATCGTGATTGTATAAAAACAGGCAAATAACAACTCAATCTTACTAAACATAGTACAATGTCGAGTTGGAGGACAACAATTTGTCAGCGCAAATTATTAAACATGTTTAAATACGTGTCCATCATTATCTCATTGATGGATCAAAGTATGAAGCATATGTATAAGTATTTGGCTAAATACAAACAATGAAACACTCATTTTTAGCATTAGTATAATAACAATAATTGCAATAGAGATAAACAAAAGTGGGATATAATTAGCATCTCTTGCAATAAATCCTTCAAAAGATGACTTTCAAATTTGGTAGCTCAAAATTCAAGTTATGCACAAGCCAGCTAATCAATGTCTTATAATTTATTATTCATAGTTCACCTTACCCAACTAAGCTAATATATAACTCTCTTTTTTATCTATAGTAGAATTATTAATAATTAATAGAGATTGTAGAAAACGCATAGACATTCTCGAGAATAATGAGAAAAAAATTGTATTTTTATATAAAATAAATTATAAAGTTCTGTCGAATGATAATAACTAGTGATTTCCTAGATGTTTCTGCATCTCATTAAAGAACACAAGACTTTGCAACTTTCACTAGCAATAAATAGCAAGTCTTGTACCTCACCGTGTAAAGAGGCACCCCCAAAATAGAATAGTAAGTACATGGGTACACAAACAACAACCCTAATGATATACTCACACGAAGTCAAAATAGTTTCAAATTTCCAATTAAACTAGTATTTTCTACATCTAGTAGTTATAAAGAGAGTAGACACAAGCACCAGGTGGGAGGACAAAAGCATACCAGATAATTTGCAATAACTCAGCCTCAAAGGAATAACATGCTAACTTCAAATAGCTACTCAACCATATCAGGTGCTAATTCAATACAGTTAAATGTATGACAAATCAAATGATAAACTTACCGTGAAACATTCTCCTTGGAGTCGATGAACAAGCTTGGTAGCAACTAACAACAATCTGATATGAAACTTTAAAACTGCATGCACCTTTTGCTCTATGACAAGTTGTGTTATTCACAACTTTCACAAAACAAAAAGGAGAGAGAGCTTATTAACAAAGCAATGCACCTAAAGTTGTAATTCCAAAAGGTGACAACCTCACTAGAGTCTACTAGCACGCAACTTGATTTAGAAAGTAATCAATCATAAGCATCATCATTCAATTCCATCATAGATCAATTTAACAATTATTTCCGATTTAGACAAAAAAATCATTTCCTATCGGAATCGAGACCTTAGCCAAAAAAAAAATCTTTTCCCAATATGCAGAAATTGAATTACAAAAAGAGAAAGAGAAAAATAAGGGGGTAAAGTGGAAAGAGAGAGAGAGAAGCTCAGCATCAAACAAGAGCAACGAAAGATCATTAGGGAGAATCAAACAATAGAGGAAGCAACCAAACATGTTAAGAAAGATCCATGTGAATCCTTGTGCATAGATTTTTGTTGTTGAATGGGTTATGGTTCAATAACTTTGCTTTCATGAGTTTTGATCGTGAAAATGGTGCTCTTTCTTGTGGTTTTGAACTATATGTTTGATGGGGTTTCTTCTTTTTTGCTTCTTGGAAAAAAAAATAGATTTGGTTGAAAGTTGGAGTTCAGGGAACATAACAGATCATATGATGATTACTTTACCAACTTCTCTTTTGAAGATGGAATATTAATAGTTATGGTTTTGTCCCCTTGGTTTGGAAGGAAGTCGTAACTGATTTTTATGTAATCTATGGAGTAGGGATTTTTGTGTGTATTGTTGTTTTATGTGATACTACATGGAAGTTACTTGGGATATATGTTACTTTAAATAGATCGGTAATTCTATATGTGTGTGTGTGTGTGTTTACATGTGGCTTGCTTTCAATGATTTCTCTTATGGTATTCTTGTACTAAATGGAATCCGATTTTGTATGCAATTTAATTGGTACATGTTTATACTGTCTAGTAGCTATTCGAGCTTACAACATGAATGATTTATTCCATGGTCATTACCAATAAGCACAAATGGGCTATTTTAAATGCTATTCAGCCTTTAGATTTTAAAACATGCTAAAATCTTGAGAAGACAATCGCGTAGAAGCAAAATGGTTAAGAAATTAGTGGCTCTATGCAGTGCAAAAGGCAGCTTGAATGAGATGGATGGCTATGAACTATTCCAAACTCTATTTTTTTATCCTTTTATTTGTGAAAATTTCTCTAGAATTTGTATCAAATCATAGTTACAATGTAAGCTGACTTGTAAGTTCTTCTAGATTTAGTTGTTATTGGATTGTTTATTTTTCTTATAAAAGTTTGATATGCTTACTTGGATATGTAATAACATTTTATTAACTGAAATCTCTAAAATTTAAGAGCTAATATGAATGGATTTAGATTTAGATTTAGATTTAGATTTAAATTAGATTCATATGGTAGGCTTTTCGGATTTTTCATATGGTTTTTTCATATTCAAATTTAGATAAAACAAATAGACCATGGCTATCATTAACTAACACTGAATTATGAATATGTCATTAGAAATCCTAAATGACTAATGCCAAAATTTTAAATTTAAAACTTTTATTCTAAAAATCCAGATTGACTACCCCCCCCCTAATTAGTAAATTGTAGGATGTTTCTACATGCTTATATATGTTTTTAGATTTTCGATTGATCTTATAATGACTTGAATATCTAAGGTGAGACCTTTGCACATTATGAGTTTATTGAAATAAAATCTCTAGTATTGATTTAGTTTGAGATGTAAATGTTACATGTTTGTTTTGATATATCTTCAAATTGATAATTATGATTAGACATAAATTTGATTGAATATATCTTTTATTAATATGAAATTATGATGTGTTTGACTTGTGTTTTCTCAATATGGTTTTTTCCTTACATTTGTCTATTTATGACAAAAAGGAGGAGAATATTTAAAAATATTTGTTAAGGTGACAATTTAATGAAACTTGAATGTTATGTGTCACTAGTACTTGAACATTTAAATTCTATATTTACTTCTTTTTTAGAACAATATTATGTGGGTATGTTCTTGTTTATGTCATGCAAGATTATTAAGATCACCACACCACATTAGATATGAGTGTCATAGGTTGAGGAAAGTCATTGTCAAAGGTTAAATAACTGTCAAAGTTTGATCGATGCATTATGAGTTGTAATTTTCTTTTTTAGATGATAGGTTGAAGTATTTTATCATGAAATAGTGAAAGAGGAGATTGTAAGAACATATGTGGTCGGTCATATGTATTGTATTGACTTCTTTTGAAGAAGAAAACATCGTGGCAAATTCTTGTAGTGGTCTTTGTATCAATTTATTGTTCTGATTTATGTTCTATAGCTATCAATTAGCTATTGTAACTTGATTCTATGTAAAATAAAGCCAAGAGTTTAGCGATCGATCGGTTACTATGGCAATCGATTGTTAGAGCATGTAGTTTCCCAAAATAGGTCATTTTGAATTAAATTTCATTCCTATTTAAGGTCTAACACCTAAACCAACTTAATTATCTATATAAGAGGTGTTTTAGACATGAGAAAAGAGTAAGGAAGCCAATGTTAGCATAAAGAGATATTGGTGAGTCTACTCTATTCAATTTTGAGAATATAAAGTTTTCATTTGGCTACATACTTTGAAGATTAATTCAATTTTCCATAAGTAAAGAGAAATTCATAATATAACATATACAAGGGCTTGAGGAGGTGCAACAAAATTCTTCATCAAGAAGCAATGAAAGAAACTCAAAGGAAGATCAACAATCAACAAAGGAGTATTTGATTGAGCCTCTAGAAGGTTACTGAGATGGAACATGAAGAGGGAAAACTTTAAGGGCTTAAAGGAGGGAGAAACTTGAAGGTCAACAATAAATATGATTAAACAAACAAAAGGTGTTTTCGTTTGTGTTGAGTCAAGAAGTTTGTTGGTTGTTCTTTAAGTCTTATAAGTTCTTACTTGATAGTGAATTAATTTAGCTGTTGAGAGGCTACTGTGGTTTTTTTCCTAAGCTTGGATTTTTCATGTTAAATCCTTGTGCAATCTTGCTTGCTTTATGGTTTGATTGTGTGATAACTTGATCATAAATATGAGTTTTTTAAAAAAAAATCCTTGCACATAGAGATTTTTATTGTTCAATTAGACGGATATTAAACTCTCAGACTAAAGAGATGATGAAACTAGTGTCAACAAGACCTATTCCTTATATGTATTTTGTATTAAAAGTTCCACCCCAACGCTTTTGAGCCCTCCCAAAGTAGGTTCAAATTGGGCTGGGTTGGGGTAGGCCAAAGGTCGGACATAGACCTAGCCCCCAACATATTTTCTTGCCCTGGCCCAACCCTAGACGTATGAATGCTTTCAAAAGCTCGACCCTAAGCAACTCTAGGCTTGTTGCATAATAATGCTAGTCAAAGTGCACATGCAAATGCATGTGCTAAACACAATATTTTTCTATGTGATGAGAAATAAATATTAACAACATGCATAAGGAAAATAATAATTCTATTATTTGAAAAAAAAAAAAATTATGAGCTATCAAGGAAAAAAAACTTCAATATGAGTATCTTGAATAACAATTAAGATCATTTCTCCAACAACACAAGTATAGAAGTTCTCAACATTAGTTTTAATCTCCGATGATATTGACAAAATCAATATGTAGCCTCTCTCTTAATTAATTAGGACTTTTGAGTTACTTACATTTCTTTTATAAGTTATCTAAAACCATGCCAATACATGGTCTCTCTCATAAAGGGCTCTCTAGTAATAATTTAGGATTTTGAATTCAACCCAAATTAGATTTACATATAAAACTTAGAAGACATGCAATCATAGTAAGTTAGGACTTTAATTAAATTTCCATATAAAACTTAGAGGCACGAAAACATAAAAATTTAGGAATCTAATTTAGGACTTTTAATTAGGTTTCCATATAAAACTTGAACATATTAGGACTATTAACTAAGTTTTTATATATAAAGTAGTGACATGTACCTTAGAACTTTTATGAATCTTAAACTAGGCAAACATATTTATTTAAGAATTTTCATTAGGTTTGCAACTTTGCATATAAAGCTCGGAGATGTGTACCCATAGTAATTTAAGAATTTTTTGGAATCTCAAACACAATGTGAACTCCTAAACACATGGGCAAATTAGGATATTTGGAAAAAATCTCCTCCCCCTTTTAACAGTTTTTTTATAAGGAGAAATATTTTTAATAACAAACCATTGTAATTAGTGGATACTTTGATAGTATTATAGATAAATTAACAAAATAGCCTACATATGTCTCTTAATCACCTTGGGAGTGCACAACACATGTATTTTACTCACCAAGTAATGGGGTATATAATCTCGTATGTCTATCAAATAGAATGAGTCATTTGAACCCATGATCTCCACTTCAGGATGTGTGATCCTAACTATCCTTCATGTACTTAGTTAGTTATTGTTAGTCCATTCCTTATAAAAAAAATTTAGTTTTAGAATACCACTTTATAGTTTATGGTACAAGACTCTAAGATCCATAAGAGTTCCCGAGTTCAATTTATAATCATCTTCTCATATTATGCACCGTGTTTAGGCTCTATTGTTGAACTTAATTGAATATGTATGTTCCTTGTAACTTTAAGCTTTTTAGGGAGACAATTGGTCATTTAACACTTGTCAGTACATTTTGCTCATTTAGCCTCCTCCTCTTTCAAGACAAAGTATTAATATAAGTTCCATGTTGAGCACAAATATTGGCATTCACAATCGGCTCCATTGGTTGGGAATGTGGCATCTCGCTTGGCAACACGTCCAAGAACTACACCTTCATGACATTACATCCTCAACACTACCATCTTCAATTTGGCAATATTGCAATAAAAAAGAATGACTTAGATTGGAACTCTATTTTTCTTTGTCCATTTTGAGTTGTACTTGAAGACCAAGAGGAACGACGAGATTTGCATGTTCTCACGCATATACCATCACCCATCACCAGTTGGGCTATTACCTCTTCATGCTCATTGTGGTAAACATCCTTCAAGGTGAAGTGATATTCATATACTCCCTCCGTCCTAGATTAATAGCTCCATATATATTTTTTGTTATTTTTATTAAATAATGAGTCCTATGTAACAAACAACATAATAAAAATTTATGTGGTCAGATACCTATAAGACGATCTGGATTTTACAATACTTTGGACATCTGGGGTGAGTTTAACAGCGAGAAGGGGATTAGCCTCACGAAGCAAAGTGCCTCAGGGACGATTGACATCTTGGAGGACGTGGACGACGTCATTCCCATTGTGCCTAACCTCGCCTTCTTCATGAAAGCTTTAGGGAGGAGATCGGGCTACCCACTCTTGCCTTCAAATATGGGGAGTCTCTAGTGGTGAACACGAGCGAGTTGTAGATGGATTTGGGGTACCTATTGGAGGAAAAGGTGAGAGCGATGAATGTGATGACGAAAAAAAACTCACTAGAGATAAGCGGCAGACTTGTAAGAAGTAGGGTCCAAGGGGATGAGTTCCTTGGAAGGATCAAGCAGAGTCACAATGTCCTGCTCATCAAAATAAACCCTTCAACTATTTGACAACAGTTTGTATGGTTTATCATCCCATGACAACATGAACTTCTCATCTTCGTATTGGTCCACAACTCTTATATTGGCTTTGGAGGCACTCAACCTCCATAAGCAGCCATGCTTATTTATACCATTTTTTTGGTAAAGATAGAGAATTGGGAACTCGAAGACAAAAATCAAAGGTAAATGATGAAGGCCAACTGATACTGATTGGAGGTAAATGAATTTCTTACCTTTAATAAATCCAAATGAGGGCAGTTGAGGAGCAAAGTGGGCTTGGTGGGGGACATGGCTAGAGGCTGCGATTAAGAAGAATGATGGGCCAGAAAAAATTGATGATTTCATTCTCCTCACTACCAAGAGTTGAGTAAAATAAAATATAAATTATGTAAAAAACATCAAAGACTTATTTAATAATTAAAATTTAGCGAAATAGAGTGATTAATATAAATAATATTTTTTTCCAATTAAAGCTATTAATATATGAAAGATGAAATATCACTTATGAGTTTTCTTGTTACGAGACTACTTATGAATATATATATTAATAAAATTTGAAGACCGAGTTTGTAGAGAAGTTGTCTTGAAAGAAAAATTAAATTAACTATTTATTTTTTATTATCATTAATTAACATTATTTTAAATATATTAGGCAATTAAGTTAAAATAAATAAATTTCGGCTTTTATTTTAGTTTTAAAATAGCATAGATAGCTCATCCTAATGGTTTTGCCAGCTTGTAACAGGCGTCATAAATCGATTGGGTAGACGTCACCTCGCCAACGACTCCAATTTGACCTGTGCGAAGCGCATGTCCAGCACGGCCCGCGCCACTCGTGAGAAGCGTTTTTAGGGTTTCGCGAAACCTGCATATCCTCGCTCTCGCGTTCCCGTCGCCGCCATCTTCCCCAGCCGCCGCTGCTGCCTCGACTGCGGTCGAAGGTGAGAAACCCCGGATCTACTCTTTCATGTCGTGTTTGTGTTCAGATCTGTTCTTATTTTTCGCCCTTCGATTTACTCGGACGGGATCATATGTGTTTGTTGTAGATCAGATTCCTCTGCCTGTCTGTTCATGCTTTGATCGATCGATTTTTATGGCGTGGTTTGATGGATTAGTTCGTTTGGTGGGTTCATCCTGTAAATGTTTTGTGTATGAACTACTGGCTTTTGTTTGTGTTAGATCTGCGTTTAATCAAGAATTGGAAGTGAGGTCTTGACTTTTGTTTTACTGGTGTTAAAAAATATATGCCAGTTCGCCTGTGCTAGTTACTCTGAGTGCTCACTGGTTGGATCTATTCGTTGTTCATGAATATGCTTTGTTGAGCTGGTAACTAATTATGGATGAGGGAGACTGTTGACAAGCGGAGACGTAGATGCAACCATGTGGAAAGCCTGTGCTTTTGGATGACAGGCAGCTTCATGCTTTAGTTTAAGTAGTTAGTAGTCTGCTTCTTTCCGTTGTCCCACATCCAGGGTGTCCTGACTTGGTTATGTTGTTGAAGAGATGTTTTTCCACAAGTTTTGAGAACAAATATGAACAGTCTGTCAGGTGGATTTATGTACTCCCTCTGTCCCCAAACAGGACACTCAATTTTGGGACAGAGGTTAGTTCATTATTGAATAACCAAAGAGAACACTTATTTTGGGACCGAGAGAATATGCAACTCTGGTTTGATAGTGTCAGTTCCTACACAGTAATGAGGTTAAGTTACTATGCAGTGGTAGATATGTGATGAATTTCCTTCCCTACGATGTAGGATATGGATGATTATATATATTGCAATCTTTCCTTTTTACTTGTATAAATCCGTATCCCCCCTTTTGTTATCTGAATCTTGAAGTGAGTATTTCCTCGTTGAAAAATGTCTAACAGTGCTCCTTGTTTCTTGCGTCCAATATCATCCAGCAAGGATTGGGGTGTTCCATGACAAAGATGAGACCTGTTTTTTGCGGCAACCTAGAGTATGACTCTCGACAATCTGACCTTGAGCGGCTTTTTGGGAGATATGGGAGGGTTGACCGTGTAGATATGAAGTCAGGTAGGTGCCCGTCTCCATGTATCCGATTTTCATTAGAGTGGAAAAAATTAACAAATCAAATAACAGCGCCGTGCGCTTACATTGGTGCTGACAAGCAAAGAAGAATGTGGTCCAACAGAGAGCATAGGTCATTTTTTCTTTTGATTTTGGGCATTTGCCCTTATAATCCTATTTTTTATTATTTTTCTTGGAGAGTTTTATCTTTCATGATAGCAGACAATTGTAGTGGAATTCTATGGATGTTTAGCTGTCTTATATTATTTTTTGTTTGCTAAGCTGTTACACATTTATGACAACATTGTTTTGAAATTGAAAATACACATTTTTCATGCATATGTAGATTGTGATGTTCCTTCCTTATTAGAGGTTACCTTAGGGATATTAATATTCAATTTTGGACATAAACAACATTCCACCATCGCATGCGGTGCACCTTAAGCTGTGGCTGAGCAACACGCTTCCTCCATAAAGGTGATGGATTTTAAACTCCTTCAGCATTTGGCGTGGCAATGACAGTCTTCTCTTGCCAAGTGGTACAGGGGATCAGGATAATTTTAGAGAAAGCAGTCTGTTTTTTCATATGCGCCCCTGTACTCAGCAGTTTCTTTGGCGCAGGAATCTATTTGGAGCATACAATGCTCTTCTCCTGGCTGATGGGCTCTTGTGCACTACCTTTCCTGCCCGTGCCCCGAGCTTCTTCATCATCTCTCATGAGCCCACAATGGAATCATCTTACACTTTCCTCTGCAAGTGACCATTGCCTTTCATTCCTCATGACTTCCAACCCACCTCCGATTTCAAACCATGCCAAGGTTGCAGCCAGGCAGGAGAAAACACGGAGAATGGCATTCCTCTACTATGTGACAATCACTTTTGGATATTTTGTTCCTTGACATCATTAGTTCAGCAAACAAGGTCTGTTTTCCAAATTAATGGGCAGTAGGTTGGTAGTTTGCATTCAGAGGATTGTAACACTACTCTGCCCAGATCTTAACTTGTGTGAGGCATACGTGGCTTCTTGAGTTGAAGGATCTTCCTGCAGGAAGGGGTTGGACTGGAACCTTTCTGCTTTAAACAGTAAAATATTTATTTAGTTTTTATCGTAATATTTCAATATGTAGGATTTGCATTTGTCTACATGGATGATGAACGAGATGCTGAGGATGCTATTAGAGCTCTTGATCGAACAGAATATGGTAGACATGGGCGGCGACTTCGAGTTGAATGGACAAAGGTATGCATATTTTTACTTGGATCATGTCTTTGTAGCTCCTTCTAGCTGTTTATTTCTGTTTTAATTTGTAAGTTGCAGCAAGAGCGTGGTATCAGACGACCTGGTGGTGCAAGATCTTCAGCCAACTTGAGACCCACGAAGACTTTGTTTGTGATAAACTTTGATCCAATTCATACCAGGACAAGGGACTTGGAGAGGCACTTTGAGCCATACGGAAAACTTGTGAATGTGAGGATTAGGAGGAATTTTGCATTTGTACAGTATGAATCACAGGAGGATGCCACTAGAGCTTTGGACTCAACCAACATGAGGTTCGTTTCTGTCACTTCTTCTTTCGTGCTTACAGGTGGTGATATAGAACTTTTGAATGAAGTATTTATCTATTTAGGATTTTTTGCTTTTCCTACCAGTCCTGAGTTATTTTCTGAATGGTATGCTCTTCTTTTTTCATTTGTTTCTTTTTATGTTTTTGGCCATTGCAGCAAGTTAATGGACCGTGTTATATCAGTTGAATATGCCGTGCGAGATGATGATGAGAGGCGGTACAGCCCCTGGAAAAGAGAGGACAGAGACAGGTCCAGGTCTCCTGACAGAAGTCGCGATCATGGGCGGTCACGAAGTCCTTATGGAAGAGTTACTGAAAGGCCTAGTCCTGACTATGGCCGTGGCCCCAGTCCATACAGGAGGGCCGAAGCAAGAGGGAGCCCTGATTATGCTAGAGGTGGAAGGCCAAGGAGCAGTCCTGATTATGGTAGGTCTGAACGGCCAGGTGGCAGTCCTGATTACAGCAGAGATGGAAGGCGTAGGAGCACTCCTGATAGTGGTAGAGACGGAAAGCACAAGGGAAGTCCTGATTATGGTAGAGACAGAAGGCATAAGGGAAGTCCTGATTTCAGCAGAGATGAGAGACGCAAAGGGAGTCCTGGATATGGGAGGGATGAAAGACAAGAGGACAGTCCGGATTATGACAGAAATGATAGGAGGAAAGGTAGCCCTGATCGTGAAAGTGATGAGAAGCACAAGGACAGTTCTGATATTGGCAAGGATGATAGGCCCAAGGATAGTCCTCATTATGCTGCAGATGAAAGGATTAATGGCAGCCCTAATTATGGCAGAGATGGAAGGCCCAACAATGATTCTGATTATGACAGAGCTGAAGAACCCAAGGATAGTCCAGGCTATGAGAGACATGAAAAAATGAAGGAAAGTCCTGACTATGTGAGTGGTGAAAGGCATAAGGTCAGTCCTGGTTATGACAGAAGTGAGAAGCCCAAGGATAGTCCAGATTATGATAGAGCTGAAAGGCCCAATGGAAGTCCAGGGTATGACAGAGCTGAAAGTTCTTGATATATGAGAAGTTCAACAGGTTTGTCTCTTGAGATTGTTGTGTTTGTTGTTCTGTACTATAACAAATGACCTACCTTTTTATTATCACAATATCTCATGAATGTCACTCATCCCCACGTAGTAAGTTAACCTAAATAAGAGAAACGCCCTTAATTTTTTTTAAAATAACACAAACGCCTTAGTAAGCTAGGTGGAAAGTTGAATAACTCACTCACATAATTATTGACTTTTACTGTGCGGAAGTTTTTTAATATGGTGTTTTTTCTGATGCAGCCGATCACCTAGCTAGAATGGTCTTGATGAAGAGCAAATATTGGTGGTGCTATGGAGTTTGTTTGTGAGCTGAGAGATTTATGCACCTACAAGCCGGAAATGTACTTTATTCAGCTCAGAGTTGATAGAACGTATTTGTTTTGAGGACATGTTATTGTTTTTGTATGTCTTTTCAGGTGGTTTGACTAAAATTTCGCTTGAGCTACTGTTGTCCTCTTTATTATAAGATTTGGAATCAAGTAATGTTTGAACTACAGGATTAGCTTGCTTAATGGTCTGGTCTTTCAGCGGGCGTTGCCTATAAATGTTGGTATTGATTTAGCAGGGTTGTACTTTCTTTGTCGTTCATGGTTTGAACCCGATAGATCTGTGGAAGGGGGCAAATTATGCTGGCACCTGCGGGAGTTCCATTTCATGGTGTGCGGAGATAAAATCGTAGCATTTAGTTTGCCACAACGTCTTGCGGTGATGTGCGTTTTGGAGTGAACTGGCGAGCTCGTTTCCCACTCTTCAGCAAGCCCACCATGGATGTGGAAGATCAGGCATCGGTAATGTGATGGTTCCAATTGAAAAATGGTCAATGGTTTGTGGGTTGCCGCTTTTGAGTGCCTATTTGGTCATCCAAGCATGCAGGTATCGAAGGTCTTCTTTATCAGCGCCTTACTTTTGCCTTCGCTCACCCACCTACCCCCCATGCCTCCTTTTTGAGCTCCCTTTACTCTTCAACATCGTCATTATTTCTGCTAAGATGGTGGGCTTTTCTACCTAGAAGTTGGCATTTTCAAACATTCAAATTTTCATTATGATCAAAACTACGGTTCGTTTCTTGTTCTAGTTCATCCGCCGAAAATGGTTTTCGACGTTACAATAAGAAATTTGTGCATGCAAATGCATACGCTACAACCTACGTGAACAAGCTGCAGTTGGAATGTCATTGTGAGTCCTAAGCCTATTTGGTCATGAACCCGGGCTTTGAGTCATCGAATTACAATCCCGGTGACATTACTTAAGGTAGTTGAATCACTAACTTCATATACTAATGGGATTGACATAAGAAGGCTGGTGATACCTGAGTTTACACACATGCCAACATAAGCCTACACTCACACTAACTTTTTTGAGTTTGTGCCAACATTGTCAGTATTTATATACGAAAAATGCTTTCGGGACGTCAACTTTCACACATTAAAAACCCACTTTATCATTTTTAAACCATTGAAGTGGGTCCCACTTAACAATGGTTTAAAAATGATGAAGTGGGTTTTTGATGTATGAAAGTTGACGTCGCCATAGCATTACTCTTTATATACATCCTGCCAATAACCACCTTGGATCGTACCCATCAAATTTAGTAAAAATTACTACTCCAGTGCTATGGCTGGTAGCTCGTTGACATGGGCAAGGGCCTTCCGTGCATTCGGCTATTTGACCCACCAAAAGGAGTGTCATCATCAGGCTGTGCAATGGCAGAGGCAATAGTGTGGGTTTTAGCATGTTTGAACGATATTACGAATAGAAGGTTGTCATATATGAGCACAGGAGAGAAAATAATTATGTGTTTAATAAAATTAAAATAAAGTAAAAATAAGGATAATTAAGATCACTTCCAATATTGCTCTTTGTACATAAAATTTTAGAAAAACTTTGAAATCCTTGTTGACGGTGAAACCAATTACGGGTTGTCATTAAGTGAATGGTAGTCTTGTCTTTTTATTTTGGAAGACCCAAGTTATAAATAAAGACATCAAAGTGGCTTACGTGATTCATGGTGGAGAATAGTCCGACGTGAGAGAATACGGTAGAGACAAAGAGTTTCAGCCGCCACAAACCGGAATCGGAGAGTCTAACACGAGAGGAACACAGAGAGAAGGAAAACAAGAATTTCTGGGAGGAGGAAGTTGGAGTTTTCTTCTTGTGTATTGCGTGAGGAGTGTTGTTGAAAAATCTTGTAATTCTCTTGTACTCTGATTCTCTATATAGTGGAATTATGTAATCCCATGGATGTAGTCGACAAGGCTAAACCACGTTAAATTCCCCTATGTACTTTGCTTTTGTATTGACGTTTCTAGATCTATATTTCTGCAGTACAGGCAGGGGAACAGTAACATTATACTTTGTTCGCCCAGAATCACATAACAATAAATATATACTCTATTCAGCCAAAACCAGAGTATAGTAAACTTATATTCTATTTGGCGAGACCTGTAGTTTTATTCCCCACAATCCTTTATAATTTTTTGTGAGTTGACCCATTATTTCAGGGGATGCTCACAAGAGGTTCAATCGGGCATTGGAAAAAAAGATGGGTTTATAAACCGTCACACTTTTTGGTAAATATTCCATCCAACCAATCTTCATTAAAGAGTTTTTTTAATTATTTATTACTTCAAACTCCATCATAGTTTAACTAGCGTTGATCCCCTGTCCTAACACAACTGATTTGCTAAAAAAAAGTGAAATGACCAAAAAAGCATCTCCCTACTCTCACAGCCCCCATTTGGGAAAGGAAAACTGGATAAGAATGTTACACCCTCTGTTTTATGTGTCCAAGCCAAGATTTCACCTCACTTTACTAGAAAGAAATTGTTTTCCTTTTCTTTCATTCCTTTTCTCTATATATTCCACTTCTCTCCCTCCATCTCTTCTTCCGTCACTGCCTTAACCTGTATCACAGCTACCACAATTGCATTGTAGCTATCATCACCAACATTTTCACTTCTCCGGCTCTTTCTCTTCTATATAACATGAGGAAAGAGAAAGAGGGCGAGGAGGTGAATGAGAAAAAGAAGAAGAAGGCAGAAATTAATGATATTGATAGAGGTGGAGGCAAAGACGGTGGCTAGGGAGGCGGTGGTTCATTAGTGGTTGCAGAGAGAGCGAAAGAGAAATAGGAAAAAAACCTCTATATGAGTGTGAAAAGTATGTTTTGTCCTTCTTATGCATAAGAAGAACATTGGGTAGCTTAATATAAATTGGGGTTTAAAAATACTTATCCAAATTAAAATGCTTTTCCGCCCATTTGAGTCTCACCTGCTTTTGAAACAGTTTTAGGACTACGGAAACCTACCCCTCATCCTATTTTCTATTTACCCATCATTATATTCTATTAGTTGAAATTATTAACAAGAATGAACATTTATTATACATATAAATGCATATTTAAAGAGAAAAAATAAAACAAATAAGAAATAAAATATATACGAAACAAAATTCCTCCTTATTATTATATAGTTATAATACATGTTTTTCATTTCATATCTATGAGTTAAAAATCTTATAAGTATAATATTAAATCATAAGTTAGCAAAAACAATAATGTTAAAAAACTTTGTACCTTGGTGTATGTCATTCATATTTATGATTAGTTTGGTGGCAATTCTCATTTGATAGAGTTTATTAGGAGTTTTTCAATAGTGTAAAAATATGTCAATCCAAATATGTGTAATATAGGTAAAGGTATAAAACAATTATCATGAAGCATGTTCTATACATACGACCCACAAAAAAAGTTCAAGAAAATATACTCTTTAGGTTCTCATTTGATAGAGCTCACGGAGAACTTTCTAACAATATAAAAAAAACATGATCCAAGTTTGTGATAACCTTACAAAGTTAAAATCAACATCACATAGAAAGTAGTACTTGTATTATATCAACAATCAGTATTATGTTGACATATGGTTGCTACCAATTTTTTTTATATGCATTATGAAAAAATGAGGGCAAATAGAAAACTTGGTAAAATTTTATTCCCTCAATTAGCTTTATATAGTAGTATGATTTTGGTCATTTAAAAAAGCGGACATCAAACCCCACTACATGCATCATCAATATGTTTTGATACTACATGAGTAATTTACCCCAAAAAATATGAACCACAAAATTAAAAAATGCTCATTGGTATATGCATCTTTTGGCATGGGATAGCCTGCATGCTATGCTGAAAATTCATCCCTTCCCTGACTTGGACATTCAAGCCCTTGTGGTTGTATAAATCATTAATTTTCACAAAATTCCTGAGAAAAATTTGATGTCATTTTAACATATTTTAAATTAATAGTTGTGGGGAGTGAAATAAGTTGTGTGGGATTCAACATAATTAATTCCAACCGTATTGAGTAGAATTGAAATCCTATTTCGTAATGAAATTTTTATATTTTGTTAAATAGAATGTAATGTAATGTAACAATATGGGCATGTTAATGGGTTTAAAAAGTACAAAAGAATTGCCTATTCAGCAAAGTGATCTTACAAAGAAACTCGCAAATTTGACGAAATCAGTACATAATTCATTGCTATGCAAATATAGACTTGTTCATTCCATAGAATTTTTTTATTCAAATTTTATAAAATTGGGGGAAAATCATGACATAATCCATTGCTATCCAAACAACTCGTAATGCTCCAAGCCACTCATGGTACTTCCCAAACTTTTCCTCATAACACTAATGACATTATTTAATTCCTTTTATCAGATAGGACCCTTAAGAAAGATGCTCGTCTGAGATTATCAGCTGCCTACTTGAAGGCATTTGTCTGCCTTTGTTGGCGAGGCATTTGCCTGCCTTGAAGGCATTCTTCTTGTGTTGTGTTTAGTGTGGGCGCCCATAATCTTCGAAGCGGTTTGTCCCTTGTCATATCCACCTAGATTCTACCACTATGAACATTTCATGGAAGATTGCAGCTCGTGCACCCAATTATCTATTCTGACTAAGTTTGAAGAGTCAAACTATGCAGCTGATCAACAAGCAGACTGCTTATCATGATTTGTGGCAATTTGTCCCTTGTCATAGTCACATAGAATTCTACCACGATAATTATCTTTTAAACAAATATATTTGATAATTTTTGACTCATATTTTTTGAATTCTCTAATTTTGGGAGAAAGAGGGAAGACTTTGAATATGTCAAAGTCGGAAAAAAAGACTAAATTCGTAGAGACCTTGTCATTAATGTCAAATAAGATGTCAGATTGCTAATATCACTATTATAAGTGTATATATGAAATGAATTATGCCATTTCTTGATATGAAAACATGAAAAAGAGGATTTTGTGTGATTTCCTGTCATATTGATGTTGAAGAATTATAATTTCTATGTTAAATGATTATTTGATGACATATATCATTGTTTTGCATTTTAGAAGATGTTATACATAAAAAAATATATTTAAAATTTCTTAGTAATTTTTGGATAGTCGAGACATTTTATGTTGTTTCTTCCCGATTGTCGATAAAACTAACATATCATGACATTGTTGTTGTGAAATAGAGATGACAAGATTGGCAGCGATACGCATCGACATATTTGTGAGTAATAGGTGGGTCATCGGCAATGAGTTCTAAGCATCAGTGAAGTGTCAATGAGGAAGATTGTTCTATGCCAACCCATTATCAATAAGGGTTCAACACTTCGGGTGAGTTGCCAATGGGCATCGATGGATGAACCCAATATCTCGGTGAGTCTATCGGGACAATAAGCCAAATTTGAGTAATTTTTGGCATAAAATGTTATTATATGTATTAAACTATTATATAAGATATAATAGCATGATATGCATGTGCATATGATTGTGTGATTAATGATATTTTGGCATAAATGCTTTCTACACATAAGGACAAGGAAGATCCTAGTGTGTAGTTGGCTCCTCAAGTGAATTCTTTAGCCACATAAACGGAAGAGTTTGGTGTGAAAAATAATCAAGGTATTTCAGCTCTCTGAAAGAGTATGGTTATATAGAGATTCTTCCTGTAGTACACGTAAGTCAGGTTGAATGGAGTAGATCATTAAAAGATGATTGGTCTTGTTCAAGATTATACAAGAGGTTTCGACTATCATGATAGTTGAGAATTTGGCTACTTGGGTCCATAAGCCCTCATGGGGCCTTAGCTTCATGATGTAGATAGGAACATGTGGACTTCAAAAAGAACTGAGGTCCGATTATGAGTAGTTCCATTGTCTAGGAGTATAATCGATCTCTTAGACATGACTATTGTGCCATATAAAACCTTTATAATTTACATTTATATAGCAAGTGAGTCACAAGTGTGGTTATGATAAGTTTATTGTTACCATTATACGAAATTTATTATGATTGAGTATGTTTGTTTAACTTGTGGATGATTATAGCAATGTTTACTATTGAATGCCATACCTCGTGAATATGATGTATTCGGGTTGTTACATTGTTAATTCATACTACTTGTTTCAGCCATCCTATATAATATAGTAATATACTTACCATCCTCGTGATGCCGGTATTGCTAGAGGAGTAACCAAGTTGGGAATGTTGTACTTAGAAAGGACACCAAACTCTCTTTGTAGTTGATGTAGAACTACTACTCTTTATCAACAAACTTTTTGTATGATGTATGTTTGAATATAGGCATTAGTAGGCATGTGAGCAAGCTAATTTCACTTTATGACACATTGTATTACATATTATGGATCATAACATGTACACAGTAAAAGTGTTAACCCTATGTATTTATAGTGTGATTTGACCTTATCAAAATTATATATGTATTGTGATGATTTGAATATTTGTATATTCAAACACATGACATACACACTCATCATGTGGCTCCATGTCCACCAAGATGACATCTCGTGTCGCACTTCTTGTTTTCCTCCCTTCCCTCCAAATGCTTTTTGGGTTCTCGCTTATTCAAAAAGAAAACCAAAAAATGATATTCTTACTCTACTTTTTTTTTATACTAAAACCCTACTTTAACTTCTAATTGGACTAAGGAAAAGTAAGGGTTGGGTCGGCTTTGGACTCACACTTAACTCCAAGGCATTTGGATCATGACCCAACCTTATTTATTAATTGAGTTAAAAATGGAAACCCCATCTCTTCTTAGGTTAAGTCAAGTC